>OY992893.1:12954376-13034376 GCA_963921405.1 Cepaea hortensis | reverse complement strand
CCAAGGCTCTATGTGGTCACCAAGTCTCTATGTGGTCACCGAGGCTCTATCTGATCACCAAGGCTCTATGTGGTCACCAAGTCTCTATGTGATCAACAAGGCTCTATGTGGTCACTGAGGCTCTATCTGGTCACTGAGGCTCTATGTGGTCACTGAGGCCCTATGTGGTCACTGAAGCTCTATGTGGTCACTAAAGCTCTATCTGATCACCAAGGCTCTATGGCTCTATGTGGTCACTAAAGCTCTGTGTGGTCACTGAGGCCCTATGTGGTCACTGAAGTTCTATGTGGTCACTAAAGCTCTATCTGATCACCAAGGCTCTATGTGGTCACTGAGGCTCTATGTGGTCACTGAAGCTCTGTGTGGTCACTGAGGCCCTATGTGGTCACTGAAGCTCTGTATGGTCACTGAGGCCCTATGTGGTCACTGAAGCTCTGTATGGTCACTGAGACCCTATGTAGTAACTGAGGCCCTATGTAGTCACTGAGGCCCTATATGGTCACTGAGGCCCTATGTGGTCACTGAAGCTCTGTATGGTCACTGAGGTCCTATGTAGTCACTGAGGCTCTGTGTGGTCACCGAGGCCCTATGTGGTCACTGAGGCACTATGTGGTCACTGAGGCACTATGTGGTCACCGAGGCTCTATGTGGTCACTGAGGCACTATTTGGTCACTGAGGCACTATGTGGTCACCGAGGCACTATGTGGTCACCGAGGCACTATGTGGTCACCGAGGCACTATGTGGTCACTGAGGCACTATGTGGTCACCGAGGCACTATGTGGTCACCGAGGCACTATGTGGTCACCGAGGTACTATGTGGTCACCGAGGCACTATGTGGTCACAGAGGCACTATGTGGTCACCGAGGCACTATGTGGTCACTGAGGCACTATGTGGTCACTGAGGCACTATGTGGTCACTGAGGCACTATGTGGTCACTGAGGGACTATGTGGTCACCGAGGCTCTATGTGGTCACTGAGGCACTATGTGGTCACCGAGGCACTATATGGCCATCAAGGCTCTATTTGGTCACCATGGCTCTATTTGGTCACCAAGACTCTATGTGATCACTGAGGCACTATACTTGAGTTTAGTGGTTCGGACATCCAGTTTGTTCCAGGGTCCCAATGACCAGGTCTCCGTACATTGATCTTATCCAAGACGATATATTTACAAGAACAATAACTATATTTTTAAGTGCATTCCGTGTGTCCATTACCCCCACCCTCAAACAAGAATTTATAATTAGGGTCCATACCATTGTCAGATTAATATTCCTGTGAAAGAATCAGTCGCGTGGTGGGTATTAACTGATTTGGTGACGAAGGATAATATATTGTCAAATTACTATTTCCTTACTATTTGAGCCGAAGGGCTTTATATCGCCGTAATAAGGTTATTGTGATGTTTGTTTCGTTTTGCGGTACTTTTGCAATTTCAATATTCAGTGAACGAAAATTTAAATTATTATACTTGTTCATTGGTTTGTGCGCCATACTTTGTCCTACCCGACATTTTTGCTTGGCCCTGAATCAGTTCATCTGAAAGAAATTGTTGTCCATAGTGATAATGATATATTTTCTCAAAACTACATCCGAAACTCGACTTCAGCAAACACAAATCGCAGTTTGCACATTCAAATTATATGCCTGCTAGCCCTACCCGCCATCACATTTTTACAACACGACAGACAGAGAGAAAACAAACCAAAAGCGTTAAGATATCATTTGTCAAAAGTGTCACACGGATCACCGATCAAAATGGCTGACATTCATCCACAGGAAGTAAGAACGAACCAATCACAACCCAGCTTTACCTCAAGTAGTGTTCCTTTATTTCTTTAACGCTCAAGAAAAAAAATCGGCACCGCGACTCTGCGCAAATGGTTTCCGATGTGTATTTTCTGCAGTCTCTAAAACATCTCTCGACCATTCTGAATTGCTTTCATGTACTTCATTTGGACTAGCAGATTCGTTTAAAACAACATTATTAAGACGTTGAATAATTTACTGCTTTTAGATTTCAGCTCTTGGAGGGCTGAGCATATTTCTGTAGGAATCATTTGCGGGGCAACTCCAATACTGTTGTTGGAGAGAAAAAAAAATGTGTACGGGGTTGTTTTATTGATTTTGACAATATTCTGTGTACTTTCGAAATCCTATGGGCGGGATATTTGACTGCACAGCGCCACTGCAGCCGTAGGACAAGCGGTGCTTTATGGAGTATAGGAACATGAACTGTTAACAGAAATCGCATTATTATTACAATTATTATTATTGCTGTTGTTATTATTATGATTATGCATATTATAGTTATCGTTGTAGCTGTTATTATTGTTGTTGTTACTATTATTATTATTATATCCCACCTATCTTATTGCCACAGTCAGGTCTTAGTCAGATATGACTGAGCTACCGTATAACAGTAGACGGTACTACCTGATTTCTGTTAGCGCCGAACGTTGGGCGGCGCTTACCAAACCCGACACCCCACATTGTGCCAACGGCTTCGGGCGGAAGAGCGCAATTGGGAGGGTGCAAGCCTTACCCTGGTGCGAGGAAATGCAAGCTAAAGACAAAATTGTCATGGCAGGGCAGACCAGGCCCTAAGCCTTGGTTGGCGACTGGTCTAGGATCGAAGCTCCGACAGGCGGACAGTTAGAGCATTGCTTTGCTGATCCGGCAGCTTCTGCAGCTTGTCTTGTTCCAGATGTAGGGGTGTTACCTTTCCTCTGGAGTGAACTAGGCAGGCCGAGAGAGGGATCATGCTGCATGGGCAACACATGATCTCTATATTTTAGCCCAGGCTTTGTGCTATGGAGAGGCAATAACTCCATCCCTGGTCTTAACTAGTCTCGGAATCAAAGCGAGAGGCAACTGTTACGGGTTATAAGTCCTTGTCAGTTGGCGTAGACATGGGGCGCCACGCGTTGCCTCTGACGGTGGGAGACACCTATAGGTGTCACTGTTTGCCTCGCTGAGGAAGGGTCACTCAGGGAAAACAACTACACCTTTTTCTGGAAGGGTAGAGGGCAGGCAGAAAAAAGGCAACACGGTGTGGGCTTTGCAGTGAAGAATTCGCTACTGGGAATGATTGAAATTCCAGCAGGAGGAAATGAAAGACTATTATCCCTGCGCTTGGCAACCTCTTGTGGGTTTGCCACCATTATTACTGCATATGCACCGACACTCGATTCCTCTGATGATGTGAAGGATTTGTTCTATGAGGAGTTAGACTCCGTGATCAAGGCAGTTCCAAAATCTGACTACATTTATATGCTCGGTGATTTCAATGCTCGTGTGGGCAAGGACTCGAGTTCATGGCCAGTGTCCCTTGGAAAATACAACATCGGTCGCATGAATGAAAATGGGCAAAGGCTGCTGGAGCATTGCACCAGTAATGACCTATGTATTACAAACTCTTTTTTTAAAACAAAAGAGATGCATAAGGTCACATGGAAACATCCAAGATCCGGCCATTGGCACCAGCTGGACTTCATCATCACACGGAGACAACATCTGAACCATATATCATTGACTCGAAGTTACCACAGTGCTGACTGTGATACGGATCATTCTTTGGTTGTTGCAAGAGTTAGACTGAGACCAAAGAGAATCTACACAGCTAAACACAAAGCACGCCCCAGGATTAATATTATTAACACTCATGATCCTGACAAGTGCTTTCAGTTTCAACAGCAACTTGAAGACGCTTTCACTGATACACCAGAAAATTGTACAGTAAATGAAAAGTGGGGTCAAATTAAGGAAACTCTTTATAAAACTGCCGTAGGGGTTTACGGCACTGTGGATCATAAGAGGCAGGACTGGTTTGCGGCCAACAGCGAGACTCTGCAGCCCTTGATTGATAAGAAGAAGAAAGCTCTCTTAAGAAACAAGGAAAGACCAACGCGTAACACTCTGAGTGAGCTAAGGCAAGCTAGGAAGGATGTGCAAAAGGCTGCTAGGCAGTGTGCAAATGATTATTGGATCAAGTTATGTGAGTCCATTCAAATCGCAAGTGATAAGGGAGACATACGAAGCATGTATGAAGGAATAAAGAAAGCCTGTGGTCCAGTGATCAAAAGAAGTGCACCGCTGAAAACCTTGACTGGAGAAGTCATCACTGATAAGAAACAGCAGATGGACAGATGGGTAGAGCACTATTTGGAGCTTTACTCAAGTGAGACCAAACTAGCGGATGATGCCCTTAACGCCATAGAGGCTCTACCAACTCTTGACCACCTGGACACACTTCCCACCATAAAAGAAGTTAAGTGTGCTATAAATGAACTTGCATCTGGCAAGGCTCCAGGTAAGGATGGGATTCCAATTGAAGTTATCAGGAGTGGGCAAGACACACTCACTATACAGATCCACCAGCTAATAGAGCTATGCTGGCGTGAAGGACAAGTCCCACAGGATTTCAAAGATTCAAACATCATAACGCTGTACAAGAACAAGGGTGATCGGAGCGACTGTAACAACTATAGGGGTATCTCACTTCTGTGTATTGTTGGAAAAGTATTTGCCAGAATTGTTCTGCGCAGACTTCAAGTCCTAGGAGATCAAGTCTACCCCGAATCACAGTGTGGCTTTCGACAGAACCGGTCTACCACTGATATGATATTCTCATTGCGACAAATGCAAGAAAAATGCCGTGAACAGAATCAACCACTGTTTATTGCCTTCATCGACCTCACAAAGGCATTTGATTTGGTCAGTCGTGAGGGTCTGTTCAAGGCACTAAAGAAGATTGGCTGCCCACCAACTCTTCTGTCCATTGTGGAATCGTTCCACACAGGCATGAAGGGTATAATCAAGTTTGATGGTGCAACTTCTGAAGAATTTGAAATCAAGAGTGGAGTTAAGCAAGGTTGTGTACTAGCTCCCACCCTCTTTGGAATATACTTTTCACTTCTACTGAAATATGCATTTCGTGATCAGGATGGTGGTATATACATTCACTCACGCTCAGATGGCGGCCTCTACAATGCTCAGAGATTGAAGGCTAAGACCAAAATTAGGAGGGTACTGATCAGAGAGTTGCTTTTTGCAGATGATGCTGCAGTTACGACCCACTCTGAGGAAGAATTGCAATGTCTACTATCTGCATTCTCCAATGCTTGTTCTGAATTTGGTTTAACAATTAGCAAAAAGAAGACACAGATTATGTCACAAGGTGCACATGGGGTACCATCAATCTTTATTGACGACGCCGAACTAGAGATAGTAGACCATTTTACATATCTAGGATCAGTGGTAAATAGCAAATTATCCCTAGATCAGGAAATCAACATCCGGATTGGTAAGGCAGCAACAACAATGAACAGGTTAAGAAAAAGAGTCTGGGAGAACAGGAAGCTTACTGCCAAAACAAAAGTCCTTGTCTATCAAGCCTGTGTCCTTAGTACTCTTCTCTATGGCAGTGAAACCTGGACAACTTACTCACACCAAGAGAACAATTTAAACAGCTTTCATATGCGGTGTCTGCGAAAAATTCTTGGTATTAAGTGGCAAGACAAAATCACAAATACTGAAGTATTGGAAAGATCAGGTTGTGTGACAGTTTATTCCATGCTCAGTCTTCGTAGACTTAGATGGATAGGACATCTTAGGAGGATGGATGATGGTAGAATACCAAAGGATATCTTTTTTGGTGAATTACAGATGGGTAAGAGATCTCAGGGTCGGCCTCTACTACGATACAAAGATGTGTGTAAGCGGGACATGATTGATACAGGCATTGATAATGCACATTGGGAGCAAGTCGCCGCTGAACGTGTTGCATGGAGGGCAAATATCAGAAATGGAATAAAGTCAAAGGAGAAAATTATTGCAGAAAAGTCACACACCAAGCGTTTGAGACGTAAGATGGTGCATGATGGTGGAAATGACCACGTGTTCACATGCACCCACTGTGAACGGACATTTACAGCGCAAATTGGCCTTATCAGTCACACTCGCTACCGCCATAGTTAAAAGTTATTATGCCTTTTTAGAGCACAAACTATCGTCTGTCAAGACGGCAAGGTGCCAATGACAATGATCTTATTGCACATTGTGTACGTCAGTCTTCTTAATTCCCCACGTCTCTCCCCCCCCCCCCCCCCCCCCAATTTTCCATATGATCCTCTCATAACTAACATATCTCTTCGTTCTCACTGCTTGTACATCTCTCCTCATCTTCTTCCTTGTTTCTGCTTCTTTTTTTCGCAATTGCCACTGTCATTGCTGTTAATACCACCACCACCACCACCACTACTACTACTACTACTACTACTACTACTACTACTACTACTACTACTACTACTACTACCACTACTACTACTACTACTACTACTACTACTACTACTACTACTACTACCACCACTACTACTACTACTACTACATCTAATATTGTTCCTACCGCTGCTACTACGACTGCTGCTACTACTACTACTACTACTACTACTACTACTACTACTACTACTACTACTACTACTACTACTACTACTACTACTACTACTACTACCACTACTACTACTACTACTACTACTACCACTACTACTACTACTACTACTACTACTACTACTACCACTACTACTACTACTACTACTACTACTACTACTACTACTACTACTACTACTACTACTACTACTACTACTACTACTACTACTACATCTAATATTGTTCCTACCGCTGCTACTACGACTGCTGCTGCTACTACTACTACTACTACTACTACTACTACTACTACTACTACTACTACTACTACTACTACTACTACTACTACTGCTGCTGCTGCAACACCTACTACAGCTACTGTTGCTACTGCTATGCTACTGCTACTACTACTACTACTACTACTACTACTACTACTACTACTACTACTACTACTACTACTACTGCTACTACTACTACTACTACTACTTCTAATACTACTACTACTACTACTACTACTACTACTACTACTACTACTACTACTTCTAATACTACTACTACTACTACTACTACTACTACTACTACTACTACTACTACTACTACTACTACTACTACTACCACTACTACTACTACTACTACTTTCTCATCTTCTTCTTCTTCGTCTTCTTCCTCTACTACTTTCCTCTCAAACTATCACATCAATATCCTAGGAACCATATCCGCTCGTGACCTTCGCTCTCACACATGGCCTGTCTCAGTTGAATTAAGTGACCTTCCTACGCCCACTCGGCAGCTCTCGTGTTCATCCACCCTGTCCCCAACCCGTCCCCAGCCCAGGCACGCCGGAGTTTGCTTGCTTTCCCTGGCTGGTATTTGTGTCTGCAATTACTGATTTCTCTCCCGAAGTTTATCCCGAGAACTCCTCTAGGTCATCAGTGAGATGGTTCCCCACAATCTGTCCCTGAGAGATTCTGAAGAAAATTGTCTTTAAAGTTCTTTTAAATACTATTATTGATTTTTATCTCATCAATTCTAGCTCTGTTGGATTTTGGAGTTTGTTGTTTTTCCCACTTTTCAATTATGTCTTTTCGTTTTGGTATTGAAAATAAGCAGGTCCCTAGCATTATTTTACTGTTGTGTGCCCACAGAAGATTTCTGAACATGTTTTACTCAAAGACAATGGCTATTTCAACTAACTCCTAGAAGTTGAGTGGGCTTTCTTTCTCGCTCGCTTTGAACTCAAACGTAGTCCTTACACGTGATATTACCTCCAGTGTACTGGACTGATTTTTGCGTGTGAGTTAGCTTTCCTTAACTGATTGATTGATTGATTGATTGATTGATTGGTTGATTTAGGAATCGACATCACAGCATTCGGGGCATTGCCATAGACGCTCCGTCCCCATCCTCAGCAGCTAGCGAAGAGTTCCAACACCAATAGTACCAGTAGCAATCTGATTTTATGTCCGTCTCGCTTTTCTTCTGAGCGTCGAGTGTCAGCCAGATCCCCTCGTCACTCCTCGCTGCCTCATTCTTGCCAGACCATGATGATGCATTTGCTCCTCCGAGGTGTACACGTGCTCCCACAAGGCCGCAACCACGTCTGCCTTGGCATGCATCAATACTCCACCAAGTTTTGGAGAGCCAGCCAATCTGTCCGCCTGTTCATTCCCCAGCACATTTCCTTAACTGATTCACTGCCAAACAAAAAGTAGGTTTAGACCAAACATGGTGCACCCCCCAAAAAAATGACCAAACATGAACAAGTATTATAATGTAATTTCCGTTCACAGAGCATTAAAATTGAGTAAGATGCCACGAAACAAAACCTCAAAAGAACCCACTACGACTTCAGAGGAACCTGTAATTTACGTCCCAAAGTAAAGAACGAGATGTCAGTATTTTAGTCCAACTGACAAGTATAGGGGTTGAACCCGATATCTCGCCCCCCCCCCTGTACACAGGAAGTTTAAGAGCGTACGCTGTTGTCCATTCGGCCATTCTCACCTTCTACTTCGGGATTATTGAGGGTCGTTATCATGGCACTTCGGACATGTCCATGGATACCCTAGTCTCCCCCTGAACCTCCCCGCCAGCTTATATTGTTCGTGTATCAAACGTCTTGTGCCCTTGACAAAATCTTCATGTCTGGTGGCTCCCCGTTTCACTCTCATCTCCCTCACTCTGGACAAGGAAGTAGATTCACAAGTGTCCTTAAAGTCACCTGTTCGTCCAGAGTCTCTTATGGCGGTGATGACGTCAGGCCCATCCATTGCTTTCTCCACCTCGATCACCATAATGTTCGTCAACCGAACGTTGCCTTTCACGTCTTGGTGCCGCGGTACCACACCTTGGTGCCCCGCTACCATACCTTGGTGTACCGGTACCTCACCTTGGTGTACCGGTACCTCACCTTGGTGTACCGGTACCTCACCTTGATGTCCCGGTACCACACCTTGGTGTCCCGGTACCTCACCTTGATGTCCCGGTACCTCACCTTGATGTCCCGGTACCACACCTTGGTGTACCGGTACCTCACCTTGATGTCCCGGTACCTCACCTTGATGTCCCGGTAACACACCTTGGTGTACCGGTACCTCACCTTGATGTCCCGGTACCTCACCTTGATGTCCCGGTACCTCACCTTGATGTCCCGGTACCACACCTTGGTGTCCCGGTACTACCCATTGGTGTCCCGGTACTAACCCTTGGTGCCCCAGTATCACACCTTGGTGTCCCGGTACCAAACATTGTTGTACGGTACCACACCTTGGTGTCCCGGTACCATACCTTGGTGTCCCGATAGCACACCTTGATGTCCCGGTACCACACCTTGGTGTCCCGGTACCATACCTTAGTGTCCCGGTACCATACCTTGGTGTCCCGGTACCATACCTTGGTGTCCCGGTAGCACACCTTGATGTCCCGGTACCACACCTTGGTGTCCCGGTACCATACCTTAGTGTCCCGGTACCAAACCTTGGTGTCCCGGTACCATACCTTAGTGTCCCGGTACCATACCTTGGTGTCCCGGTACCATACCTTGGTGTCCCGGTACCATACCTTGATGTCCCGGTACCATACACTGGTGTCCCGGTACCACACACTGGTGTCCCGGTACCATAACTTGGTGTCCCGGTACCATACCTTGGTGTCCCGGTACCATACACTGGTGTCCCGGTACCACACACTGGTGTCCCGGTACCATACCTTGGTGTCCCGGTACCATACCTTGGTGTCCCGGTACCATACCTTGGTGTCCCGGTACCATACCTTGGTGTCCCGGTACCATACCTTGGTGTCCCGGTACCATACATTGGTGTCCCGGTACCATACATTGGTGTCCCGGTACCACACACTGGTGTCCCGGTACCACACCTTGGTGCCCCAGTATCACACTCTGATGTCCCTGTACCACACCTTGATGCCCCGGCACCACACCTTAGTGCTCCGGTACTACCCCTTGGTGCCCCAGTAACACACCTAATGCAACAATAAGAAAGAAAATTATATACGAGGGATTTCAAATGAAAACCGAACATGTTTGTGTGTGTGGGGGGGGGGGTGTCTGTGGGTGGGTGTATGTGGATGGGTGTTTGTGTGTGTTTGGGTGGGTGGGTCTGTGTATGGGTGTGTGTGTGTGAGAGAGAGAGAGATAGATAGATAGAGAGAGAGAGAGCGAGAGAGAGAGAGAGAGAGAGAGAGAGAGAGAGAGAGAGAGAGAGAGAGAATATATTCTGAAAATGTAAAAGGACAAATGTATCATTTTTCGATGTAGTCACCACTGCGAAGATGCAAACCCTCTAGCGCCGATAGAATGCTTTGATTCCGGTAGAAAAATCGACTCAGGGGTCACTACTCGGTGTGCTTGATCCGGTCGTGAACAGTCTGTCACAGAAGTCACGCCGTTGTGAAACTTCCTACTCCACACATACACTTGCTAGACTGACAGGCATGCATCACCATACTGGACCTTCATTCGCCGATGAATTTCTATAGGTCTCACCTCTTCACTGATCTAAAAACGGATAACTGAACGCTGCTCCTATTTGGTGCATATCAAAAGTTGGAGGGCCATCCTTAAACTGTGTTTATGACATCACCGTGGTCGTCTGCACCGTTATGCTACGTGCTTAACACTCCTAGTATCCTTAACAACAACATTGACAGGTTACAAGACAATGGCATGGCTATTGTAATTTATATAACACTTTTAATGTTTTCATTTGAAGGTCCATCGTACAACAATAAGAATGACACACACAGCTTTCTTTGGTCGTGTAATGAGAAGAGAGGTATTGAATAATTTGAAAAAGCTGGAAAGATAAATGGGAAAAGAGGCAGAGGCCGACCAAAAGAAAGGATGCTGGATGGACTGAGGTGGTGGCATGGACGAATATAATCAGAAGAGTTGTTTTAGAACATCAAGGATCGAGTTCTGGGGAAAGACATGAAGTATGGCACATGATGATGATGATGGTAAAGTGGTTGGTATAAAATAAATTAAAACAATTCTTGCCACAGTATGCTAATTTTCAAGTCATCTAACTTGAAACGAATCTAGACTATCAAATACGTCTATGGATAAAACAAACAGCCAATTTCAATAAACCAGTTTTTGGTTTATTTTAAGTGGCTAAACGCCCAGTGAGCTGGGCAACTCATGAATTATGCGTGCCTTCTTGCTGGCGTCAATAGTCTGAATGTTTCAGTATTATTATAATGGCTGCCGTGACCAGCATGCCTAGCGCTGCACTCTCCTAACTTTAGAAACGAAAAAAAATGTATTCAAGGCCAGTAGCAACTAATCGATAACGCGATATTATTTATTTGACTAAGGATCGACTTCTTTCTCTCCTGGGGAGAAAAAATAAACACATGGTTGTTATAAACCGAGCCAGGAAAATGCGTGTTTTATTTTTAGAATGCGGCAGTTGTATTTCCTCTGTGATATTCTCATTAACATAAAGATTACTGAGATAAGCGCAGGTGTCCAAGAAGCCTGGTTTAAGTATTACTGCGATCACTCCAGCCTATAAAGTTCTAGACTATCTAGAAAAAGACTGAACACTTTAAGTGTACATTTGTTTCAGGGATATGATTGTAATATAACGGAACCCTAAATACTACTATTGGCACCTGGCCGTCTTGACAGGCAATATTTTGTTACATTGTGCTTGTATAAAATAAATAAAATCCTTAAATAAAATCCTTAATAAAAGTACAATAACCTCTCCATACGGCAACACTGACCTAAATTAAAACAGTTAAGGATGTGTGTCCGGTCTCTCTGGCGAATGAGTTATTGACTTTCTCCGTAATCCCGTATATCCACGTAGGGTAACGCAGCTGCGCGAGATTCGGTAGCGGATCACGTCGCGTTGGTTACTCAGAAAGCAATGGCAAACTGGTGTTGACAGCGATGTCCTGTAAATAGGATGTGCGAAAAAAAATGTGTGACTCCTTCGAAAAAGTGAGAGAGATAATAATCACAAACACAGTGTGCATACCTTACGACGAATACAAATCCTACAAACGGGGGGGGGGGGGGGGGGGGGACAGAGTAAACATAGCAATTAGTTGTGTTGTGGTTTAACTTATTGTTACCTTATTTTTACGATTATTATTAGCATTGTTATTACAGGAAAATCTTTACATCAATATATATCAATATATATGTTACACTAATCTATTTAGTGTGTTTCTGTTATTAATGTATGTACTTCAATTAGAAGAAATATAAATAGATCATATTTCAGTTACGCATGAACAAATGAAAATGGAAATTATATTTACCTACAAAAAAGTTGTCAATTTCAGCGAGAGAAAGATTGTTGAAGTGTTAAATAGAACCTATACTGTTGTATGCGTGTGAAGCATGGACAATGAACTGACAAGCCGAGAAACGTCTAATGGCGGTGGAAAAGTGTTTTTTGAGAAAAATGCAAAGAATACTATGGACGGAAGAAAATCAAATGAGGCAGTCCTCCAAAAAACAAATGAACATCTGAGATTGATTGGAAAAATTAAACGTAGACTTGATTTATTTGGGTGTTTCGGGATTTGAGATTTTAATATAGAGCACAACCCACTACTGGCAACGCTGATCGTATTCTGGTATGCACTACTGACGAGCTCAAACGAGAGCGAAACTCTAGTCTAGTGCTTCCACATTAATGAGGATAGGCCTTAGGTTCATACCAGAATACGATCAGCGTTGCCAGTAGTGGGTTGTGCTCAATATTTAAACGTAGACTGTCAAAATTTTGTGGACATGTTATGAGGAGCAATGGGCTTGAAAATGTGGTGACAAATGACAAGCTTGATGGGAAGAGAAAAAGAGGAAGACGAAGGGATAAATACATAAATGGTTTGACAGCATGGCATGGTCGGGACAAGAAAACAGACCTGATTCGAGACTTGATTCGAGACTCTGGTAACCGTATGAAATGGCGTACCATGACCGTCAACGCCTACCAGCATGGCACTAATGACGATGATGAACACATCTACAGGTCTAGTCCATATATATTGACATCTTGCCGTCTTGACAGACGATAGTTATTGTGCAATAACTTCTTCTTAGCACAAAGCCTGGGCTAAATTGTAGAGACCATGTGTTGTCCATACAGCATGATCTGTCTGTCTGTCTAGTTTCCTCCAGAGGAAAAGGAATACCAATACATCTGGAACATGAAAAACTGAAGAAGCTGCCGGATAAGCAAAGCAATGCTCTATCTGTCCGCCTGTCGGAGCTTCGATCCTAGACCAGTTGCCGACCAAGGATTATGGCCTGGTCTGCCCTGCCATGACATTTAGTCTTTAGGTTGCATTTCCTCGCACTAGGGTAAGGCTTGTACCCTCCCAATTACGCTCTTCCGCCTGAAGCCGCTGGCACAATACAGGGTATCGGGTTTGGTGAACGCGGCCCAACATTGGACGCTAACAGAAAGCAGCGGGTACCGTCTACAAGGTCATACGATAGCTCAGTCATATCTGACTAAGACCTGACTAATAGACCATATGGGCTGCTGCAAACGTAAAAGTTAAAGGCTAAACAACCTGCAAAGAGCAGAATGTTTATAGCATGTGTGAGTGCAAACTGTGATCCACACTGATGCTCGAAGTTCGTGCACAGTGCTGAAGGCCTCATTCCAAGTTTCACATAAGGGTTTATAATAAGGGTTTATAAGGAAAAATGATCGATTTCAGTGCACCGGGTTTTATCACCTATGGCTCTCCTCTTTTCCCAGAGCGCCTTGCCGAATGCTACGCACAAACCACGAACTCTGTAGCCCAAACGACGACGCCGAGGAGTCTCCGAGAACACTGCACTCGTCAACCGAACGTCGTAGGCAGGAATCGAACCCACAAACTTTGGAGCAGAAGGCACCACTTCACCACGGAGATTCTCCAAGTTCTACACGAGGAGACTGAGGCCACTTGTGAAGATGCCGTGTGCTTTGACTGCGGTGTGGTTTTACCGACATCAAACCCACACAGATATTGTGGAATTGTAAGGTATCGTTGGGCTGTTTAAGATGCTACAGCTCAATTGACAGACCATAATTTTCTCCACCTACACTTGTCTCTTGAGGTCATGGTGACATTGAGGCTTCAGACCCTTGAGCGTAAACTTCCTGTGTGGCGGGGTTTGGGGTTCATTCCCTAAGCTGGTCAGTTGGACTTCAGCGATGATCTCTCGTTCAGAATGCAATGGCGAACTACTGATCGTTACATTGCCTAGAAAATAGAGTTAGCAGGGGTTAGGGTTGATCGCAACGTCCTGTAAAGGTCATGTAACATTTATGTACACTTGTCTCCGACTGTCTGTCTCTCTTGTCAATGTCTCTGTCTTCCTCTCTCTCTCTCTCTCTCTCTCTCTCTCTCTCTCTCTCTCTCTCTCTCTCTCTCTCTCTCTTTCTTTCTTTCTTTCTCCATATCTCTATCAATTTCGTCATTTCTCACTCTTCGTGCAAACATCTTTCCATCTCTACCGCTCACTACCTCCTCTTCTTTCTTTCATGTTAGCGGGGTTTGAAATAAACACGTTTAAACCAAAACTTGACAGGTGAAGGCGGAGGAACCCGACATAAACACCCGACTGACACCTGACTGACACCTGACTGACACACCTGACTGACACATTTGACAGAAATACCCGACTGACACACCTGACATAAACACCTGACTATCATCACCTATTGACACACCTGACAGAAACACATGACTGACACAACTGACAGAAACACCCCACAGAATCACCCACAGAAACACCACACTGAAAAACCCCACATAAACACCCGACAGAAATACACGACAGAAACACCCGACAGAAACATCCCACAGAAACACCTGACTGACACACCTGACAGAAACACCTGACTGACACACCTTACAGAAACACATGACTGACATCACCTATTGACACACCTGACAGAAACACCTGACTGACACACCTGACAGAAACACATGACTAACGCACCTGACAGAACACCCCACAGAATCACCCACAGAAATACCACACTGAAAAACCCCACAGAAACACCCGACAGAAACATCCCACAGAAACACCAGACTGACACACCTGACAGAAACACCTGAGTCAATGGGAGGGTATTTTCAAGCCCCAGGGATCCCGGTGTCTTGCTGGCGTCAATGATTCCACTATTGATATATCATTATATGACAATGTTGCCTCATCGACCCAACCTCATGGTAACCAGACTGCGAAGTGCAGGGAGTCAGAGAAGTGTAGGGAGTCAGAGAAGTGTAGGCAGTGAGAGACTGTGTAGGCAATGAGAGAAGTGAAGATGGCGAAGAAGGAGTAGGCAGCGATAGAAGAGTAGGCAGCGAGAGTATTATAAATAGTGAGAGAAATGTAAACAGTGAGAGAAGTGAAAGAAGTGTAATGAGAGATGTGTTGGCAGTGAGAGGAGTGTAAGCTGTAAGAGAAATGTAGGCAGTGAGAAAAGTGTACGCAGTGAGGAAGCGTAGATAGTGAGAGCAGTGTAGGTAGTGAGAGAAGTGTTGCCAGTGAGAGAAGTGTTGGCAGTGAGAGAAGTGTAGGCAGTGAGGGAAGCGTAGATAATTACAGAAGTGTAGGCAGTGAAAGAAGTGTAGTGAGAGAAGTGTGCGCAGTGAGAGAAGTGTAGGCGTGGAAGAAGTGTAGGAGGTGAGAGTGGTGTATATAGAGTTAGAGGCATATACAGTGAGATATATTGATGCAGAGTGAAAGTGAGAGAGAGAGAGAGAGAGAGAGAGAGAGAGAGAGAGAGAGAGAGAGAAGAGAGAGAGAGAGAGAGAGAGAGAGAGAGAGAGAGAGAGAGGGAAGGGGGTTGAGAGAAATGTTAATAATAAAGAACGGATGAAGAAACCTTTATTTTCAAAGGGCTGAGACAATCAGGCAGGCAGACCCAGAGACAATGAAAGAAGATCGTCAGAAAGACAAGAAAAGAAAAAAGAACAGACACACACAAACACACAGACAGAGAGAGAGAGAGAGAGAGAGAGAGAGAGAGAGAGAGAGAGAGAGAGAGAGAACAGTGAACGACCGAATGAACGTAATATACAAAGGGTTAAGTCTATTGGAGAGGCAGGTCTGAAGACAGAGCAACATCCATCCATCATGTGCCATGCCGGTAAGCGCGGGCGGTCATGTTCTGCCATCTCACTCGATCACCAGAGTCGTGGATCAGCTCTGTGTTCCTGTCTCGACCATGCCACGTGGCCAAGCCATCCAGGTATTTGCTTCCAGACAGACAGACAGACAGACAGACAGACAGACAGACAGACAGACAGTACGGCAGACAGACAGACAGACAGATTTTGCTAAAGTAAATCTATACCTTCACTGAACCTGATGTGTGCCATTATCGGCCTATTTTCACGTTATCAATAGATCCAAATTGGCCACCCACAGCTGAAAGGTTTTCAAGGTGGCCGCGCGTGCCTCTCATTCCTGTGATTTCCCTTGGTACGTCCAGTCTGTCCACCTCCTTATTCAATACAAATATTCACGGATAAGGATAAGTCTGTATTTTAAACTCTTATCCAACCATCTAGAGGTTTTCTTTTACAAGTCTCTTTTCCAGGCGGAGAAAGTTGCAATGGGATAGTGGTCCCAATGCCAAATCACCTAGTCTAGCCTGGTAGATATGATCCCATTTCTCTGTTGCGTATAAGTTGCCACCCTAGTATGATAAACCCACTGCCACTGGAGAGGTTATATGTTCAATGTCAAGCTGGCCATTTTGAACATCACGCAGTACAGGGTGAGAATCAGACACTACAATTGCTCTGGTAGCTCTATTACTAGCTGTCCAGCTCAGAGCCGCAGTGACCGCCTCCATCTCTATTCTCATATTGAGGTTGTAGATCTGGAGATTCCATTTTGCCCAGCTTTAACATTCCCCTTTACTCCAGCATAGAAAGCGCGTTAATATTTGTCATCTCCTCCTACTTAGTTTTTTCCCTGCTCTCAAATGTATTTCACACATCTGATGTATATTCTCCCGCATCTCATTTTAAATCGTACTTTATTTTCTTGATATATGCCCCTTTTCGATAACAAATTAAGAATGAACATCAAGCTTCAGTACGAATGATAAGTCACAATTCAAAAATGGTCATCACACATCGTAAGGGATGATAAGTCACAAATAGAAAACTGAAATACCACGATCACAAAAACAAAACAAAACAAAAACAAAAACAAAAACAAAAAAACAATGAAAATGTTTAACCACTACACAAATAAAGCACTTAATTCCGCTACTTGTTGGATTTTCTTCTGTGACCGTGATATTTCAGTTGTCCAACTAAATATTCTTGTTGTTGTTTTTGTCCAGCTAAGATTCTCGTTATTGGTTTTGTTCGTCGATAACGACATCTGTGGAAACGTTCGCTTGTATTTGTATATGTCTTTCTTTTCAGTCAGCTTCCAAGTTACATACTGCGTTCACACTCAGTGGCGAAGGAGTTTCGGATTCATAATCCCGCATAACGCGTTCAAAACACAGCTGCAGGTGGTTTAACAGTTGCTTGCGTTTGCTTTCATACAATGGTATGGATGCCAGTCGTTCAGAAAGCAATGACAAACTATTGAACTACTACATAAACTTGCCGAGAAATCACAAAAACAGCAAAAATGTTGGGGTTGACTGCAGCGTCCTATACAGGTAAGCAAATTTAGACTTGTATGGGTATTAGCACGACAGCCGTCACCGTGGTTTGTGGCTACATGTCACACATGACGCGGTGCTGCTACAGAATGACACATAGAATAAGGAATTAACCCAAGTGATACTGATGTCATGTAGCTCTCCGTGTGACAGTACTAGACAGGGATAACGTAACCGCATTCACAAAATGTGCGCTATGAGCACAATCACCATCTATACACTTCCACCGCTGCTGAGACAGACAGAACACGTATTATTGTGCTCGGGAGGCAATGAAAACGCCCCTTTAGCTAAAAAGAAAACTGCCATGCTTACAGACAACTGCATAATATACTCCTGTCTGTTCCAATTTTCACATTTGGCAGTGAAGCGCATTTTGTGTGATATTCACTAGTACAGGAACGGAGCATTAGGGGCGACGCTTTTACGAGAAACTGGAAGCGTGACTAACTAACTAAAGTCAATCTGCTAAGCCACGGTTCGTCTAAATGATCGCTAAACTACTTTGGAAAAGAACGCCACATACGACCGTAAAAAATCAACTGTAAAATCATACACAAGTTGCAATGACACAATTGTCAGTTTGTCACTCGTTCTCGTCAGCTATCTATTGTTGTAAAATAACGCAGCATGCACAAACACGCATTACCGATACTGAGCTCTAGGGCTGAGTTCGGGAGCTCAGGCCATTGATTTGATTCTCGCCACGGATCACTTGTCAAGACTAACAGCTTGTAAATTAATATACCGCTGAAGGTATGCATGTGAATGGAGCTAAAAGCATCGTTGATGACACATGCCTGTTTTAATGCCACTACATCAACGGCTAGTATTGGGATTAACAAGCTGTAAGGTAATGTCCCCAGCCCGTGCCAGTAGATTCAGCCTATCTGAATGCCACTTTTTTTTTCATTACATTTTAGTTCTGTCTTTCAATATTATTTGTCATTACCGTTTCTCATGCAAGATGGCAACGGTAAAGCGCATTACTGTTTCTGAGTTCATTTTCTCAGTATAATCTCTTAGTACCATTTGCAAGGACCATCTTTCAACACTATGCCTCAATGGACCAACTTTCGGTACCATAGTGTAGTACCATCTCCCAGTACCATCTCGCAATGGCCTCGCCCAGTCCATTTCCCACTTTCATTTCACTGTATTATATTCATTGCCATTTCTAAGTACCATATCTCAGTACCATCTCCCAGTACTATCTCTTTGTGCCATCTCTCAGTAACATCTTTCAATACCATCTCCTAGAACCATCTCTCAGTGCAGTCTCCCAGTACCATTTCCCACTTTTATTTCACTGTACTATATTCATTGCCATTTCTAAATACCATATCTCAGTACCATCTCCCAGTACTATCTCTTTGTGTCATCTCTCAGTAACATCTTTCAATACCATCTCCTAGAACCATTTCTCAGTGTTATCTTGCAGTATCATATATCAGTGTTATCTATGAGTACTATCCCTCAGTACCCTCTCCTAGCAACATCTCTCAGTACCACCTCTCAGTGCAATCTCTCAGTGTTATCTTCCAGTATCATATGTCAGTGTTATCTTTAAGTACTATTTCTCAGTACCTTCTCCTAGCAACATCTCTCAGTACCACCTCTCAGTGCAATCTCTCAGTGTTATCTTCCAGTATCATATGTCAGTGTTATCTTTAAGTACTATTTCTCAGTACCTTCTCCTAGCAACATCTCTCAGTACCACCTCTCAGTGCAATCTCTCAGTGTTATCTTCCAGTATCATATGTCAGTGTTATCTTTAAGTACTATTTCTCAGTACCTTCTCCTAGCAACATCTCTCAGTACCACGTCTCAGTGCAATCTGTCAGTGTTATCTTCCAGTATCATATGTCAGTGTTATCTTTAAGTACTATTTCTCAGTACCTTCTCCTAGCAACATCTCTCAGTACCACGTCTCAGTGCAATCTGTCAGTGTTATCTTCCAGTATCATATGTCAGTTAGTTAGTCACAGTTCCAACTTCACAGCAACGTCATATGTCAGTGTTATCTATAAGTACTATTTCTCAGTACCCTCTTCTAGCACTATCTCCTAGTACCACCTCTCAGTGCACTCTTCTAGAACCATCTCTCAGTACCATCTCTCAGTGCCCTTCTAGTACCATCTCTCAGTACCATCTCTCAGTGCCCTCTCTAGTAACATCGCTAAGTAACATCAAACCCTACTCAAGATGACTACCACGTTATGGACAGACCAGAACAAGTCATTATTCTGCGCCTCAGAACAGGACACAATAGATTACGCAACCACATGTATACAAAATGCAAGATTGGTGACTCAGCCATGTGCACATGTGGTTTGGCGTCGCAGACAGCAGAGCACATACTCCAGGACTGCCCAAACTACAACATATCCAGGCGAACCTTCTGGCCTAGAGAGACAACAGTGGAAGATAAACTCTATGGACCGCTGAGTGAACTAAAAAAGACTGTTAGATTCATACAAGAGACAACATTGCAGTTATAGACATATTTCATGCGAACGAAAGAAGAAGAAAAAGAAGTAACATCTCTCAGTAACATCTCTCAGTAACATCTCCCAGCACTATCTCTCAGTACTACCTCTGCATGCCGTCTCTCAATACTATATGTCAGTACCATCTCTTAGAAAGATGGTCTTGCACAAGCTGTCAATTTCAAACCTCTCTTACCATATCTTAATGTCATCTCGCAAATATAATTTATATTGCTTTTCTACTTGTCACCCCTAGTTTCAAGTCCCATGTGTGCTCTTTGTTATCCTTATCTGATATTCTCCTTATATTATATTCTAGTGCCATCTTACAGTGCCATCCCCTATTATCATCTGCCAGTGCCACGTCACTGTATGATTTCGTAGTGCCATTTCGAAATAGCATCGCTCAGAATAATCTCCTCGTACCATCTCCCTGTATTAACTTCGCCTTCTATCTCCCAGTATGATCTCCCAGTGCCATTTCCCAGTACGATTTCCCAGTACCATCTCCAAATTTGATGACACAGTACCGTCTATCAATGTGAGCTCCACGTACCATCTCCCAATATCATCGCCTAGAGTCATTTCCCAATATGATCTGCGGGTACCATCTCCCTATATCGCCTTTCAGTAACATACCCAATAAGATTTCACAGCGTCATCTCCCTATATGAATTCCCAGTGTCATTTCCCAGTATGATCTCCCAGTGTAATCTTCCTATATGGTCTCCCAGCACCATCTATGAATATGATCTTAAAGTACAAAACTCTCAGTATGATCTCTCAATGTCATCTCCCTATATGGTCTCCCAGTACCATCTATCAATATGATCTTAAAGTATGATCTCTCTGTGCCATCTCCCGAAGGACGTTCTGCAAAGGACCCGTTACATAATAATGAATCCCATTTTGTTATTTCTCTTTATCTCTAGTCTCTTTATGGCTTATTTATGTATTACTTTGATTTTCCACGTGAACTCGACCCTTTTCTAAACATCGCAGCCTCAAATGCAGAGACGTGATTGTCGCAGAATCACTATAAGTTAACAATCAGATGATAAAATTACAGAAAAAGTCTGTGTTCACAGCTGCAAGTTGTTTACTACTAGTAGCGGTAGATCAAGACAGTCGGGAGTCCTTGAGAATTCTTCTACATCAAAAGAAACGTCGGCATGATGTTTGCCAGATCGGGAGAATGAAGGAAAAACACCGGCTTGTTTTCGTTGTAACAAGGGGGAGATAAACTACTCTTGTGTGGTTAGTGACAAAGATAGCCTGCCCTTGGGGACACTTGTGTAACATCAAAGGACGTCACTAGGACCATCCCAGACTGGAAATGAGAAAACTAAACTGGTTTCCGTTAGTGTGCAGAATAAAGTCAACCTAGGCGGAAGTAATTCGAATAGCCCTATCCTGGTGTAGAAAAGAGAATCTAACGTGTTAATATCCATTTTTCATGGTTGGACATGTGTCTGTTATGACAAGGATAAGATTCGATTAAGGGATAGTGGAGTTTTCATAAGGTAATTACTAGTAAACATTAGATGTGAATAATGTAGTACCGTCTAGGGATAACTAGAGTTTAGGTCATTAACATAGTGTTGTGTTGTGGTTAGTCGTTCAAGGAGTATCGGCGACAGTAGGAAGTTGCCTTGTTAAAACTTAACTAGTATGGGAAATCAATTTGCTCAGCTGGTTATGAATAGTGAAGGGGGATGATATTTAGAAGGATTGAAGTTGGTTGGGGGATAGGGGAAATGTCCAATAGTGGGATCTTACAGTGGGGTGGCTACTGGGGTCCTGCACTTTCTATTTTGGTCTTTCCTTGTCTTACCCTAGCGCAGACCGATGTGATGAGCTCATATGTCCATGACAGAGTTTGGTTCACTGTTATTTATCTGAGCGAGGCCAGTGGCCTACACTCATCTAATAGGGATCAGTGACGGGGTGGCTCTCACCCGATGTGTTCTCTCTTTCACAGGTTCCCTCAGGTTAGGATGAAAACCATGGAAAGAATGAAAATTCAGATCCGGGATAATTTTGGTGCAGGAGGATTGGTCTGCAACCTTCTCACTGGACCTATGCTAGAAAAGGTTTGAAAAAACATGGCTCTGTGGAGCTGAATCATATAAGTATCCTACAGGATAAATACTGAGAACATTAGTGATAGTATTTCACACTACCTGTGGACAGCAACATAGTAATGTTTTTTTTTTTAGTTTTCACACCATTCGTGAATAAACCAGTAGTCATGGATTTTCACTCCACTTATAACTACAACAATAGTGATTGACTTTCACACTACATGAAACCAAAACTTTAGAGAGTGTTTGTTCCACATAACAAGGAAATTATAACATTAGGACATATCTGTGAAATTAGGAGATTCCTATGAGACTATGTTCAATGACTGTTTTTAGAGTGAAAACTTCTGAACATTTTCGTAGGAAGGAAGAATGTCATGTTCATAAGACAGTGTTCCGCTTTTCACTGTACAGGAATTGAGTGGTCTCAGTTTCTATAAACATTTAGGAACAGTGTTTAGGAACAAGGTAGGATCAGTCCCAGACTGTATAGTTGGGTGGTGACCAAGCATCGGGGTCATCAAAGCTCCTGGAGGTGGTCAACGTCTGGCGGGAGAGAAGCATCGTTCGGGTGAGGTCAATTGTGCTGACTATTATGATGTCGTGTAATCCTTGCCATGATGAGTGGACTCTGATCCTGAGCTTTGTGGTCTGATTTCTACGCTTACACTAGAGTATACTACACACATTCTTCGCATACACGTCTCACATACATTACACTTTTCTTTTAATAAATTAATTGTTATTAATTTTTAGAAGCTAGAGTTGTTGAGTATGTTGTGTTGAGGAAGAATGAGAGGGGGCATGGTCCAGTGATGATAGAGAGAGAGAAAGAGGTGTCCACAAACTGAGGGAGTGTGGTGGACGGAATCTAGTGGATTCTCCAGGATATTGATAGGGGTTTAAAATATGATGTGGGTGTTGATTCCCCTCACTCCAGGGACGACACAATAAAAGGAATCCACGACAGTGATTAACACCAACAACAAATAGTGCGGTGTTGCCTTCAGCTCCTTACGTAGACATGCAATTAACTTTAATAAAACTGGGAGTCTCCATGGAAAGTGGTTACACCACTGCCTCCCACTCCGAAGGTTGTGAATTCGAGTCCAACATATGTCGTTCGGTTCACGAGTGCAAATTTCTCGGAGCACCTCGTGGCCGTCACTGGAGTTACGGAGTTCGTACTTTGGGGGACACTTCCGGCAGGCCACCATTCGGAAAGAGCGGGGCCGTATGGGATAAAACCAGGTGCAATGAAGTCAGTTATCTTGCCGTTTAATCTCTAATTTTTTTTAGTACAACTGGATTATCCAGTTAGACCGGGTCACGTGGCACAGTAACACACAGAACAAGCCCCGAAGCTTAAACCCGCCATGGCCCACATTTTGTAGGCCTGAATGCACGTAGCTCCTGATCAACTCCAGTAACGCGCTAGCCTGGAGGGGCTAATGCATTGTGTTTGTAAAGTCTCACTACACGTTATATGTAGAACACATTTGAAAAAAAAACCAAAAAAAAACTCTTCCTTCCGTTGATAACAACATTCTGTTTGGAGTGCAAAGAATTACTCCAGCAGACGACAGCCATTCCCTGCATATTGTTTCACGATGGACTGTGGGGCACATTTTGTGATGACGTCATGTTTTCAAATTTGTTCTACATACAAAGTGTAGTGAGACTTTACAAACACCCTGTACAACACATTAATGTTGATGCCTCGGCGGCTTTACCAGACCTCTCCACTGACTATTTTCACAGCGAGTAAAACAAAGCCTGCGGCAGTAAATTAATTTTTTTTATGGCGTAACATTCAGCAGATTGGAATCTGTAATCGGTCTACCCGATAGTACGGCGTTGACTGCTGTGTCTATTCTACAGTGACAACTGAAAAGTGGGAGATATTTCCTCGTGCTCGGAACAGTAAGGATATCAATATTATTGGTCAACTTTGTCATTGTACGTAGAGCGAGATGTGAGAGGTGTGAGTAAACTGTGTTTTTCAGGATTGGACTTCAATAACTTTAGATGTGTCATCGTTATCATTATCATCGTCATTATGATCATCATTATCATCATCATCATCATCATCATCATCATCATCATCATCATAATCATCATTAACATCATCATCATTATCACCATGATCATCGTCATCATTACCATCAAGAACATCATTATAATCGTCATTATCATTACCATCATCATTATAATCATCACTATCATTATCATCATCATCATAATCATCACAACCATCACCATCATCCTTATCATCTTTACTATCATAATCATCATTACCTTCATCATCATCATCATCATCATCATCATCATCACCATCTCCTTCACCATCACCATCATCATTACCATCATCCCCTGGGGCCCTTGTTATATAAGCCTTCCCCAAACACACTTTCTTAAACCGACGGGCCATTCGACCATTCGGTTACGCCGCTGCACATCACTATAAACTAACCTGCCAAGACTGTAATTAACGTTTTGCTTATCATCTTTCCCAGAATATAACGCATTATTTTATTCTGTGCTATTTCATAACGACAGTAATTTCCAGAGTTGTATTTGGCATGCGGACAGATTTTCTTGCAACGTCTGCCACTGCGCTGTCATTTTTTTCCCGTTGATATATTTTCTTCACTCCAAAACGGGCATAATTTGCATAACGCTCGATTGCACTTTTTTTTCCGTCATTTAAGGATATCTGTTGCTTTCTGAGTTTTCATTTATCTGCAGTGAGTACGGCCATGAGGTTTATAGCGCTCGTGTTAAAATATCGTGTGTGCTGTCGGCGGGGTTAAAAAATGTTTTGCATATCCTTTACAGGACATCGCTGTCAACATCAGCATCTTTCAGCTGTATGTTGATTTCTTGGCAAGATTACGCTCAGTAGTTTGCCATTGCTTTCTGAGCGGCCGGCTTAGTTAACCCGCAAGTCACCAGCGGGGATCGAACCGCTCCCAGCTCTCGCCCCGCTACAAGACTCTGCGTGATAAACGGGATTACGGAGAAAGTGTTGTAACCCCTCGGCCAGAGAGACCGGCGTCGGCGGGGATAGCAAGATCATTCTACACAGTTCTCAGTTGGACTTAAACGTTGATTTATTTTCCAGAAAGCAATGGCATAGTCTTCTACTTCTTCTTCTTCTTCTTCTTCTTCTTCTTCTTCTTCTTCTTCTTCTTCTTCTTCTTCTTCTTCTTCTTCTTCTTCTTCTTCTTCTTCTTCTTCTTCTTTTTCTTCTTCGTCAATGCAATGGCATAGTCTTTTTCTTCTTCTTCTTCTTCTTCTTCTTCTTCTTCTTCTTCTTCTTCTTCTTCTTCTTCTTCTTCTTCTTCTTCTTCTTCTTCTTTTTCTTCTTCTTCTTCTTCTTCTTCTTCTTCTTCTTCTTCTTCTTCTTCTTCTTCTTCTTCTTCTTCTTCTTCTTCTTCTTCTTCTTCAATGGCATAATCTTCTTCTTCTTCTTCTTCTTCTTCTTCTTCTTCTTCTTCTTCTTCTTCTTCTTCTTCTTCTTCTTCTTCTTCTGTGAATTGTCTTAGTGGCCTCAAAGGGTTCCCCATTTGATTTTTATTTGTCATAAGAACCGTTAAATAATTACCACAATGTGCAGTGGTGGACAAGTTAAAACAAAAGGTCATCTTCCCTCAACGTAAATCACCTCATCAAATATATGAAGACTATAACATCAGTGTCACAGCAGTAGACATTATTAATTGTTCACGTTTAGATCTATCTCTTGTGTTCAATACAAATAAATCAGTAAACATTATATATTGTTCACGTTTAGATCTATCTCTTGTGTTCAATACAAATAAATCAGTAAACATTATATATTGTTCACGTTTAGATCTATCTCTTGTGTTCAATACAAATAAATCAATAAACATTATATATTGTTCACGTTTAGATCTATCTCTTGTGTTCAATACAAATAAATCAGTAAACATTATATATTGTTCACGTTTAGATCTATCTCTTGTGTTCAATACACATAAATCAGTAAACATTATATATTGTTCACGTTTAGATCTATCTCTTGTGTTCAATGCACATTAATCAGTAAACATTATATATTGTTCACGTTTAGATCTATCTCTTGTGTTCAATACAAATAAATCAGTAAACATTATATATTGTTCACGTTTAGATCTATCTCTTGTGTTCAATACACATAAATCAGTAAACATTATATATTGTTCACGTTTAGATCTATCTCTTGTGTTCAATGCACATTAATCAGTAAACATTATATATTGTTCACGTTTAGATCTATCTCTTGTGTTCAATACAAATAAATCAGTAAACATTATATATTGTTCACGTTTAGATCTATCTCTTGTGTTCAATGCACATTAATCAGTAAACATTATATATTGTTCACGTTTAGATCTATCTCTTGTGTTCAATGCACATAAATCAGTAAACATTATATATTGTTCATGTTTAGATCTATCTCTTGTGTTCAATGCACATTAATCAGTAAACATTATATATTGTTCACGTTTAGATCTATCTCTTGTGTTCAATACAAATAAATCAGTAAACATTATATATTGTTCACGTTTAGATCTATCTCTTGTGTTCAATGCACATTAATCAGTAAACATTATATATTGTTCACGTTTAGATCTTTCTCTTGTGTTCAATACAAATAAATCAGTAAACATTATATATTGTTCACGTTTAGATCTATCTCTTGTGTTCAATGCACATAAATTTGGATTTAACTGTTCCTATATATTGTTTTTATCGATGTCATGTACACACAGCCTGAATTTCAAGTTGCTCAGTTGTTATTGTTTATTCATCGGTATCAATGTTACACTCATTATTAATAATTTCATTTCTGGTCACATGTTTTCTTGCTGGTTTTGTGAGTTCTCATAATCTTCAGACGAAGATTCTCTCAGTTGAAAAGTTAATTGTTTTCTTTTTTCGTGTTCTTGTTTCTATAATATCACTTCTATGACCGGTGATTATTTCTCATCCCATTTACTCAAACAAGACCAATTTATCCAGTTATTCCTCTCATCGTCTCATCAAGCCTTGTTCCTCTTGTACATTGCCGTGTCGAGGTAAAGTTTAAAGAGCCGGAGAGTGCCCGTTTATGGGCTTCATATATCGTCATTCCCATGGATTCTGTTATTCCCTCTATCTATCGTTTATAAGTTCGGCCTCCTCTTCCAATTGTTGCAAGACGTTACTTTA
Organism: Cepaea hortensis; assembly: GCA_963921405.1. Classification (NCBI taxonomy): domain Eukaryota; kingdom Metazoa; phylum Mollusca; class Gastropoda; order Stylommatophora; family Helicidae; genus Cepaea; species Cepaea hortensis. The sequence goes on along the minus strand of OY992893.1, from coordinate 13,006,979 downwards.
TATTTACATCTAGTTACCTTTTGGCCATGTTATGGGGCATTACTCAAACCATTGAGGCTAAAATGTGTGGTAATTGTATTTTATTCTGCTTATTACGGTCTCCGTGGCTAAAGGCTTGCGAACGCGGTTCGTGAGCCGGGTACCCGGCGTTCGGAGCTCAGCTGAGACCGATTTGTGCAGCAGACCGTGTCGCGTTGTGTTATTACGTGTTGGTATGAGAGCCGGTCGTTCAGAAAGCAATGGCAAACTACTGAACGTAACACTTGCCTAGTACATCAACAGCAGCTGCAAAATGCTGGTGTTGACTGCAACATCCCGGAAGGGATACGCAACATTTACAACAACAACAACAAAAATTATGCTTTGATGTAATCACTATAGATGTTAGGTCTCAGTCTGTAACAGTAGACGATATTAACTGATTTCTGTTAGCGCCGAAAAATGTGCGGCATACTCCAACGTAACATCTTACATTGTGTCAATGGCTTCGGGCGGGGAAGCCCAATTCAGAGGGTACTTATCCTAAACAGTGCAGACCAGGTCCTAAGTCTTGATCGGCAACTTGTCTAGGATCGAAGCTCCGACAGGCCGACAGTTAGAGCATTGCCTCGTGTTCCTGCAGCTTTTGCAGCTTGTCTTGTTCCAGACGTATTGGTGTTACCTTTCCTCTGGAGTAAACTAGACAGGCCTAGAGAAGGTTAATGCTGCATGGGCAACACATTGTCTCTTCAGTTCAACCCAAGCTTTGTGCTATTGAGATGTCCAATTCCAGCCCTAGTCCCCTCCATGGGTTGTAGTTATTATGCTTTTAAAAAAAATACAATATAACAAACTATCGTCTGTCGAGACGGCAAAATGACAGTAGTAGCAGTGCTAATCACTGTAGTGTCCTCTCTATGGCTTGTATGTTGTGTTTCCTTGTTGTGGTTTACTGATGAAGGCTTGTCGCCGCAACTTCCTCTGTATTCGGCAACTGTACTTTGTAAAGTTGCCTTATACGTTGTGTTTTTCTAACCCATTTCATGGTGGAAAATTGAAAAGATCTGCAACAATTGTTGCAAAATCTAACAATTGGAAGGATCAATGGGATAAGAGGCAGGCCAAGAGAAATGATGCTGGATGGACTGAGACGCTGGCGGGGAGTAATATCATCAACAGAGTTGATCCAGAACACCAAGGACCAAGATCTGTGGAGAGACATGAACGCCGATGCTAGCTGGCAGGGCTCATGGTGATGATGATTAACTCATTTCATGTATACCGAAATATGACTAATCACAGTACTCCGCTCCGTTGACGTGACGTGTCAGTACCGGTCTCACACACCCCGCGAGTTCTCAACTTGGGGAGAAAAAGGGCAACTCTGCAAACCTTCCCATGTATATACTACTTTAGTATGGAAACGGAAGAAAAACCTCTGCCCCAAGGGATATGGTGTGTCGGAGCAAACGCCAATATGTAAACATTTGTTTCCATCAAAATCACTGAAACAACCAACACTAGGTCATACGACATTCGCTATAAAATAAAATTATTGTTCCCGTCCCCAGAGAAACGGACGAAAATGATCCGTCATTTGCATTTCCTACGTCTCGATGTGGTAAATTTTATGGCGGAAACACAGAGGATTTCGGCAAAAGCTCGAAAAGGCAGGATGTCGATTTTCTAGTATAATGGACCGGATATTATTTTATTCTTTTGGAAATAATAAAAGTCCATTGATATTTCATATTGTCTGGCCATAATCTGCCTGTGTTTGCGCGCCTGGACATGTTTTTGCCATTTATCTCTCTTTATTAATTCCTTTCATTGACCTCGGCTGACAATGACGCTCAATATCAGCGGTTCTAACAGTCTGGATTGCAGTGTACAGGCGCTAAATTTGATGCGGGAAATGTTGGGGTTCAAATACAGAGATGTGAGAAATATAGGGGATACGCTGTAAACTAGTGTGAGAAATGGATGGTATTTAAATTAAGGTGATATAATGTGAGATTTGTGTGAGTTGTTTTTCGCGCTGTATATTCGAGACTGCCGGTCTCTCTGGCTGAGGGGTTACAACACTTTCTCCGTAATCCCGTTTATCACGCAGTCTCGTAGCGGGAGAGAACTGGGAGCGGTTCGACCCCCGCTTGTGACTTGCGGGATACTGAGCCGGCCGCTCAGAAAGCAATGGCAAACTACTGAGCGTAATCTTGCCAAGAATTCAACAGACAGCTGAAAGATGCTGCTGTTGACAGCGATGTCCTGTAAAGGATATGCAAAAAAAAAAAAAAAAAAAATTCGAGACTGCCGATCTCCCTGCCATAGGTGTTAGCGTTATTCACCGTAATCCAGTATACTCTCGTGAGTGACGTGATGTGCGCGAGAATTGGTAGCGGTTCTCGCCGCGTCGGTAACTTAGGGGTATGTGAGCCGGTCGCTCAGAAAGCAATGGCAAAATACTGAGCATAATCTTGCTAAGTACATCAACAGCAACCGGAAAATACTGGTATTGACTCCAAAGTCCTGTAAGGGATGTGCAACAACAACAAAATATTCTAGACTGCATGGCACACATACTCGAGTCTGTTTGTCTGTCTGTCAGTCTAACTATCCGCCCGTACGTACGTTAGTCTTGTTTCCTACGCCTCTGTATCTAGCCATCTATCTACCTGCCCCTCTATCTATCCATCGGTTAACCTCCCCCCCCCCCTTCCGCCTGTCTACCTGACTATCAGTCCGTCTGTCTATCTGCCCGTCTGTCTAACTGCTTATCTGTCCGTTTGTCTACCTGCCTATATGTCCGTCTGCCTACCTGACTATCTATGTGAATGCATCATGCACTGTTGATGAACGAAAGATGAGTGATTGGAAGGGCCGAATGTAAGATGGGCCTACGCGCCCAATTTGTTACCCTTTGAAAATAAAGATCAATACAATTCAATTCAGTTCAATTCTACCCGTCTGTCAATCTGCCTATCTGCTCGTCTGTCAATCTGCCTGTATGACCGTCTGTCTACCTGCCTACCTGCCCGTCGGTTACTCCTTCTGCCTATCTCCCTATCTGTCTGTCTGTATATCCGCCTATCTGTCCGTCAGCCCGCCTTCCGATCTGTTCGTCTGTCTAACTGCCTATCTCTCCGTGTGTCTACTGTCTATATGTCTATCTGTCCGCCCTCCTATCTGTCTGTCTGTCTACCTGCCTATATGTCCGTTTATTTACCTGCCTGTCTGCCATCTGTCCGTCTGTCCGCATGCTTATCTGTCCTTCTCTCACCACGTCTGTCTGTCTGCCTATCTATCTGTCCGTCTGTATTCACGTCTGTATGTCTGTCTATTTATATGTCTGCCACCACGTCGGTCTGCCTGCCTATACATCTGTCTGTCTGTACCCCGTCTGTCTGCCGATCTATCTGTCCTTCTCTCACCACGTCTGTCTGTCTGCCTATCTATCTGTCCGTCTGCCACCACGTCTGTCAGCGCAGCATCTAGCAAGAGGTGGAAGGTGTGGCCCAGATAAAGAAGAAAAAAAGAAAGAAAAGAAAACGAAGAGATCCTGCACGTAATACAAGCCCGAAAGAGAACAACTTAAAAAAGAGAGGTTGGCTGGGCGAGAACAGGTCTGTAAAAGCCAAGCCAAAACCCACAGATTAAGCTAAAGTCAGCGGACATGTGTAAAGACCAAGATGCTTAGAGGCAAGTCAATATCTACCCTCACGAAAATTCCGGAGACGAATAGCAAGTTGATGGCAGAGCTGGGAAAGATTTTCCGAGAGATGGAAGACGAAAGAAAGGGACAACCCCAACGGAAGAATCCTGCTAAGGGCTACGCCCGGAGACGCATGGAGCAGTCACTGACAGACTGAGAAGCCCAATAGAAACCGCACCAGCTGACTTCACAGGCATAAAATTTACCACACGACGAAAGAGTGGAAAGGCACACTCTAAGACTAAATCTAAGCGATACCCGATGAACAAGAAGCGAAACGAAGAAACCACTACCAAAGCTGTTAAGAAGAAGAGGGAAGAGAACCTGCCTACTAGCTGTTCTAAAGCTCCACCAAAGGAAGACGTCACACATGAAGCGACCACTGGGAAAAGTGACGACAACCCGCCGCAAACAAGGTCAAAGTATACTCAAAGGCAGAGAGAGAGGAGACAACACCATAGTGGTATTAGCCGACAAGCGGCAGCTGATCAGATGTGTCCCAGTGGAGCTGATAGATGACTAGATGATGGTGTGACTGCAGCAGTAGAATCTCCACATTCAAGCCAGTAAGGTGGTGCGGTTTTTGACCTACGCCAAGATATCAATGACTCTGGCAGCGATTGCAACAGAGGGGAGCGAGGTAAATGCCAAATGGCGATGGATGGTAAACTGCAACAGCCTAAAAGTGTGTCAACTGCCTTAGCAAGCACGGGGCGTGATATCTGGGCTGTCCGAACCCCCAAAAACACAGAGGCGCCATAAAACTCTCCATAACAATAAACACCCCTTTCAAGGAAGCATGGCGGAGGTACGAGACAGTCTCTGACATTGGACGAAAGCAGCTTCAAGACCAGATATCTGATCTGAAGAAATACATCAACAAACTTCTACTGACACAGAATATATCCTATGAAAACCAGGAAAAGGACACAGGTAGCAACGCAAGGCTGCTGGAAGAAATGAAAGAAATTCAGCATAGCATCCAGTAAGATGCCCAGACCATGTGCTGGTGTCCTCTTGGGCTGGGTTGACGAGGATGCTGCTTGCCACTGCGCTGTCAAGGATCCCCGGATAGAGTACAGGAGTCCTCAAATAACTGGTTGGGTAATTTTCTTCTTCTTCTTCTTCTTCTTCTTCTTCTTCTTCTTCTTCTTCTTCTTCTTCTTCTTCTTCTTCTTCTTCTTCTTCTTCTTCTTCTTCTTGTTCTTCTTCTTGTTCTTCTTCTTCTTCTTCCTCCTCCTCCTCCTCCTCCTCCTCCTCCTCCTCCTCCTCCTCCTCCTCCTCCTCCTCCTTCTGCTGCTGCTGCTGTTCCTCTTCTTTTACTTCATCTTCTTCTTGTTTATCATTTTCTTCCTCGTCTTTTTCCTTTTTTATTTATTCTTTCTTTCTTTCTTTCTTTTCTTCTTCGTCTGCTTCTTCGTTGTATTTTTTTTTTTTTCTTATGATGATTATTATTATAACTACTTTTATGCTGATAATTTTTCTCCGACATTTCCCACGTTACATGTTCAGCGATATATTCACTCAAGTGACTTTCAAGACTACGAAATTATATGAATAATGTACAGATATAAAAGAGTAATTAAAATATCTTGAAATATCTTTAACTGACCTAATTACTCGCACCAGTAGGGGGCAGTCCACTTTTTTTTTCGGCGCTCAAGAAAGGGGGACACTGGAGTTCGACGTGACAACTGGAAAGTTAGAGGAAACGTGAAGCGGGGAAAGAGGGAGGAGCTAGAAAGAGAGAAGATGCTAGACGTTTTAGTACTATGGAATACAGGAACGTCTGTATCGGAAATAATTGGCGGTACAGGAGACAGACGCTTGTGGACAGATACGATCATCAACTCAGACAACATGGACTGTGAGACGTTACAACTACAAATTCTACCACGTATCACCATTCTGATTACCAAAAGTGACGACTGTCTGTTTGATAACATCATTTGTTACTCGGTCTCGAACAGTTAAGATTGCAGCTCTTCTCAAACATCTTATCTCGCAGGTGTTGACTTTGCGTTAGTGTGGACACCTACTGAACGTAAAACTGCTGAGACAATTACAGCCAACAAATTATGGGATTATTTTCGACGCACTGTAAAGGACACACAACTAACCTTATATTCTAGACAATTATCATCAGGGGAACAGTGCCCAGCGATCCAGAAACGATCCTTAGACGATTCTTTAATTATTAATGAGAACAGCGCCTGGCAATCGAAACAGAACTTTACCCGGCCTTTCTATAAACGTTGCAACGCCCTGTGTTCCAAAGAGGAAAAAAAAAAATAACCTTTACGATTAGCTATTGTTTTCCCTTTTCTAAATAAGGAAAGTTAGAAAAAGAGTTCAGGCATGTTACATAGAACCAATTTTAACATACGGTTGCGAATTCTGGACAATGAGTAAACAGGCAAAAAAATCATTGGAAGTCTTGGAAATGTGGTTTTATAGAAGAATGCTGAAAACTAATTGGACAGCCAACATGAGCCATCTGCAAATACTGAGAGAAGCTGGGTCGCAAAGACAACTTAGCAGAAACTTCAGAAATAAGCAGTCATCTTTTATTTTTTTATTTTTGCCACTTTATGAGAAGACAAACACTGGAAAATGTTATGACAACCGGACATATTTGTGGAAAGGGAAATAGAGGTAGACAGTGTCTCAATATCATGGTGTCATGACACGAAAGGGAGTTAATTAGTCGACAGATCATCGTCATTGCATATCGAACCATTCAGTCCATAAGTGCTCGGATCCCATCCTCAGTAAATCCCGCAGCGTGTAGCGGCTCACGACACCAGTTCTGTGTTGGTTTATTACTCTTCTTTAGTTTCCTGCGCAGTGTTCTTGTTTTGCCACACATCTTTTAACTTGCTGTTCTTGCAGCCTGACCATTGTTGTAGCTTCCCAGTCATCGTTTGGCTCTCGTAAACGACTTACTTCTCGTAGAACATTCAGAATGTATGCCTGGTCCATGGCTCGTTGCCACATCGTAAGTCCGTGTAAACTGTATTTGACCAGGTAGATATGTTAGAACTTACGAAGGGACTGGCTCATCAAAACGGCGTAACAATAATAGTCTATAACTTCACTGCTGAACTTGGAAATGATATGAAGTAAACATCGTAGCTCAAGGAAAATAACACCGTTTTATTCCGGAGTTGAGTCATGACACATTATTGTGGTGTACAAATTGGAGTTCTCGTTATTACCGAGATGGCATCTAATATACGCATATACTCACATTAAGTGACCAACCTGTTTTACATTTACCTTGTCGCTCAGTAGTACTTCTCTTTTCCCTCCGTTCATTCAGGTCGTCCTTGCTGTTATGTTCGTCCAATTCTCATCTAGCTTCTGCCCGTCGTTCTCAGATCCATGGCTTTTGTAATCTCTGCTTCCAGCTGTGATCAACGTGTAGTCCACCGCTAAACCTCTTAGCATCCAATAGCCACACCAAGCTGTTCCGAAATTCCAATACACAACCGTTCACTTTGATCGCCGCACAACGTATGTTTTTGTTGTTAAGGTTGCGTTGGTGTGACGTTTCTCATCGTCAAGTTATATCTCATGGTTTTCCTGCACTGTTTCCTTTGAGAGTTCCCTCTATCCTCTGTATGGCGTGATCTAGGCACCTGCTCCATGGCACTCGTCCGCCTTTCACGGTAGCCCTACCTGCAAGCCTGTCAGCCCGCTCATTCCCTTGTACGCACGTATGCCCTGGCACGAAGATGAAACTAATCTTTGCCAGCCGAGACCGCTCCAGAGACAGCAGCCACTATCTTCGGACCCACCCTATCTCTATCCTCCTGAGCATACTCATTGAGTCCCTAAGGACACAAGACCGATTGAATGTGTGTGTCTCGAGCCAAGTTATTGCTTTACTTACTGCCATGACTTCCATAGTCAGGCTGCATGCGTTCAAAGCAAAAGCGCCAGACTCTTCCTTCAGAGGGAATCAAAACACGAATAGATCCATGCCATCGGAGAGGCACTGGACGATGGTATATTCTGGATTGTGACAATTTTGCCGTTTTGTTTAAATGACATAATGTTTTGCTGTCCTCCAACACATGGTGGATTGTCTTCTTCAGAGATATGTCCTCATAACAACGCTTCTTTGTAGTTTCTTTGACAACTACAGATTGCTAGGCATCTGTTACTGGCTTCTTTCTCGACAGTGACCATGCTGATCAGTGACCGTAGCCATTGTCTCTATAAAGATATCTGCCTACCGCCACGAATTTGAGACTATAGCCAACTCGACGGTTACTCTCAAGCTTAGTCCAGCTTCTGCCCTCGTGGTGTTACGTCACCTGTTTTGATAAACGGCTAATGCACATTGGCCAAAGGTTTCCGGTACGCTAGCGGATGGAAGGATGTTTGAACTCAAGCGTAGTCCATACACGTGCTACTCTAGTACACTGGACTGATCTGTGCGTTGGGATTAGCTTTCCCGATTACCCGTGTCCCTCGCTATCAGTCTAACCTGCTCTGACTGCTGAGGTACCTGTAATTTATGTCCCCAAGTCAAGGACGATGAGTCGAAATTTTAGTCCAACTTATCGGTGCCGGGGTTGAAACCGCTACTTCGTCATCAGCGCACTGGAAGTTCAGGAACGAGCTCACTCATCCATTCAGTCACGCTGACCTCATCTTACTTCTTTGATAGGGGATATCCTCTTCTCAGCCACCACCTCTGTTGCTAAGTCACGTCAAATTGGCTTGTTCGATTGTTAAGCTGCGTCGAAATGCGTGTTCATTTGCTACGTTGTTTCACAATTGCGCGTACTGTTTGTTCTTAAGTTACGTCAGAACGTTTCGGCCATTCTATTACTACTACTACTACTACTACTACTACTACTACTACTACTACTACTACTACTACTACTACTACTACTACTACTGCTACTGCTGCTGCTGCTGCTACTACTACTACTACTACTACTGCTGCTGCTACAACTACTACTACTACTACTACTACTACTACTACTACTACTACTACTACTACTACTACTACTGCTGCTGCTACAACTACTACTACTACTACTACTTTTACTACTACTGCTGCTGCTACTACTACTACTACTACTACTACTACTACTACTACTACTACTGCTGCTGCTGCTACTACTACTACTACTACTACTACTACTACTACTGCTGCTGCTGCTGCTACTACTACTACTACTACTACTACTACTACTGCTGCTGCTGCTACTACTACTACTACTACTTTTACTACTACTACTACTGCTGCTGCTCCTGCTACTACTACTACTACTACTACTACTACTACTACTACTACTACTACTACTGCTGCTGCTGCTGCTGCTGCTACTACTACTACTACTACTGCTGCTGCTACTACTACTACTACTACTACTACTACTTTTACTACTACTACTGCTGCTGCTCCTGCTACTACTACTACTACTACTACTACTACTACTACTACTACTACTACTACTACTACTACTACTACTACTACTGCTGCTGCTGCTGCTGCTGCTACTACTACTACTACTACTACTACTACTACTACTACTACTACTACTACTACTACTGCTGCTGCTGCTGCTACTACTACTACTACTTTTACTACTACTACTACTACTACTACTACTACTACTACTACTACTACTACTACTACTACTACTATTACTACTACTACTACTACTACTACTACTACTACTACTACTACTAATGTTACTATTATTACTACTTCATTTCTTCTCTCTCCCCCCCCCCTACTTTTCCTCGTCCTCCTTTATGATCTTCTGTTCTTCAAATGCCAGATTTGGGGCCAATCTTCACTCTCCCACTCCTCTCTGCCCTAGGATATTTTTAATAAACTGAAGCGCTTACATCATTACTTACTGCCCAGTTGTTGAAGCTTTCAACTTACATCTCTCTGTCTCTCTCTCTCTCTCTCTCTCTCTCTCTCTCTCTCTCTCTCTCTCTCTCTCTCTCTCTCTCTCTCTCTCTGTCTTCCTATGCCTCTCTCACCTAGCATTTTACCACATCAAGCTTAATCCTCTATTGTATCTGTACTTCTGATATACAAACTAACATTACCTTATTTTTATGCGATACATTTCTTGTCTTTTGGCTGTATGTGCGCTGTTCTGTGGGGCATTGGTGCATGATATGGCAGACGTGGTCGGAGCCTTATGGGGTCGAGTGTATTGTGAGGAAGCACAGAGAGAGATCATGACGGCCTGGAGACAATGGTGCTGCAGGGAGTGGCCAGAGGATCTGGCCCACACTCTGGACGGCAAGGAAAGGTCAGATGGGCACATAATCAGACTGTTTCTGGGTACTATTAGCATGGGGACTCTTTCGCTGGCTGTCGAAGCTGAGGACGAATGACGTTTGGGAATATCCCAAGTGCTGTGATGTGGGTTTGTGGGATGTGGATTTTAATTCCTGAGAATAATTCGTTAAAATGTCTAGGGGGTATTATTGATTCTCTGTCACTGGTAAGAATGCAGGGTGATCAGGGATATTTACCACAAATCCCAGGAGGAAAGAGCTCCATCCTTGAAACAATGGCATCTGTGTGTAGGTTTCCCTTCCCACTTCATCACCCTTAAATTAACTATAGATGCTAGAAGGATATTGATTGCTCACAACATATAAACAACCACTTGTTGGACACCACATTTACTTGATGTACACAACACTTTTGGACACACAGTTCAGGTATTAACTCAAGATCTGCAGTTACATATATATATAGGTGTAATAAACACTATGCATTTTCAGACAGGCATGGGAATGATATGCAGTATTACAACATAGTACCCAGTGACCCCAGAAAAAAACAAGGTTATTACAAACAACACAACAACCACAAATTGGTTCTGCTAACTTGACTCATTGTACCTAGATAAAATCACATTGGTCTAGGTGCAGAAACCCAACATACATACATTTATTTCTGACACCATGTACAATTCTCACATTTAAAAATAATGAGTGGGTGTCAAAATATTATACATATATGTCATAACATAACCCTTTAGGTGTACACCATTACCATGTAAAACAATCTTTACCCTTTTCCTGTCATTGAAGAAAACCACACTCATGAAAACAGTTGATACTAATAATTAAATTAATTAATTATAGTGTTCATTTAGGCGTTGCGGATGGGCATTCTTCTCCAGTGCAAAGCAGTTAATGTCCATAATTATCCGTGCAGAATTATACTCACAGTCATTTTCTACTCACAGTATGTCCACCGAAGTTGGCTGGCGAATGTTTCTAATCCATAATCCAAGAATAGAATTATACATAAGCACATATTCTCTCCATGAGACTGAATTTAAGAATACTCGGTTGCCATTTGGGTTGTGTTCCAATTGAAATTGATGCCTAGGTCTGTCATACTTTCAGGAGATGCAACTTAAGCTCTGCAGAAGGTTCTTCCCTATATCATCTTATCGATGAAAAGATGACGACTGTCCAACAGCTCGGTTTATGTTAACCGTTTCCCAATTTAGTTCAAAAGGCTTTGTCACACACCCGGTTCATGTTGATAGGCCATCCCACACTTGATGATGGGCAGTTAGGCTGACATGGGACCAGCATAGAGTTCTCATTCATTCCATTTCTGTGTAGAACATACAGTGGTGAATCATTCATTTGGTTTCATCTGAAGATTCTGCTGCAGGCATGTAACTGAAGAATATTACTCCACCACATATCCAGGTTTGCAAGCCATCGGGTGATTCCTTTGGTTGCAGGCGTAAAGGCATTTACTCATCTAGCTGCTTTCATATGGTTCTTTTGATGGTGTTCAGGTTTTGGACCTTGAGGTAATCTGGTGTAGTTATGGTTCAGATGTTCTGAAGTTGGTACATTTGTTTGTATTGGCTATAATGTTGTTTCAGTGTCTCTTCCCATTTGTTTGAGTTGGTGTTCATAGCTAGAACTTGGTGTTGCATGGCTGGAACCTTATGTTTGACTTTTGCAGCTGTGAGATGTTCTTTCGAAGACTTATCCATTGTGGATATTAACTTGGTAATCCAACCAACAGTTGAAGGTTACTCACTGTTGTTAGTTTTAGTAACTTGAAGAAGGATTGTCCCAGTTTCACTGACTTGGTTGAATGATGAGGCCATTGGTGATACTTCTCAGAAGTAACGCAAACGATACACTGTTGTCAGTACTCTGATGATCTTCATCTTTGTAGATTATTAGATCTTGAAGTCCATCCTGGATATTCCTACTAAAATAGGACTTAATCACTCACCCAGTCAGTTGTCTTCTAATTTATCTGTTGCTCGCTATGGAGCTATTGAGTGCCGCAGTAAACATTGAGGTATTGCTAGATCCAGACTATGGTTTTGACATTCACTTTATGGCTGTTGACCCAGGATCCAGTGTTAGTGATATAGTCCCACCAAATTCAACCACCACCTGCTTCTCTTCTATAGAAAAGGGATGACAAAGAATACAACACTAGCATTAACCTACTGTGTTATGATAAAAGGTTTACAACACAATTACAAACACAAATACAAAACAACAAGGGGAGAAGGGGAAAGGAGTGGGTGTCCATGTTCCACTGTCCCTCATTGCTGAGTTGAGTCATTCTGACTCTTCATAGTGAGTAAGATATTTTCTCACTTATATTTTGTTCTGTTGTTACTGGGACTATTAGATGGGTGAAGTCATTCTGTCCATCCAACATGTTGATATTGTCTCTCTCATTACTTGAAGAGAATAGCCTATACAGAATCCCTGTGGTTTCTAATGCCGCGTCTTCCTTTCGGCACTATAATCATCATTAGGTCAAGACTATTCAACCTTGGCTTCTTAAAGTACTGACAAACACATGGATTCTTACATCAACATCCTCTAATCCCAAGGTGCAACATTAAAATGTATCTTCCCACAGTAAAAAGTAACAATCAGAACAGAGAAAATTCTCATACCAAAAAAAAACATACATGTACATTTCTCTGATATTAAGTACATGATAATCATACATAATAATCATAATGATGATGCAGGGAGCCTAGGTTTTTGAATTATCTTCATGAACTAAAACATCCATTGTTTTCCCCCACTGCGTACAGCACATGAGGATAGTAATCGCTGTGATATGTTTTGCCAATGACTGCTATTATTCGGAGGGTATTTATAAGAATAACTTATGCCGCATGGTCCAGTCTTCTGAATATTGCAAGCAACTTATTCACATCAATCTTCGCTTCTGTTTCTACTACGGTGAGGCGATGCGGAGTGAATCCTATCCGAACATGCACTTACATCACGCGTTTAATTGTTCATGAATTTATATTCACCCATGGCCTGTCCCTAACACTATTTTATGAAATGATTATATGTTCACCCTCATATGGAGTGGTTACTAATCTGTTAACAAAAGAATGGTACTAAAATTTAGCACTATATTTCCAAGTTACAGATTATAATGTGGCAAAATATTTTATCCCCTGACTAAGTAAGAGTCAGGAATATGCGTAATCATTTGTATGTCCCCGCATGGATAAAACAAGTTCAGAGACATCCTTACCAGTGCATTTACACTACATAGGATATTTGAAGGTGGCAGACACCAGTTCTCTACTTGTGCAGTATGAAATCAAGAGTCTGCTCCTACATTGAGAAAATGTTTCTTTAAAGTCCAATCTCTACAGTACATAAATTATTTGCAGATTTCTAAGCATTGATAGGGATATATAGTTCCATTGCATAGAAGTTATTTTTCACAGGACTATGAAATTGGCAGAAACGAGTTTTCTTTACTATGAAGCATGAATCAGGGGTCTGCTCCTACATTGAGAAAATCTCTAGAATGTGTTTCAGACATGAGAGTTGATACTTTACAGTACACATAATATTCATAGATTATAGCACTACTAGTGAGATATAAGTTCATAATGCCTATACAAGATATTAACATATGGATTTGAAATTGTAAGACATAGGAAAAATTACAGCGTGGCGCCCACATGTGTTTCCTTAGTAAACATCATCCAGCCTGGTTTAAGAGAATTGTAACTAATTCTTAATTAAACATACTGGTTTATGTAATACATAAATGTATCTTAATAATGTAGATAACATACCAATAGCTTGAATAGAATCATGTTTTTAAGGCAAACTACCTTCTCCCCGAAGGGAAAGGTCGACTTTCTTGTGTGTTCTCTTGACTAGAAATGGCCGCTTCAGTCTTTGTTTTCCCCCTCGCCAGGATTGGCCAGATACGGGAGAGAAAACAAGCCAAAATAAATTTAGCTGTGCCACGGTCAGTCTATCGCTGTTTTATTTTCTCCTACATTAAGTAAGTTACTTAAAAAGTAATTGTAAGGGTTTGTTTATTTTTAAGGGAGTCCATAAATAGGAAAGGGTAAGGACGTTTTATTATACCACACGCCTCCCCAATTTAAGACATTTATTTCTTTCAGAAATTAAATGGTCGAGTAGTACTCTACAATTTCCGTCTTTACATTGACTCCCCTAGTATCCATCCCTTATTACTTTACTACATTTCTTTCCTATATTAAAATCTACCAGAGCCACGCCCATTTTCTTCTAGTCACGACAACTGGCATAACCCTAATGGATTATTTCTCTTTTAGTGAAAGAGTGTAGCACCCTCTCCACTGTTGTCAGCTATTGTTTGAAATATGAGTGGTTATCTGATAATTTGTTACTTTCAAGTACTAGTTTGTCTGCATCAAACCGACTTTTTGAAGCAATTGAAATATCATCATTAAGCTTGATTTCTCTCTCATTAGATTATTAATCTTGAGATTATGTTAAAACCGACGGTTAATTCTGCGTCTACTGATAGCATATTAAACTCGCCCGTCTCCCTGTAAGTTAGACGTTTGTTTTAACTATAGATCTGATATTTAAAGGAAGCTAAAGATGGTTCCTGTTGAAATACATTTTCATCCAACACATCATGTGTTTGGGTTATAAGTCGAGTTATGGGATTTTCCGATCAGTTTTGATAACTACTGATTAGAGTGGTGTCCCTTTCTCTTGTGGGTTTTCCCGGAGAATCTCGTCTAACATGTAAACAAGGTCCAACTTTTCTAGATTTCCGTTCTGAACCGACTATTCCCCGGCGAACCTGAATCTATCAGAAATGAAGTAATTCTTAGCTTACTTTCTCTGCTTTTCCTTCTAACCTAGATCTATTTTACGCTAGAATCCTTATTAGTAATTCTAACTTGATGTGTTTGAGTTTCACTCTGTATTTGTTGCTTTGGTGTTGAATTACGAGCAATTTTGCGTCGCTTGGCGTACATTGATCGTCGTCTACCTCCCTCCAGGTTTTAGGACTATTTTCAACTTAGCAACATACATTGTTATGTAGGTTCAGACGTATTGTCTCCTACCATATATAATCAGTTCAGAGAGAAGTTAAAAGCCCCTTTTTGTGATTCCTGTGATAGTCTTCCAGACAATCAAGTTGCTGGTTCACTTTCCAGTTATGGATGTGGGTTACTAGTTTTTGTAAAATTACTATTACATCTGTATATCCCTCTAATACTGGCGTCTCCTGAGTTGTGTCCTCAAGATAACAGGTAAGGTACTCATAATGTTTCTCTCCAGTTTTGTTTTCGTCCGTTTAATACGTGGAAACTCTGGATTTATTTAGATTGACGAAGGTCTATCTTTGAACTGTTATATAATTTACTAGCTGGATTCCTGATTGAAATTCCTAATCTAGTAAATATCAAGCAATTCTTCAGCTATCTGCTCCAATTTGCTTGGTTTTTACACAGCTATATTCCATTTTTCTAGCATGGGTTCACTGTATAAGTTTTAGGCGTTTCCTCTGTCTTTACGTCAAAGGGTTCGTCCTATCTATAAACAGCATCTATTTTAAGAGTTGTTTATTTAATTGTTGCTTTTACTGATTCGTATCAGTTATTTAATCTCTGTTAGTCTGGATCTGCTTTCACATATTTAATGCTGGCATATAATCCTAGTCAGAACTGAGATGTAGAAATCTGTTTCGTCTTGCGACTGATTTCTGATTAATCTACCTTTTAGTAGGCTTCGAGCATTATCTAGAATTTAGTTACTCGGTTAGTTTTAAAGAAAATACAATTGAGTCGCGCGCCTCTATTGTACCCTTTATTGCCCTTTTTAATTCTTCCCTTATGAGAATATTAATGTTAGTTAGGCAATTATTGAAATAACTTTACGTAAGCTAATCGCTAAATAAAAAGTTGTTTCTCTCCTCCTTTTGATGAGGACTTCTCATAGTGAACATTTCACTTAATGAGAATTAAACTGTAAATTTCAAAGTTAAGGAGCCAATTTTCTGAAATGTTTAGTCTCTTACTAGAGACTAGCACAGATTTTTTCCGGTATCTCCTGAAGTTCATTTGAAATTCCAATTTATATAGTTAATTCTTTAATTATACCTTTTACATACCTATACGGTCTGTTTCCGCTACCATTAATAATGGAATCGGGGTGGATAATTTAAAGAAAAACCTTATATTCTGTTGGGTCAGTAAGTGAGTTGATCAGTTTCACTTACATCACCAGGTGAATATTTTGGTTGACCCTATTTATTAACATATGGGCCATCTGAGTTAGTTAATAATACTACTCATATCACCGGTGGAGTAGAATAAGTGTCGGTATGGCTTTTCTTCCTAAGTATCCATCAGTTATTCACTTTACTTTACTACCGGTGTTGTAGAACATGTTATGTTATATGAAAAAAAAGGATTACATTAGGGTGCCCCTAAATAATGCAAATTCTTACAATATTCCTTCCCTTCCATTAACTATGTCTACATTGTTGCAAGTGGTGGTTTTGGCCTTACCATTAGTTCATTTACTTTAGTTACTGCTATTTTCCCCTGGTTTAATTCATCTCTCAGGTATTATTTACTGTACTACTGAATCATTTGTTGATTAAATTTTTCCCTTAAAAAACATTTATTGGATTTTTAACTTATCTGTCCTAATTATCTATAAAATTGTCTATCACTCTCTGCTGCCTTGGTAACTTTTCAATATTACATGAATTATACAAGCAGATCAAGCATGAAAATACAATGATAATCAATGACAAAATAGTTAATTAACACATGATTCATAATTAGAAACATAAACCTTATGGATACATAATATAGTAGTGTGTTCATCACTACACCACTTTTAAACCATTTAAAGAGAATACCAGAGTAGCAGAACCATACCTCAAACATCAAATGGGACTGACTATGAATTCTAAACATTCACTAAATTACCTATCTTATGTGAGTTTACCATCCCAGAGACCTTACTACTGGAGGTTCATTACTGGACTTAGTTTCCCATCAATAAGATATAAAATATGAGTTTTTAAAAAAAAATCTCATACCCAACAACCAACTACCTGATGCATCTGCCAGAATCAAGATATTACCTGTGAACAGTTTTGTACCAAAAAAATACCTATATTTATCTGAGCCATTATGGGTTCATATAACACTTGACTCAGCTCATACTAATGAGTGATTAGGTCTGTTACTAACACTATAACATTCTGAAGTGACTTGGTTTACCTGCGAGAGGTTTTCCCTGAATTCATCTACCCACAATAATACACCATTTGTGATGTTTACCATGAGTTTTAAATTCACGGACGTTGCCCACACATGTGGGATGTGGATTTTAATTCCTGAGAATAATTCGTTAAAATGTCTAGGGGGTATTATTGATTCTCTGTCACTGGTAAGAATGCAGGGTGATCAGGGATATTTACCACAAATCCCAGGAGGAAAGAGCTCCATCCTTGAAACAATGGCATCTGTGTGTAGGTTTCCCTTCCCACTTCATCACCCTTAAATTAACTATAGATGCTAGAAGGATATTGATTGCTCACAACATATAAACAACCACTTGTTGGACACCACATTTACTTGATGTACACAACACTTTTGGACACACAGTTCAGGTATTAACTCAAGATCTGCAGTTACATATATATATAGGTGTAATAAACACTATGCATTTTCAGACAGGCATGGGAATGATATGCAGTATTACAACATAGTACCCAGTGACCCCAGAAAAAAACAAGGTTATTACAAACAACACAACAACCACAAATTGGTTCTGCTAACTTGACTCATTGTACCTAGATAAAATCACATTGGTCTAGGTGCAGAAACCCAACATACATACATTTATTTCTGACACCATGTACAATTCTCACATTTAAAAATAATGAGTGGGTGTCAAAATATTATACATATATGTCATAACATAACCCTTTAGGTGTACACCATTACCATGTAAAACAATCTTTACCCTTTTCCTGTCATTGAAGAAAACCACACTCATGAAAACAGTTGATACTAATAATTAAATTAATTAATTATAGTGTTCATTTAGGCGTTGCGGATGGGCATTCTTCTCCAGTGCAAAGCAGTTAATGTCCATAATTATCCGTGCAGAATTATACTCACAGTCATTTTCTACTCACAGTATGTCCACCGAAGTTGGCTGGCGAATGTTTCTAATCCATAATCCAAGAATAGAATTATACATAAGCACATATTCTCTCCATGAGACTGAATTTAAGAATACTCGGTTGCCATTTGGGTTGTGTTCCAATTGAAATTGATGCCTAGGTCTGTCATACTTTCAGGAGATGCAACTTAAGCTCTGCAGAAGGTTCTTCCCTATATCATCTTATCGATGAAAAGATGACGACTGTCCAACAGCTCGGTTTATGTTAACCGTTTCCCAATTTAGTTCAAAAGGCTTTGTCACACACCCGGTTCATGTTGATAGGCCATCCCACACTTGATGATGGGCAGTTAGGCTGACATGGGACCAGCATAGAGTTCTCATTCATTCCATTTCTGTGTAGAACATACAGTGGTGAATCATTCATTTGGTTTCATCTGAAGATTCTGCTGCAGGCATGTAACTGAAGAATATTACTCCACCACATACCCAGGTTTGCAAGCCATCGGGTGATTCCTTTGGTTGCAGGCGTAAAGGCATTTACTCATCTAGCTGCTTTCATATGGTTCTTTTGATGGTGTTCAGGTTTTGGACCTTGAGGTAATCTGGTGTAGTTATGGTTCAGATGTTCTGAAGTTGGTACATTTGTTTGTATTGGCTATAATGTTGTTTCAGTGTCTCTTCCCATTTGTTTGAGTTGGTGTTCATAGCTAGAACTTGGTGTTGCATGGCTGGAACCTTATGTTTGACTTTTGCAGCTGTGAGATGTTCTTTCGAAGACTTATCCATTGTGGATATTAACTTGGTAATCCAACCAACAGTTGAAGGTTACTCACTGTTGTTAGTTTTAGTAACTTGAAGAAGGATTGTCCCAGTTTCACTGACTTGGTTGAATGATGAGGCCATTGGTGATACTTCTCAGAAGTAACGCAAACGATACACTGTTGTCAGTACTCTGATGATCTTCATCTTTGTAGATTATTAGATCTTGAAGTCCATCCTGGATATTCCTACTAAAATAGGACTTAATCACTCACCCAGTCAGTTGTCTTCTAATTTATCTGTTGCTCGCTATGGAGCTATTGAGTGCCGCAGTAAACATTGAGGTATTGCTAGATCCAGACTATGGTTTTGACATTCACTTTATGGCTGTTGACCCAGGATCCAGTGTTAGTGATATAGTCCCACCAAATTCAACCACCACCTGCTTCTCTTCTATAGAAAAGGGATGACAAAGAATACAACACTAGCATTAACCTACTGTGTTATGATAAAAGGTTTACAACACAATTACAAACACAAATACAAAACAACAAGGGGAGAAGGGGAAAGGAGTGGGTGTCCATGTTCCACTGTCCCTCATTGCTGAGTTGCGCCATTCTGACTCTTCATAGTGAGTAAGATATTTTCTCACTTATATTTTGTTCTGTTGTTACTGGGACTATTAGATGGGTGAAGTCATTCTGTCCATCCAACATGTTGATATTGTCTCTCTCATTACTTGAAGAGAATAGCCTATACAGAATCCCTGTGGTTTCTAATGCCGCGTCTTCCTTTCGGCACTATAATCATCATTAGGTCAAGACTATTCAACCTTGGCTTCTTAAAGTACTGACAAACACATGGATTCTTACATCAACATCCTCTAATCCCAAGGTGCAACATTAAAATGTATCTTCCCACAGTAAAAAGTAACAATCAGAACAGAGAAAATTCTCATACCAAAAAAAAACATACATGTACATTTCTCTGATATTAAGTACATGATAATCATACATAATAATCATAATGATGATGCAGGGAGCCTAGGTTTTTGAATTATCTTCATGAACTAAAACATCCATTGTTTTCCCCCACTGCGTACAGCACATGAGGATAGTAATCGCTGTGATATGTTTTGCCAATGACTGCTATTATTCGGAGGGTATTTATAAGAATAACTTATGCCGCATGGTCCAGTCTTCTGAATATTGCAAGCAACTTATTCACATCAATCTTCGCTTCTGTTTCTACTACGGTGAGGCGATGCGGAGTGAATCCTATCCGAACATGCACTTACATCACGCGTTTAATTGTTCATGAATTTATATTCACCCATGGCCTGTCCCTAACACTATTTTATGAAATGATTATATGTTCACCCTCATATGGAGTGGTTACTAATCTGTTAACAAAAGAATGGTACTAAAATTTAGCACTATATTTCCAAGTTACAGATTATAATGTGGCAAAATATTTTATCCCCTGACTAAGTAAGAGTCAGGAATATGCGTAATCATTTATATGTCCCCGCATGGATAAAACAAGTTCAGAGACATCCTTACCAGTGCATTTACACTACATAGGATATTTGAAGGTGGCAGACACCAGTTCTCTACTTGTGCAGTATGAAATCAAGAGTCTGCTCCTACATTGAGAAAATGTTTCTTTAAAGTCCAATCTCTACAGTACATAAATTATTTGCAGATTTCTAAGCATTGATAGGGATATATAGTTCCATTGCATAGAAGTTATTTTTCACAGGACTATGAAATTGGCAGAAACGAGTTTTCTTTACTATGAAGCATGAATCAGGGGTCTGCTCCTACATTGAGAAAATCTCTAGAATGTGTTTCAGACATGAGAGTTGATACTTTACAGTACACATAATATTCATAGATTATAGCACTACTAGTGAGATATAAGTTCATAATGCCTATACAAGATATTAACATATGGATTTGAAATTGTAAGACATAGGAAAAATTACAGCGTGGCGCCCACATGTGTTTCCTTAGTAAACATCATCCAGCCTGGTTTAAGAGAATTGTAACTAATTCTTAATTAAACATACTGGTTTATGTAATACATAAATGTATCTTAATAATGTAGATAACATACCAATAGCTTGAATAGAATCATGTTTTTAAGGCAAACTACCTTCTCCCCGAAGGGAA
This sequence comes from Cepaea hortensis, assembly GCA_963921405.1. Classification (NCBI taxonomy): domain Eukaryota; kingdom Metazoa; phylum Mollusca; class Gastropoda; order Stylommatophora; family Helicidae; genus Cepaea; species Cepaea hortensis. The sequence goes on along the minus strand of OY992893.1, from coordinate 12,985,877 downwards.
AGGTCGACTTTCTTGTGTGTTCTCTTGACTAGAAATGGCCGCTTCAGTCTTTGTTTTCCCCCTCGCCAGGATTGGCCAGATACGGGAGAGAAAACAAGCCAAAATAAATTTAGCTGTGCCACGGTCAGTCTATCGCTGTTTTATTTTCTCCTACATTAAGTAAGTTACTTAAAAAGTAATTGTAAGGGTTTGTTTATTTTTAAGGGAGTCCATAAATAGGAAAGGGTAAGGACGTTTTATTATACCACAGGGTTCTTGACTCAACTCAACCCCATATGCATGTGATGGGTGACATTGTAACCCCCACAGTATGCTCCAGTTGTAAATATATAAAACTACAAACATAAACATATAAACTATGGTTCCGTCGCCATGCTATTGAGTTGAGTGCGTGGATGGACACTGTGAGCTGTGGATGTCATGTGCTGTGTCTTTACTGCTGTCTGTGGTTGTCTGCCTCGTGAACTGCATATTCTGAAAAATTGCGGCCGCCGGTTGCTGAACTAACCGGGTTTGCTTTATGCAGAAATGTGTGGCTGCTGGTTTTTTAGTGACTCCCACTTCCATCGACGATGAACTGTATTTTTCGTGGTGGACTGTTGTGTTGGCATTCTGGCAGAGGCATAATGCATAGTATAACTGTGTGGGCTGTTCGTTCGTCGGGACTCCTGTCTCCTGCACTTTTCGTATGGGGCAGTGAGGAGCATTTTGTGTGATATTCACTGACACAGGAACGGAGCATAATGGGGCAACCCTTTGACGTCAAGTTGGAAGCGTGACAAACTAAATAACATATAAAACAACATATGTATACCGTGTTTCTTCTTATATTTCATGCTGTGTGGAGTTGGTGAACGTGTCTATCCACATCCTCCTGTCTCTTGTGCTGTGAATCATTCTGATACCGACGTTATTCCATGCCATGATGTCACACCATCCGGCATCTCCTCTCTTGGTCTCCCGCTGACTCCCTGTACACACATAGTAAATTACACACACCTACTTTCGCGTGCCCTTAACAACACACCACGCTCTCTAACGTGCTACCACGTGATCGATCACATGATTATTGTATAAGTGCTCTTGCATAGAGCAAGTACTGCTTCAGTCAATACTGCCTCAGTCCTGGCCAACTCACTCCCGACTCAATGCAGATTCGCGCTTGCCGCTTGGGTATTGAGTGGAATTTTCTCCGTCATAGTCGAAGCCAAACTGGGAAATATTTAAGTGATGGTTCAGTTGAAAGAATTGAATGTTTAACTTGGGATGAAAAAGTGAGGGAGCCCCGAGACGAAATAGCTTGCGCGCGGCTGTAGTGGTATTGTTGTGGTAGCTGTGCGGTGGCAAGGTGAGAGTAATCCCGAGGTGGGTATTAAATAGCAGTAGAGGTAGAGGACCAATTAACAAGCCTTGAGGTGTAGTGGGAATATGGTGCAGTGTTCTTATAAATCAATCGATACTCGATGGCTTATTAGAATATTCTACTAGTTCCTCCATTGATTTACGATGAGATCAGTGCCACAAGGGCTGTCTTTATTTCTCTTGATATTTCTTGGTACCCTTTGTAGGCTGGGTCAACCTGGGAGCGAGGCCAATTTTAAACATCCGCTTCGATGGTGATTGGAACACATGCCCACGAGGCCGGCAGGTATGTCCGCTAGCTACTGTGTTGTTCCAAACATCGCAAAAGGGTATACAGTATTACCTCTTTTAGTTCCAAGCATTTGTTACTTTAAAATAAACGCTGTCTGGTTCCTGAGAGTTAAAGTAATTGGATGGCTAGGTTAGGAACGGTTAAAGAAATAACTAGTACAGAGTGCATCAAGGAACCAATATTTAAATACAAAATAGATCTTATGTAGAGACGCAAAGGAGGTGAAGTGCCTGGTTCGAGGTTTATACTGACCAAGGAATGTCTTCACGCCACCGAGGAGCATCCTGAACAGATACGTGACTGGCTAATAACGGGAGAAGCGGTCATAGCCTCACGTGTGATGAAGCCTGCCGACTTTGCAGACCACAACTCAGCGTGAGAGTCACAGCTAGTGATGGAAGGCAGGCAGCAGCAGCAGCAATGTTTTGCACCCACAGCTTGACTAGCTCACAAGCACGCTCCGAAAGAATGTTGTTTGCCTACTAGAACGGAACCAAGTCATCACAGTCCTCAACTTCGTGAAGACTGAATTCGAGATTCCACAACAATATCAACAAAAACAATAACAATACAGAATATTTGGAGTTCTGGCTACGCATTTATGTCAAACGTTTCGTAGGAATAGTTTTCATCAGGTTTTGTAGTTTGCGACAGTCGTCCACAACAGTAATCAGACAAGACACTTGTAAGGCTAAATGTTCCTTTAAGTCACTGTATCTGCCCTCCTTAAACTCCTACCATTCTCCGCGGGATACCGCAGACATTTCCTCATGGACATAGGCTGGAGCCTCTTGACAACGAAGTAGCTAAAGCAGTGATTCTCAACCGGTGAGGAATCCCCCCCCCCCCCCCGGGTTTCCAGGGGAGGGGGAGGGAAGGGGAATTAAGATTCCTTCAAGATCGTGTTAATACAAGAACCAATTACTTCATATTGTTATTCCCTCTATAGTTTACGGTTCTGTACTTCTCACACTTTTGAAATTTGTTTTATATCCTAACTAGACCCGCAAATCACGTTTTATGTAGATGTCTAGAATTTTACTAGTATGTGTTATTAAAGTTAGCTTCCATTTATACATATACTACGTAAGGGCGGGGTGGGGGAATTTATACGGAGGAAATACGAAAGGGGGGGGGGGGATGAATGACATTCCGAACATATCGTGAAGGGATGCATGGGCCAAAAAAGGTTGAGAACCACTGAGCTAAAGCATGTAAAGGAATCATTAGCAACCTAGGCATATGTTCAGCCAACCAGTACACAATGTACGGAATTATTCCTGGTTACAACCTTGCACGCCTCCCCGCAGATGTGAAGTTCCATTGTCTTTCTTGCATGCCCCGCTAGTTTCTTGGCTTGGAGAGGGGAAGGAGAGCACAGCTCACGCGGAAATGGTGCCCTGGTACCTGAATGGGAGAGCAGACTCTACACCAATCTCCAGGGTGGTCGCCCTAAGCTCGACTGAATCGAGCATAAGAGTCAATCCTTCACAACCTTCCAGGGGAGTCACAAGCAAACAACCTACGTACGTACGTGTATGGATGGATGGGTAGGTGGGTGGGTGGTTGGATGGGTGGGTGAATGGATGGATGGGTGGTTGCATGCAGGCCTGCATGTTTGCGCGCGCGCGCGCGTGTGTGTGTGTGTGTGTGTGTGTGTGAATTTGTGTGTGTCAGTGTGTGTGATTTTCATATTCACACATATGGATCCGGATCCTCCTCAGTACTGGGGAGTTAGTGCGCTGTGCGGTTATTATCTATGTGTTCATGAACGCTTGTGGAGTTCCCCAAAAGTTTACTTGGAGTAATCATTCACAATCCACAAGCTTGCCCTCCACCCCCACACACCACAACAAAGGTTTATACAGGGTACTGGATCTCCTCTCATCGAAAGGATGCATAGTCTCACGGCTGTTCCATGACAGAATGGATACACGGGGTCTCACGATTATTCCAGGAAACAGTAGATACACGGGGTCTCACAGCTGTTCCATGAAACAATGGATAATGGGGATCTTACGGCTGTTCCATGAATCAATAGATAGTCTATGAAATAACGGAGACATGGGTCTCACAGCTGTTCTATGAAAAAATTGATAAACTATGGTCTCACAGATGTTCTATAAAACACAGAATACACGGAGATCTTACAGCTGTTCCATGTAACAGTAGATACTGTAGGTCTCACGGCTGTTCAATGAAATAGTGGAAACACGGGGGCAGCTCACGGCTGCTCCATGAAACAATGGATAATGGATACCCAAGGATCTCAGTGATGTTCTATAAAACAACGGATGCACGGCTGTCTCACGGCTATTCCATGAAAAAATGGATATAATGCGGGGGGAGGGGGGTCTTACGTCTGTTCCATGAAACATAGGATACACATGGGTCTCACGGTTAGTCTAGTAAACGATGGTTACATGGAAGTCTCACAGCTGTTTCATGAAACAATGGATACATTTGGACCTCAGTTCTGCTCCAATGGAAAGCCTACTGCTATTATCAACGTGCAAAATCCACGCGTACAAACATGGTACATATGAATAGCCAAGGAGGCACGAGAGAGCAAAAGCATGAGATTATGGGAAGGAGCGCAAATTGTCACAGCGAATCACTTAAATGTTCTGGACATTAAGGGTTGTTGTGGAAATAGCATCGTGTTACAAGAGAAAGGTGCGTGCGTCTTTTTTTCTTCATAAAATTAGCGTAATTGTTTCTGTATTTCTTTTGCGTTATTTTCACAAAATGTGTATGACCTGGACAGTTACCAAACAAGCTGAACAACGCATAAATGCCTTTGAATATAAATGTTATAGACGAGTTCTAAGAATATAATGGATAAAGAAAAGAACAAATGTATCCATACTTCAAGAGCTGAATATTTAAGAAGGTTGGCTATTAAAGACTATAAAACAAATAAAATTGAAATATTTTGGTCACTTGAAATGTCACGAAAGTTTGGAGATAACAATAATGGAGGGGTATATGCCTGGGAAGAGAGAAAGAGGAAGGCCAAAGAGAAGATGGATGCAGGACATCTTGCTTATGATCGAGAGGTCTTCAGGAAGGTTGTTATGGGAGCGAGGTTCTGCAAAGGACATGCTACTGAATGAATGAACACTCATTATTGAACTATTATCATAACTGTTTTGCTGATTCATTTTGTTACATTGGCACCTTGCCGTCTTGACAGACGATAGTTTGTTACATTGTGCTACAAAAAGGCTTAATAACTACAACCCATGGCGGTGGCGAACGTGACTGTTAAGGCCAACTAAAGCTATAAATGTTCGTTAAAGGATTATCCCATCTCATCATCCCATCTTGTTCCTGTAGTACCTCGCTGTATTGAGCATTACAATTTTCACAATTATGCGGTTATGCAGGCGTACGTAATTTTTTCACAACAGTTTGGTGAAGCAAAGTTATATGTTCTTCATCTGATATTTTCAGAACTATTCTGTAGCTATTTATTCCTTTCAGATTTGTTTTAACAATTGTTGTGTGGCTATCAGAGTATTCTTTACAATTTCGCAAAATGTCTGCGACTAGCTCTGAATTCTAACTTTCCTCATTCCTATTACGTGTTAGCGTTTTCAGGTCACGTTATAAGCGCCACACTCCAACCAACCAAACAGCTACAGTCGGCAGTGTGCTATTTTAAGAAGTTGCATTTATTTCAAGTGTCACCTTGGCTTTATTCGTCTCCTCTTCAACATAGTAGCTTAAAATGATTTTGTAAACTTTTTTTTTTTCCTGAAATGTAGTTTTAGCGTTTAAAAAGTGTAAACAAATAATTTCAAATTCGGCTTGCGTAGTGTCTTTATGTTTAAAATGACAGGGATAAACGATTGCTTAAGACAACTTCTTAAAATCTGTCCAGCTGGTGAATACACTATCATCTTTATGTATTTTAATGGAGTGTCATCGCAGCAACGATTATGTATCTTCTTGGTGTCTTCTTTAAATGTCTTCTTAAATGGTCTTCCTTTACTGTTATAAATCCTTTACTGTATAAATTATCGCTGTTGTTGTTGCTGATGCTGCTGCTTTTATTGTTCAGTATTAACCTGGTAAGTGGTGTGTGGATAAAATATTGCGTGAAAGGAAAGACATAAGTAGGGCAGAATATTAGACGGGCGTATGAGCCCAATTCTGAACCCTTGAAAACAACGTTCGTTGGCTCAGTCGATCATTATCTTTGTAGTTTCTTCTGCGTAATGTCTTCTTTGTAATATCTCCAGTGTACTGTCTTATTTGTAACGTCTTCTTTATAATATATTCTTTGTAATGTTTTCTTTCTGAATGTTGTCTTGTTTAGAATTTCTTCTTTGTAATTTCTTCTATGTAATGTCTTCTTCAAGTGTAGGAAATATAGTGTCCATTTACATTTGTGTAGATACTTCGACCGGCGATTTATGGAAACTACAGGAAAACGTAACTGATCACAGATATAAAGGACAGATAAGCGGATATGAAAGGACATATAAACAGATATAAAAAGACAGATAAACAGATATAAAAGGACAGATAACATCAAGATATGATCAGAGTACAGCGCAGCAGAATGTACAAGATAGAAACTGCCGGAGATTCACTATTATCAACCTTGAAAGATAAAACTGAGTCGTGATGGCAGGAAAACAATTATATTTAGATCTTGATATGTGTACAATAAGATACTTATTCGAGATGGTACTGCTTGCATGCATATTTCAAAACATCGGTCAGAAGACGCCTTGTAGAGATGAGAACAAGGATCGCCAACGCAATATAAATCTTTTGCAAGATGGAAAACCATACTCACCAATAACAAGCTGGCAATAAGAGCAAGGAAAATAGTGTTATCATGTATGATTGAACACAGTAGCAGCTTGGCCAGAGTGCGAGTTTGGCAGCTGGCAGCAAGTGGACTCTATGGGCAACTAATGTACTGGGGCTCTATAATCATTAGACAATATTTTGAATGTATTTGAATGGACCCTGTAGACCTGGCAACCAATATTTTAAACACAGTCCCCTACTGATGGAACCTATCCTGATACATCTAGAAAAAGGCAAGATGCAAAAGCTATCGAATCAGCAAAGCAATGCTCAAACTGTCCGCCTGTCGGAGCTTCCATCCTAGACCAGTTGCTGACCAAGGCTTGGGGCCTGAGTAGTGTAGAACGAGGAAATCCGCTCCTTTTGAGGCGCAAAAGCGATTTGCGCCTCAAAGGGCGATAACTCTGGTTAAGTGTCCCCGCAAAGGGCGATAACTCCGGGTTTTTTAATTTGCGCCGCAAAGGGCGATAACTGTTTTTTTTTAAAGTCAAGTGCGATAACTCGTTTTTTAAAATAGGTGTGGTCCGAGTAGGTGTGGTCATGTGACCCCTTAAATTGTAGGTACTATAACAACATAAAAAATACAACATTCAAAATAACAAACGAGTCAAGTAAGGTATATGTTTTTAATAAATCATGTATAGACATAGTTATAAATTGTTTTTTCTTGGCGGGGAAGTGTGGGAAAGTCTGGCAGGTAGTACCGGGGAGTTATACGTCGGCAAAGTGTGGGAAAATCTCGTGCGAGTGTGACGGCAGTCGGTTCATAACAGACGTGGAGGGGTGCATATGGAAAAGTCATTAAGTAACGGGTTGTAAAAACATTGGTGAGTGGTGTGTTAAAATATTTTGAACTGTTAGCGCATTGGTGGTGTACGATTAAAAGGTGCGGTGGGGATAGTAGTGGGTATGGGTTAGTGAAATTAGTTGATAAGGGTGGTTATTAGTGCTATGTAGATGTTCATAGTAGCTTATTCACTATCATCATTACAAAGGAAATCTTATAAAGTTATAATGGATGTCATTTGATGGTAAGGGGTGGATATTAGTGATCAAGTAGGAGTGGTCGATATAGGGGTGGTCATAAACTTAATAAGATAAGAGGTGTAGAGGGTCACTATCAACGGACCAAAAGTAAAGAGGGTTGATTATCATTAGTTGTTAAGAGGTGTAGAGGGTCACTATCATCTGAACAAAAGTAAAGATGGTCGTAGGAGTCTGGGGCTCGAACCAGTGTTAGACTATTAGTGAGGATCAAGAAGTGGTCGCGTTTTGTGAGTCTGGGACTCGATCAGGTGTTAGACCAACAACTATTGGTGATAATCAAAGGGTGGCCACACTAGTCAAGTAGTGGTCAAGCAGTGGTCAAGTGGTGGTCAAATGAGAAAATTTTAGGGGAAAAGTAGTTGTAATGATAGGGTGATGCTTAAAGGGTGGTCAAGTAGTGGTCAAGTAATGGTCAAATAGTCAAGTAAGGAAATTTTAGGGAAAAGTGATTGTAATGATATGGTGATGATTAAAGAGTGGTAAATTAGTGGTCAAGTGGTCAAGTACGGAAAATTTTAGGGAAAATTGGTCGTAGCGACCTGGTAATGCTTAAAGGATGGTAAATTAGTGGTCAAGTAGTGGTCAAGTAGTGGTCAACCAATGGTCAAGTAGTGGTCAAGTGGTCGAGTGACCACTTAAATTGTAGAGGACGATGTCCCTAAGATTATGGTAGTGGTTAAAGTGATCGATGGCATGGTCAAGTAGCGGTCAACCAGTGGTCAAGTGGTCGAATGAACACTTAAAAGGTAGAGAAAAGTACGTATATTGAAACGGTGATGGTAAAATGGTCGACAACGTGGTCAACCAATGGTCAAATAGTGGTCAACCAATGGTCAAGTAGTGGTCAAGTGAGGAAATTTTAGGGAAAAGTGGTTATAATGATATGGTGATGATTAAAGGGTGGTAAATTAGTGGTCAAGTAGTGGTCAACCAATGGTCAAGTAGTGGTCAAGTGGTCGAGTGACCACTTAAATTGTAGAGGACGATGTCCCTAAGATTATGGTAGTGGTTAAAGTGATCGATATACAGACCTACAAGCACAAAGTCAACCACACACAGCCATAAACAAATACACAAAGACGGTCACACTTGTACATACAGACCTACAAGCACAAAGTCAACCACACACAGCCATAAACAAATACACAAAGACGGTCACACTTGTACATACAGACCTACAACATCACAACTATACACAAGTACATACCCATAATCAATTACACAAATACACACCTACAACCACAAAGACACCCAAGTACACACATGTACACACTTGATACACACAAATACAAAGACAACCATACACAGACACACCCATATCATTACTACTGGCATCACAACTATACACAAGTACACACTTGATACACTTGTACATACAGACACATAAGTACACAAAAAACAAAGACACACCCAAAACATTACTACTGGTACCTCAATCAGTACAGATACACTTACCCATAAGACTAAACTATACAAACCACATACCCCCTTTTGGTAAAGAACGCGGATGTCCGAGAAAGCCCCTACGTCATCACCGCCATGTGCAAAAGACATTAAGTATGAGTCATCGGTTTGTGGGAAGCAGGCGTGAGAATAGCTTGTCTACAAAACTGCCACGTCAGCTACGTCGTGTGCAGAACCAGTGTATAAAATAGAAGGCGTCTCTTGTGAGCTCAGTACCAGGTCACGGGCTGACTTGGGTATCTACAGAGGTGCTTCAGGCTGGTGTGAGCAGTGTAGTAAGCAGATATTGTTCACGTGCTGACTTGGCTACATCGGTGAAACTTGGTGTGAGCGTTATTCGTGTAGTAACCAGCTATTTTTCACGTAGTGACTTGGCTAGCTACAGCAGTGAAACTTGGTGTGAGCCTTATTCGTGTCGTTGGCCTCTGATAAAACATTGAAACATTGTATACACCAGAACTTTTTGGTGGTGTAAGAAAGCGAGAAAAACAGTTTATCAATATGACCACCATATCTACTTTCACGTGTTCAGTGTGCGACAAAGCCTATTGTGATAAGTATACCCTTAATCGTCACATTCGGACCATTCACGAGGGGAAAGACCAAGTATATCCCTGTCAGTTATGTGATAAGGTGTATAATACGAACGATGGCCTACAAAAACACAAACGAATACGTCATCAGCCACGTATGAATACATCAGAACCAGAGACGATAGCACCACCTGTCTATTTACACCATCATCGTAGTGTAAGTCAAGTACCAGACTGCCACCACTGTATCTTCAATGATAACCTTACCCGTCATAATAGGAACATTCACAATGATTATCCCTGTCAGTTACGTGACAATCTATACAATTCGAACCTACAACGGTACTTACATCACCAGACATCACGAGAACGAACGACACCCTTAGACACCCTGGCAACAAGTCCACTCATAGTAGCAGAGGATATCCAACCAAATGATAGAGACAGTTTGGCAGCCCTTAAGGCATACTGCAAGGACCTATCGCTTATGCTACCCAATCAAGTGGTAGTATTAGAAAAAAGTGTCGACCACCGCTATCGGGTGGTTTTGGTATGATAAAAAGAAGTATTCATATATCTTGTATGATATCTCATACATGTCTTTATTCTGGATCCGAAACAAATAAGGTATGTGTGATGACTTCGACAACAACAGTGTTTTTGATAGTCAACCAGCAGAGCCCAGAAGAACGAAGATCACTAAGCCAGAACTTTTTGGTGTTTCACTAATCATCTATGTCATTGATTGTTTCTTATATCTCTAAACTGTTTTTCATTAATCATGTATGTCATTGATTTTTTCTTATATCTCAAAACTGTTTTTCACTAATCATGTATGCCCTTGATTTTTTCTTATATCATTAAAGTGTTTTTCACTAAGCATCTATGTCATTGATTTTTTTTTCTTACGATATATCACTAAAGTGTTTTTCACTACTCATGTATGTCATTGATTTTTTCTTATATCACTAAAGTGTTTTGATGAATAATACATTCTTTGATATATTGAAACCAAGTTTTTTTTGTTGATTTTCTTTATTGGTTTTGTTTTCGTGACGTTGTCTTGTCGGCTCAGAGCTTACATTACCAGATATGAACAATGTCTTAGAAGAAGTTATGGCAAATACAGAACAGGCAAATGTATAAAACCTAGGAAAAAATAACCAAAGGCGAAAAGACCTAAAGAGAGAAATGTCTCGACCAAGCTTATAAATATTACAACTAAAAGGTTGATCAAAATTCAAACATTATAAAAAATAGAAAAATGCGTCAGACAAATCGAAAAACGTTGGCCAAAGACAGAAATATTTCAACTAAACTTATAAATGAGTCACCAAAAGGGGAAAAGGTCAAGTACAGAAATAGCTATGGAAAAAGTAAGTCCACAAAACTAAGAAAGAAATGTAACTTCTGTAGTCAATTGTGTCTTATCTGAAAAGACGCTATCAATGTCACCCCTTTCCTTGTTTTACTTTACCAAAGACCTTCACCGTATCTGGTACAGAAACCCTTTTACAGCACTCATCTCTCCACAGTCTTGGTTGCTTTCTAATACAAAGTGGTTACATCACCAAGAACTTCAAAACCTCAATTGTACACGTGCTCCATTGAAACACCCATGACAGTTAACAACATGTATGGCCATGTAATCTGTGAGTCCATCGGGGATAGTTCATCCGAGTATTCCAAAAGATCCATTTCCCATGGCTGACATCTTCAACTTGCTATAACACAACTTATTCTAATATACACTTTACATGAAATTTCCCAAATTTGGGCTCTAATAAAGAATACGTAATGAGATACACAAAGACACCAAGAACATATCATACAAAACAATTCACAAATTAAAACTTAAACCATATCAGATGAACCACCCAACAAGTACTACACAAACATATAATAAGGAAACACATGACACACAGAGCTTACAGACAAATCACTTGGACTCAAACATATTTTGCTTCTTGTACTGTAGAATTCTACCAACACTTCTTTCCTATCACCAAAACTAAACATCTACCACACAACCACTGGTCATTTGTCCAACATAATACTCATACCCTCGCCAACGACATTAAGGAAATGCATACTAGTTTATTTCTGGTTATAACTGTTTTAATAGAGCAGAGAGATATACATGCTAATTAGACTACAGCTGCCTTCTTCACTGCTGTCCTTTGTTCGATGACTTTTCTTCTGTGGTTGTCCCTCAAGACTGGGTTCAAAATTTTTCCAGCTCTAGTATACGGCTTTCAAAATTCTCACGTTCTCTGATTACCTGATGCCAGTTACCATTGCGTTCTTCGGTGCCAACAGTATGGACTGTCAAGAAGTGAGGTTCTGGTGCAAAACTAACCTGTGGAGGTAAATAAAACACATTGAAACTTACAAGACTGCAATACCTACTACTTCAGTAAAGAAAAAACAGTAAAAAAGTCACAAAGAGAAGTGGTAAAATCCACTAAAAAACAGACTGTCGACATTCTATTGGTCACGTCTTGAGAAAAGGTAAAGGTATAGTCACTGATGGTTTGTGGTATAGAGAGATGTACATAGAAAACATGTATAACACATAGGTTTTCGGTATTGGCCATGTTTACCAAAATACACATGTGAACTATGATCATCTCTCTATACCACAAACCATCAGTGACTATACCTTTACCTTTTCTCAAGACGTGACCAATAGAATGTCGACAGTCTGTTTTTTAGTGGATTTTACCACTTCTCTTTGTGACTTTTTTACTGTTTTTTCTTTACTGAAGTAGTAGGTATTGCAGTCTTGTAAGTTTCAATGTGTTTTATTTACCTCCACAGGTTAGTTTTGCACCAGAACCTCACTTCTTGACAGTCCATACTGTTGGCACCGAAGAACGCAATGGTAACTGGCATCAGGTAATCAGAGAACGTGAGAATTTTGAAAGCCGTATACTAGAGCTGGAAAAAATTTTGAACCCAGTCTTGAGGGACAACCACAGAAGAAAAGTCATCGAACAAAGGACAGCAGTGAAGAAGGCAGCTGTAGTCTAATTAGCATGTATATCTCTCTGCTCTATTAAAACAGTTATAACCAGAAATAAACTAGTATGCATTTCCTTAATGTCGTTGGCGAGGGTATGAGTATTATGTTGGACAAATGACCAGTGGTTGTGTGGTAGATGTTTAGTTTTGGTGATAGGAAAGAAGTGTTGGTAGAATTCTACAGTACAAGAAGCAAAATATGTTTGAGTCCAAGTGATTTGTCTGTAAGCTCTGTGTGTCATGTGTTTCCTTATTATATGTTTGTGTAGTACTTGTTGGGTGGTTCATCTGATATGGTTTAAGTTTTAATTTGTGAATTGTTTTGTATGATATGTTCTTGGTGTCTTTGTGTATCTCATTACGTATTCTTTATTAGAGCCCAAATTTGGGAAATTTCATGTAAAGTGTATATTAGAATAAGTTGTGTTATAGCAAGTTGAAGATGTCAGCCATGGGAAATGGATCTTTTGGAATACTCGGATGAACTATCCCCGATGGACTCACAGATTACATGGCCATACATGTTGTTAACTGTCATGGGTGTTTCAATGGAGCACGTGTACAATTGAGGTTTTGAAGTTCTTGGTGATGTAACCACTTTGTATTAGAAAGCAACCAAGACTGTGGAGAGATGAGTGCTGTAAAAGGGTTTCTGTACCAGATACGGTGAAGGTCTTTGGTAAAGTAAAACAAGGAAAGGGGTGACATTGATAGCGTCTTTTCAGATAAGACACAATTGACTACAGAAGTTACATTTCTTTCTTAGTTTTGTGGACTTACTTTTTCCATAGCTATTTCTGTACTTGACCTTTTCCCCTTTTGGTGACTCATTTATAAGTTTAGTTGAAATATTTCTGTCTTTGGCCAACGTTTTTCGATTTGTCTGACGCATTTTTCTATTTTTTATAATGTTTGAATTTTGATCAACCTTTTAGTTGTAATATTTATAAGCTTGGTCGAGACATTTCTCTCTTTAGGTCTTTTCGCCTTTGGTTATTTTTTCCTAGGTTTTATACATTTGCCTGTTCTGTATTTGCCATAACTTCTTCTAAGACATTGTTCATATCTGGTAATGTAAGCTCTGAGCCGACAAGACAACGTCACGAAAACAAAACCAATAAAGAAAATCAACAAAAAAAAACTTGGTTTCAATATATCAAAGAATGTATTATTCATCAAAACACTTTAGTGATATAAGAAAAAATCAATGACATACATGAGTAGTGAAAAACACTTTAGTGATATATCGTAAGAAAAAAAAATCAATGACATAGATGCTTAGTGAAAAACACTTTAATGATATAAGAAAAAATCAAGGGCATACATGATTAGTGAAAAACAGTTTAGAGATATAAGAAACAATCAATGACATAGATGATTAGTGAAACACCAAAAAGTTCTGGCTTAGTGATCTTCGTTCTTCTGGGCTCTGCTGGTTGACTATCAAAAACACTGTTGTTGTCGAAGTCATCACACATACCTTATTTGTTTCGGATCCAGAATAAAGACATGTATGAGATATCATACAAGATATATGAATACTTCTTTTTATCATACCAAAACCACCCGATAGCGGTGGTCGACACTTTTTTCTAATACTACCACTTGATTGGGTAGCATAAGCGATAGGTCCTTGCAGTATGCCTTAAGGGCTGCCAAACTGTCTCTATCATTTGGTTGGATATCCTCTGCTACTATGAGTGGACTTGTTGCCAGGGTGTCTAAGGGTGTCGTTCGTTCTCGTGATGTCTGGTGATGTAAGTACCGTTGTAGGTTCGAATTGTATAGATTGTCACGTAACTGACAGGGATAATCATTGTGAATGTTCCTATTATGACGGGTAAGGTTATCATTGAAGATACAGTGGTGGCAGTCTGGTACTTGACTTACACTACGATGATGGTGTAAATAGACAGGTGGTGCTATCGTCTCTGGTTCTGATGTATTCATACGTGGCTGATGACGTATTCGTTTGTGTTTTTGTAGGCCATCGTTCGTATTATACACCTTATCACATAACTGACAGGGATATACTTGGTCTTTCCCCTCGTGAATGGTCCGAATGTGACGATTAAGGGTATACTTATCACAATAGGCTTTGTCGCACACTGAACACGTGAAAGTAGATCTGGTGGTCATATTGATAAACTGTTTTTCTCGCTTTCTTACACCACCAAAAAGTTCTGGTGTATACAATGTTTCAATGTTTTATCAGAGGCCAACGACACGAATAAGGCTCACACCAAGTTTCACTGCTGTAGCTAGCCAAGTCACTACGTGAAAAATAGCTGGTTACTACACGAATAACGCTCACACCAAGTTTCACCGATGTAGCCAAGTCAGCACGTGAACAATATCTGCTTACTACACTGCTCACACCAGCCTGAAGCACCTCTGTAGATACCCAAGTCAGCCCGTGACCTGGTACTGAGCTCACAAGAGACGCCTTCTATTTTATACACTGGTTCTGCACACGACGTAGCTGACGTGGCAGTTTTGTAGACAAGCTATTCTCACGCCTGCTTCCCACAAACCGATGACTCATACTTAATGTCTTTTGCACATGGCGGTGATGACGTAGGGGCTTTCTCGGACATCCGCGTTCTTTACCAAAAGGGGGTATGTGGTTTGTATAGTTTAGTCTTATGGGTAAGTGTATCTGTACTGATTGAGGTACCAGTAGTAATGTTTTGGGTGTGTCTTTGTTTTTTGTGTACTTATGTGTCTGTATGTACAAGTGTATCAAGTGTGTACTTGTGTATAGTTGTGATGCCAGTAGTAATGATATGGGTGTGTCTGTGTATGGTTGTCTTTGTATTTGTGTGTATCAAGTGTGTACATGTGTGTACTTGGGTGTCTTTGTGGTTGTAGGTGTGTATTTGTGTAATTGATTATGGGTATGTACTTGTGTATAGTTGTGATGTTGTAGGTCTGTATGTACAAGTGTGACCGTCTTTGTGTATTTGTTTATGGCTGTGTGTGGTTGACTTTGTGCTTGTAGGTCTGTATGTACAAGTGTGACAGTCTTTGTGTATTTGTTTATGGCTGTGTGTGGTTGACTTTGTGCTTGTAGGTCTGTATATCGATCACTTTAACCACTACCATAATCTTAGGGACATCGTCCTCTACAATTTAAGTGGTCACTCGACCACTTGACCACTACTTGACCATTGGTTGACCACTACTTGACCACTAATTTACCACCCTTTAATCATCACCATATCATTATAACCACTTTTCCCTAAAATTTCCTCACTTGACCACTACTTGACCATTGGTTGACTACTATTTGACCATTGGTTGACCACGTTGTCGACCATTTTACCATCACCGTTTCAATATACGTACTTTTCTCTACCTTTTAAGTGTTCATTCGACCACTTGACCACTGGTTGACCGCTACTTGACCATGCCATCGATCACTTTAACCACTACCATAATCTTAGGGACATCGTCCTCTACAATTTAAGTGGTCACTCGACTACTTGACCACTACTTGACCATTGGTTGACCACTACTTGACCACTACTTGACCACTAATTTACCATCCTTTAAGCATTACCAGGTCGCTACGACCAATTTTCCCTAAAATTTTCCGTACTTGACCACTAATTTACCACTCTTTAATCATCACCATATCATTACAATCACTTTTCCCTAAAATTTCCTTACTTGACTATTTGACCATTACTTGACCACTACTTGACCACCCTTTAAGCATCACCCTATCATTACAACTACTTTTCCCCTAAAATTTTCTCATTTGACCACCACTTGACCACTGCTTGACCACTACTTGACTAGTGTGGCCACCCTTTGATTATCACCAATAGTTGTTGGTCTAACACCTGATCGAGTCCCAGACTCACAAAACGCGACCACTTCTTGATCCTCACTAATAGTCTAACACTGGTTCGAGCCCCAGACTCCTACGACCATCTTTACTTTTGTTCAGATGATAGTGACCCTCTACACCTCTTAACAACTAATGATAATCAACCCTCTTTACTTTTGGTCCGTTGATAGTGACCCTCTACACCTCTTATCTTATTAAGTTTATGACCACCCCTATATCGACCACTCCTACTTGATCACTAATTTCCACCCCTTACCATCAAATGACATCCATTATAACTTTATAAGATTTCCTTTGTAATGATGATAGTGAATAAGCTACTATGAACATCTACATAGCACTAATAACCACCCTTATCAACTAATTTCACTAACCCATACCCACTACTATCCCCACCGCACCTTTTAATCGTACACCACCAATGCGCTAACAGTTCAAAATATTTTAACACACCACTCACCAATGTTTTTACAACCCGTTACTTAATGACTTTTCCATATGCACCCCTCCACGTCTGTTATGAACCGACTGCCCTCACACTCGCACGAGATTTTCCCACACTTTGCCGACGTATAACTCCCCGGTACTACCTGCCAGACTTTCCCACACTTCCCCGCCAAGAAAAAACAATTTATAACTATGTCTATACATGATTTATTAAAAACATATACCTTACTTGACTCGTTTGTTATTTTGAATGTTGTATTTTTTATGATGTTATAGTACCTACAATTTAAGGGGTCACATGACCACACCTACTCGGACCACACCTATTTTAAAAAACGAGTTATCGCACTTGACTTTAAAAAAAAAAACAGTTATCGCCCTTTGCGGCGCAAATTAAAAAACCCGGAGTTATCGCCCTTTGCGGAGGAACTTAACCAGAGTTATCGCCCTTTGAGGCGCAAATCGCTTTTGCGCCTCAAAAGGAGCGGATTTCCTCGTTCTACACTACTGGCCTGGTCTGCCCTACCAAGACATTTATTCTTTACGTTGCATTTCCACTCACCAGGATTAGGCTTGTACCCTATCAGTTGCGCTCCCCGCCCGAAGCCGTTGGTAAATTGTGGGGTGTCGAGTTTGGTGAGCGCCGCCCAACTTTCGGCGCTGACAGAAAGCAGGTAGTACCGTCTACTGTCACAGAGTAGCTCAGTCATATCTGACTAAAACCTGACTGACAACATTTGGCGCTAACAGAAAACAGGTAGTACCGTCTACTAGTTAGTTAGTTAGTTAGTCGACAGATCATCCTCGTTGCACATCGGACCATTCAGTCCATAAGTGCTCGGATCCCCTCCTCAGCAAATCCCGCAGCGTGTAGCGGCTAACGACGCCAGTTCTGTGTTGGTTTATCAATCTTCTTTGGCTTCCTGCGTAGTGTTCTTGTTTGGCCACCCCTCTTTTAATTTGCTGCTCTCGCAGTCTGGCCATTGTTGTAGATTCACAGTCATCACTTGGTTCTTGCAAAAGTCTCACTTCTCGTAGAGCATTCAGAATGTCAGCCTGGTCCATGGCGCGTCCGCCCTCCACAGTAGCCTCACCTGCGAGCTTGTCAGCCCGCTCATTTCCTTGTACTCCCGCATGCCCTGGCACGAAGATGAAACTAATCTTTGCCAGCCGAGACCGCTTCAGAGGCAGCAACCATTCTCTTCGGATCGACCCCTCCTCTATCCTCTTGATCATGTTCATTGAGTCGCTAAGGAAACAAGCCCTAGTGAATGTCTGTGTCTGGAGCCATGTTATTGCTTTACTTACTGCCATGACTTCCATGGTCAGGCTACTTGTGGTTTAAGTGAAAGCACCAGAGTCCTCCTTCACAATTCTCCCTCCGGCCCGAGCTGTAAAGGCCCATGAGCTTCTCACATGTCGGACGACCGACCCATCTGTGTAGATGACCGCGTCACTGTCTAGCGAATTCTCGAAAATCAACGCTTGTACTTCAGCCTCCACAGCAGCCGGATTTTCTTGTCTGCATTTTCTATCTAGTTGGATGCAAACTGAAAAGGATGTGCAGAAGTCTGTTGGCACTTGCACCCACTCCTCGCCAGGTTCTAAGTCCTCAAGTGAACACACCTGTTGAAGAATGTCTTCGGCTTGACCCATCCACGACCGTCCTCTTTTTAACCTGCTGCCCTTCACCTTCCTAATTTCACTATGCAGTGGATGCTGTGTGTTTGCGTTAATTCTGAGGTAGGCGCGTGCCCTGCAAACTTGCATTCTCTCTTCAATGGTTGGAAAATCAAGAAGGTAGCGCATCGCCCTGCATGCTGTATCTCTTGTACATCCAAGAATAATACGCATAGCTTCATTCTGTATCCTTTCCATCCTTTCTATCTGCTTATGGCTGAGAGTAAGGATTGCCATTGCATACTCCAAAACAGACATGACCAACCCCTCGTACAGAAGACATAGATGGCGCTGCTCACAGTTTGCTGCCGCCATCACCCGCATCGCTGCCAAACCCCGCTTGGCCTTTGTTATCACCTGGTCTATGTGCACATTATAAGCAAGGCTTCGATCAAACCGTATCCCCAGGTAATTCATTGCCTGCGTTCTTTCCACCGTCTCTGAACACAGCATTACAGTTGGTGTTGGATTGTTGACAATATGATTATTCAACGAGAACCAAGTCACTGTTGCCTTTGTTGGGTTGACCATTGCCCCAGCTTCATCACACCAAGTACTTATGCGATTGAGTTCGGTTTGTAGTTCCACAGCAACCTCCTCTCTATCCTTACCCTGACGATACACTAAAACATCATCGGCATATGACAATGTCCTGCCAGGTCCAGTGATCTGCTCACTGGTGATTCTCACTGTGTAGGCGTTGAACAGTACCGGAGATAATGGTGATCCCTGTGGTAGGCCAGGATATATTGTTGTTGGTTCCGAAGTCCAACTGCCACATCTAAAAACTACTTTCCGTTGGAAGAGGGCTGCAGCGATCCAACTAAGGAGGAATGGACTTATGTTTAGTTCAAGAAGCTGAAACATTAAAAAATCCAGTGGTACTCTGTTGTATGCGTCCTCAAGATCAATCGCTGCAGCAACGGTTTCAGTGCCTGAGTGGAAACCTTCATAGACATCGTGGGCAAAGACTGCTGCATTGGTCCAGGTTTCTCTTTTTGGACGGTACCCACCCAGGGTAGGTGGGAAAACACCTTGCCACTCTAGTTGGCTTGATATTTTCCTGGCAATTACCTTCTCCAGCAGCTTGCCTATTGTATTCTGCATGGTTATAATTCGATACCCCTGAATTTTTTTGTGGTCTTTGTCAGGCTTCGGCAAGGGAATCAGATAGCTGTGTAACCATTCCTCCTTGATGCTAGCACTCCCTATACTGTTGTTGTACATGTCTGCTAGTTTCTCTAGCTCATTGTCGGTACACCTATTTATGTCGTCGTATCTTATGCCATCAGGACCTGGAGCACTGTTTTTTGATCGTCGAAGCACAGCCTTGATTTCTTTCACTGTCACTGTGTCTTCATCCGAAGTGTTCTGGGCCTTGCATCTGTCTGAGGTGTCCTCCTTGGCCAGATTCCGGCCTCCCATGTCTGTCTGGTTGCTCTGCTCAAGGTAGCGTTCAAAGAGGGCTTTGCCCTTGTCCTCGTCAGTCCTCTGCCAGATGAGGTCAGCACCTTGGAAGTCAGAAATGCTCTTATTCTTGACTACACCACTCATGCTTTTATGTAGTCGCCAGAACAATTTCAGTGACTTGTCTGTGCTTACTCTTTGACACACCTCTGCCCATTTTTCGCTTTTAACCACCTTGACCAGTTTTTTTAAATAGCTTACTTTTGTGTGCATCTCTCTTTCTAAGTGCAAGCAGGGACTAGGATGACCAGCTCTGTTCTTCTTGGCATTTTGCCATCTCCTTACAGCACTACGCTTATCCACCCAAGCCTTCTCCACCTCGAAACTCCACCACGATGGCTGCTCCCAGCTTTTTTTCCTGCCCTGAAACGTTCTGTGCTTGTCACGTCTTATTTTACTCACCACATCTTGCCCTGTACTGTCATACTGGAACGTCTTTACCTTTAGCTTGTGCTGCCTGGTTCTGCCTTTCTCCACCAATATGCTGCATGGGTGGTGGTCGCTGCCATGGTGTCCTAGGACACCCCATCTACATACTGTAGTGAGTGAAGGTGAAACTAGCGCCAGATCAATAGCACCGTCTACTGTCATGTTGTAGCTCAGTCATATCTGACTAAAACCTGACTGACAACATTTGGCGCTAACAGAAAACAGGTAGTACCGTCTACTGTCATACGGTAGCTCAGTCATATCTGACTAAGACATAGACAATAAACAGACAGAATTGAACAAAATATTCGTTAGGCAAAACAGAACATAACTATACATGCTACAATCGAAATAAATGGACATAGGACGGCGAGCCACACGAATGGCTTTAAAAATATTGGCCGAGAATATGTGCCGCATCCTTGGCTATGCGTATGCTGTGAGTGAAGAAAAGATTGTATGTACGAAATGAGTTAATCGTATTTGAAATTAACTTTTTGTTATAGCACTCAGAAACCATTAGTTATAATAATTGTATTTGATCGAAAACTTAATTATTTATAGACAATCTCAGAAGTTTCATTTGAAAGATTTTACAACAGACAGATTTCATTTCGAAAGATTCAAATGTTACAAGACTTTGATTATTAACTCTTAGCAACATTTTTTAAACTCCTGGTTGTTTTACTGCCATTATTGATTGCCTGGTAGTAAAGTGCGTAAGTAAAGAACCATGTCACACGCTTTAAATCGCGTTAGGCACATAGTGCTAAAAGAATCCTGTCACACGCTTTAAGTTGCTTTAGGTATATAGTGCTAAAAGAATCCTGTCACACGCTTTAAGTTGCTTTAGATATATAGTGCTAAAAGAATCCTGTCACACGCTTTAAGTTGCTTTAGGTATATAGTGCTAAAAGAACCATGTCACACGCTTTAAGTCACTTTAGACATATCATGCTAACAGAACAATGTCACACGCTTTAAGTCATGTTAGACACATAATGCAAAAAGAACACTGTCAAACTCTTTAAGTCACGTTAGACATATAATGCTAAAAGAACCATGCCACATGCTTTAAGTCACGTTAGACATATAATGCTAAAAGAACTGTGTCATACGCAGTAAGCCGCTTTAAACATATAATGATAAAAGAACTGTGTCAATACGCTTTAAGTCGCGTTAAACATACAGTGGTAAAAGAACCATTTGACATGCTTTAAGTCACGTCAGACATATCTTCTTCTTCTTCTTCTTCTTCTTCTTCTTCTTCTTCTTCTTCTTCTTCTTCTTCTTCAGATTCCTCGTTTGAACCAGTGTTCATCCTGACTCTGGCATCCCCCTCTGTTATGTGATAATTTTAGTGAACGAACGAACTATATTTTTAAAGGGTCACAAATTGGAAACGCAGGCCCGTCTTACATTCGGCCCTTCCCATCACTCATCTTTCATTCATCAATTGTGCATGTTACATTCACATAGGAAAAAAGCATCACACATACACACACACACACACACACACACACACGCACGCACACACACACACACACACACACACACACACACAGGTCTAGCGGAGCAGCAAAAGCCCACACTTACTTACGTTTCCACATATTATTTATTATCATGTATAGTTTTTCACGTAGTTGTATCCGCGTGTGTTTGTTGTTTGTGTGCTGACGAAGGCTTTGACACCAACGTCCATTTTGTCACTCCCGTTACAGTTCTGGTAGAGCTGACGGATTCTCCTTCAGGATATTTGGCCATTTATTCATTGCATTTTTAGTAACCAGATTGTTGAAAAACTTAAAAAAAAAAAAAAAACATCAACAAGTCTACGGCAATTTTACACCGATCAAGACACATTAGGCATACGGTGCTATACCCATGTTTGAATAGAGCACTCGACACTCGGTGAGTGAGTGCTCAGTCTCACGCCGCCCGCCTTTACTCCCAAGGCACTTTCTGGTACTCATGTTAGCCCGGGTCGACCTGGCAGCCCAGGTCAATTTATAAAAATCCGTCCGAGACGGATTCAAACCGATGAAGAAATCGCAGAGATAAAGAGAACATACGAACTCAAGTGCAAGGAATACAGAAGGGGCATGGAAGAAAAAGCAAAGAAGCACAAGAAACTCAAGGGGAAACCAATGCCCTGCCGATTTATACGAGGATGACGAACATCCAAGGCAATACCATATAGATGACGGAGAGATCGTCCCATGGCTGACCACAGAGGAAGAAATCCAAAGGCAACAGCAACTTAAACTCGACAATGAAAACAGGCACAAGGAATAATATGAAAACATCGAAAAGCTGATACAGAAAATACACAAAAAAGGAGGCAAAAAGACCAAATAAAAAGTCCTTATAAGGACTGCAACCAGTCAAGCCAAGAGATGTCACTTACCAAATATGCCACCAGAGGAGACGGGAACAAAGGACAGCCGCCAACCGATTCCCCAGCTGACGTCACAGACACAAACCAACATAACCAGTCCGAGATAGGACTCACTCGTAAGAGCGCACAAGACAAGAATCAGGGTGAATGCACCCACAACAACCACGGCTCTCAAAAATAACCACCGCTGAGGAAGCAGGTTAGACGAGACCGAATTTGGAATATTTTTTTTTCGAAAATTGGAATTGGAATTGGATTCGAACTCATGATCACCAGGAAGACAGTGGAGTACCTAGCCACAACGCTACTGTGGCTACCTCACTGTGGCGCACCGTTGTTATTATTATCTAAAAATAAGAATTGCCCGGGACAGCAAGAGTTAAGATGCAAGCTTAAAACAGCTCACACGCCGGGAGTTCTAACATAGCGGTTACAGCTCACAATTCCTCATGTTGCTACGGAACTTAATTTTGAGTGTCAAAAATATATTTCACCGCCCGCAGGTATATCAATGTGGAGAGGATAAGACATGGCATGGCGTTAATTAAGATTTCCGATTTTAACACGGTGGATCTCAAACAGTTAGCATCCACAGGACGTCTGGGAGTAATCAATAACAATGACAGTTTAGAGACATTGTCATGCGAAGCTGCATACTTATTTTTATGTATTCTTTTGTTAAAATACCGAAACTTAATACAACCATAATCATCAACACGTGCCATGCCAGCTGGCGTAGACATTCATGTCTCTCCACAGATCTCGGTTCTCGCTGTTCTGGATCAAATCTGCTGATGATATCCCACCGTTTCAATCCATCTAGCATTTTTTTTCTCTTGAGTAGCCTCTGCCTCTTTTCCCATAGATCTTTTCAGTTGTTACGATATGTCCCAATGCTTTTCTTTTCATGACGCTATTTGCCCCCCGCCCCCCCCCCCTCTCTCTCTCTCTCTCTCTCTCTCTCTCTTTCTTTCTTTCTATCTCTCTCTCTCTCTCTCTCTCTCTCTCTCTCTCTCTCTCGCTCTCTCTCTTATAGCTGTATATAATGTTCTAGATTTATTTGCCTCTTCCAGGGAATCATTGTTAGTTGGTCTTGATGTCTTAGGTATTCGAAATATTCGTCTCAAAACCCACATCTCCTTTGCTTCCCAAACGACGCAGAGAGGAAAGGCGAGACGCACATATAATCAGATTGCTACTGGTACTATTGGGGTTGGAACTCTTCGCTGGCTTCTGAGGATGGGGACGGGGCGCTTATGGGAATGCCCCGAATGCTGTGATGTCGGTTCCTAAATCAATCAATCAATCAATCAATCAATCAATCAACCTTAATATAACATTGTTATAGTATTTATTTTCATGTTTGCTTTTATATCTTCTTGTTAGTTTACCGTATAAAGGACTCTGGTTTTCTTGTGAAGACGTGATGCGGCTATAACCGATTCAATCAAGGATCTTGTTTACCGCAGGCAGGAAGAGACGTGGCAGAGGACGGTGTAGATTCTATCTCTTCTCGTGCAAATAAATGACTCAATGAGATAGAAGCATATAATCAGTCGGTTATCTTATGTTAGAAGCACTTATAGGAGTGTCATAGTTCAAAGGTATTTGTTATCATTAAAGTGTTCTGTACGCTGTCAAGGATTGTTAAGTCTTCTTCTTCTTCTTCTTCTTCTTCTTCTTCTTCTTCTTCTTCTTCTTCTTCTTCTTCTTCTTCTTCTTCTTCTTCTTCTTTCTTCTATTCATAATTCTTTCTCTCCTTCATCTACCCCTCCACCTCCTCCCTCTACTCATCCATAGACCACATCGAGGACTGTGGGTCCTATGATGCCCGGTGGACTTTCTGAGGCAGTAACGACGCCATCAGCACCTACTCATGTGGAGAGTGGGGTCAACAATGGCCCACCTGGCTGGGGCAACAAGATGTCACCTGGCTGGGGCAACAAGATGTCACCTGGCTGGGGCAACAAGATGTCACCTGGACCTAGTCTGCAGCCCCATCCAGCTTCTAACTAGAGATTTACACCCCAACCTGCAGCTGGATTGTTGGGGAGTCAGAGCCCACCAAGAGCTGGTGAGTTAGACTTATATCTGATACATAAAATCGTGTACATGAGTATCAGAGGGCCGCAGTGGCGCAGTGGAAGCACGTATGCCTGCCGGCCTAGTAGTCATACGTTCGAATCACCATCGTGACAGATATGTTTTCTTTTTTACATTTGACCTGACCCCTGAGGTCTACCCAGTCTTAAATTTGTTCCAGAAAATAGCACGGAAAGTAAAAGCGGCAATCGTAATATATGTCACAACACCCATTTGAGTTCCTATTCATTTAAACCATTTTAAACCAGTACAATTAATCCACTATATGGGGGATAAAAGTCATGTATTGGTCAGATATGACTGAACTACCGTATGACAATAGACGGTACTGCCTGCTTTCTGTTAGCGCTGATTGTTGCGCGAAGTTCACCAAACCCGACCAGCCACATTGTGCCAACGGCTTCGCGAGGGATAGAGCAATTAGGAGGGTACAAGCCTTACCCTAGTACGAGGAAATAAAACATTACCCTAGTATGAGGGAATCAAACATTACCCTAGTACGAGGGAATCAAACATTACCCTAGTACGAGGAAATCAAACATTACCCTAGTAAGAGGGAATACAACCTAAAGACTAAATATCTTGGCAGGGAAGACCTTGGTCGGCAACTAGTCTAGGAGGAAGCTCGGACAGGCGGACAGTTATAGGATTGTTTTCTGATCCAGAAGTTTCTGTAGCGTGTCTAATTCCAAACTATTAGTGTTAACTTTCATGTGAAGTAAACTAAAAAGCCGATAGAGGGATCGTGATGTATGGGCAACACATGGTCTCTAAACTCAGCCCAGGCTTTGTGCTATTGAGAGTTATAACTCCATTTTACAAACTGACATCTATCAAGACGGCAAGGTGCCAGTCAGTCACATAAGGGTTAGAGTGTACAGGGTAATTTACTGTCATTTTTACTATTAGGATCCCACATTGGGAACAAACATGTGTTCCAATGACAGTATTGTGGGAACTACTGTCCTAGCTTATTTTCCTAAATTTGTTTTGGTTGCTAAAAATGTGAACGGTAAAATCACAGATTTAATATCTTCCCTGAGATATTTGATTCGAGATATACAAATGTCACTTCGGTGCAGTATCTGAGAGCTGCTAATTAATTTTCCAAGAATGATAAACACACAAATAAGGCACATATATTCTAATGTGAAATGAAGTACAGACATGTGAAGTATTAGATGAGTTTGGGTTATGTGTGATTTATGATATTTGGCTCGCTTTGATCTTTCTTTTTGGTCGCATTCGTTTCATAATTTATTCTTTCTTTTTTAGGTTTACATCAATTTCTTCTTCTTCTTCTTCTTCTTCTTCTTCTTCTTCTTCTTCTTCTTCTTCTTCTTCTTCTTCTTCTTCTTCTTCTTCTTCTTCTTCTTCGTCTTATTTCTTCTCCGTCGGCGATGATATATTGACTTCTCACATGTTTCCTCATGGTATCGGAAAAGTTCCATTCTCTTACCTCTGATGATGCCATTTGGCGAAGCGTGTACTTGGGTTGAGTTGAGTTGAGTTGAGTTGAGTTGCGTTGAGTTGAGTTGCGTTGAGTTGAGTTGAGTCAAGAACTGACATCGCAGCACTCGAGACATGCCCATACGGATTCGGTCTTCATATTCAACAAATAGCGATGAGTCCCGTTACTAATACTACCAGCTGAAATCTGATTATGTGTTTGTCTGGCTCGGTGTACCGAGTGTCAGCCATATCCCCTGGTCATTCCTTACCGCATCATTCTTCCCAGGCATCCAAGTGGTTATGTTACATTATACAATTTGACAAGGACATCCAGGTATTATCATTTTCATCTTCCATTTAACTTTTTCCTAATAAAGTTTGCCAGTTGTCATTAAATTCTCAAATGTCTTTCTTTACAAGATGCTCCTAGTCTCCAAGATGCTCCCATAGTCTTCCAGATGATGCCAAAGTCGCGACTGACTCTTCGTAACTTAACTCATCAATGTACAGGCTGTCTCTGCTTCTGAAGTCCTGCGCGAGTGTGTGTTTCTCTTTACATTGAATTTGCTGTCCTGTGAAACGATCTCTTCTGCTATATGATGTTTCTCAGTGTGTTCGTTATTGCCCAGGACACTTACACAAAGAACATAGATTATTGGCCAGGGCGCTCGCACAAAGAACATAGATTATTGGCTAAAGCTCTCACACAGAAGATAGATTATTTCACAGGGCAGTAACACATAGAGCATAGATTATTGCACACGGTGGTAAAACATAGAGCATAAATTATTGCACAATGCGGTAACACATAGAACATAGATTATTGCACAAGGCGGTAACACATAGAACGTCGGTTATTGCACACGGCGGTAACACACAGAACATCGGTTATTGCACACGGCGGTAACACACAGAACACAGATTATGACCCAAGGCACTCACACATAGAACATAGATTATTGCACAGTGCACTCACACATAGATCATAGATTATTGCACAGAACCCTCACTCATAGAGCACTGATTATTGCACAGAACGCTCACATGTAGCACATAGATTATGGCACTGGACCTTCACATATAGAGCATTGATTATTGCACAGGGCGGCAACACACAGAACATAGATTATGACCTAGGGCGCTCACACACAGAACATTGTCAATCACTGGCGTTTATTGTCAAAACAAAGTCAAAAGTCAAAACGCCAAAGTGAAAACTGAATGACAATCTGGCTTATGTTGTCGTAAAGCATTGTACTAGGAAGAGATTGGAAGCAACAGAGATGTGATTCCTGAGACAATGTTGCGAATTCCTTGGACTGCCAAAGTAACTATAAAAAAGTCTGTTTACTTTTGTCTGTCCCAATATAAAATTTCATATCTCAGTAACCAACAGATGGAAAATTTTGAGATTTAGCATATAACCATATCATTATGTCCACCCAACTAAAAAATTTTTGTTTTGGAGATTGTACAGCAGATTTCAATGTTTGTTTATATGCGGTATATAATTTACGGGCCAAAGATTAAGTCCATAATTTTACATGGATTACACCTTTACCCAGACACATACGTGCTTTAAAAAAAAAAAATTATCTCGTGGTTCACGTTATGGCACCAACGGCGCTCAGTTAAATGGGATTGTTCAGAGGTGTCATCAAAGTGAGTTCTTTCATGAAACGTGATTACATAAATAAATATATAAATAAATCTTACCATTAATATAATATTAATAGCTAATATTTGAATGTGTGAATATTGTTCTTCTTCTTTTCGTTCATCCGGAGTGTTTTTTCAGATGTCATTGCGGTGTGTCTGTTATGCGCCCTTGGGCCGAAACCCGTAGGCCAACACATCGACTTTAGCGTGCTTTTTTGACCAGGTAGCATACCTGGGAGACTCTCACTTAAATGGTGCCATCTACAACCATGCTGGCCAAGGTTGAACGGTCGAAGACAACGGTCATCCCTCAAAGGAAGGCAGGGACAGTCCATAGCATTTTCCGCCATCCAAGGTTGCTTCCATAGTTGCAGGGCCGACACATAACGCCCTGGATCTGGGCTCACCGAGGGAAATCGTCACGTCCTGCTCATGGCTGCTTTAAATCCTCACTTCAATATATTGGTCATTTCGTTTTCCCCGGGCCATTCCCGCACAAACCAGACATGTTCGCAGTCGGCATCCACTCAGCGAGTTTTCGGACATGTGCTTGTCGTTGCGCCCATCAGAGCTGTTCCAGGCACGACAGACATTCGGAAACTACCTAGTCAGAGCTGTTCCGAAAAAGAGCGGCATTCGGAAACTAGGTAGTCAGAGCTGTTCCTAGCACGGGAGACATTCGGGCGAGACATTTCACTCGGACGTAATTGCGTAGTGTCAATTTTTAGTTTGCCACCCGTAGGCCGACACTTCCGACTTCTGGCGGGCATTTTTTAGTGAGGTTAGCCTTCCTCTGGTTTCGAGACACGTTAGACTGTTGCAATGTCACCCACATCTCAGCTGGTCAAGATAGAACGATCAACGATATCGCGGACGGCCCTCAAGGGAAGGCAGGGGCAGACCATGGGCATCATCTCACTATCCGAGGAGGCTTCCATAATTGCAGAGCCGGCACATATTGCTCTGAAACTGGGCTCACCCAAGGAGTTTCCACGTCCTGCTCATGGCTGCTTTAGTTCCTCACTTCCATGTGTTGAGCATCCCGCTTGCCACTGATCGCTCAAGCACACACCAGGAGCGGTCAGATTGCGGGCGACATCCACTCGGTAAGCTTTTGCTTGTGACTTCAACCCACGCAATAGGTTCGCTCGCCGTGCGTTCCATTTTGCGTTGAGACGTTCTTCCACATATATCTACACTCTCTATGAGTTAGGTACAGAGTTTCCGTAACCATGTCCTTCGACTGGGGCACTTGTCTGTCTTTTTTGTTCTCGCTCACGGGGTAGGCTACATGTGCTGCCGGTTCAGCACCTTACCTTCGTGCAGCAGTGAACGGGAAACGGTCAGGCCCTCTCATCCGGGAATCCCTCATATCCCCTAGCTGAGAGCCTTCGAACATGTATCAGACCTGAGCATGTAGCTTGCTCAGTATCACGTTTCTATTTTCCGGTAGACGGGTATCGGTCTGGCTCTCAGATCCGAGAATTTGTGGCTTAGAGGCGTTCAGCCACAGCCCTCGACAGGGAGCCTTAAGAGTTTTGTCCGAACCAAGAAATTCTGCCTTCGTGCACCTGATTTAAATTTTGACTGCTATCCTCAGTCTATACCTGCAGAGCAGCAGGTTGTGTCTCTCTTAGTCTGGTCCCTATCCCATAAGCTGTCCGATATGTAATTTATCACCCATCGGCAAGCAAATGGGGTCGATGGGACACGCAAGCTCCCCCACCACGTCAAGGTGGAGACACATCGGGGGAGTGAATATTGTTCAATGGGATTGAATGTGAAATTTTGTACACTTCAAAGCATAGCTATGAAGTTGTACACATATTTTTGTCAAGAAGCTGATCGCAGGAAACTGTTTCATACTGTTACAAATCCCGAAAAACGAACAGTGCATGCATTGGGTTTGAGTAAACGGTCATTTCGTCGATGGGTGCAAGAATCTGGAATGAAACCAACACGCGATAAGCAAACGATAGGTAGAAAGGCAATTGCAGACAGCTTTGACAATGATGTCATAAGGCGAGCTATTATAAAAATGCTGAATGCCAAAGAATCCGTGACTGTAACAAAACTTAGGGTTTGGTTGAGAAAGAACAATAACATAGAGCTATCCAAAACAACTTTGTGGAAAATTATAAGGACAATAGGCTTCACTTTTAGAAAGTACAAGGGAGGTAGAAATATCCTTTGCGAGCAACCGCATTTAGGAGCCATGAGAAGCAGATACCTACGTGAAATAAGGGAAATGGGCAAAGAAAATTATGACATAGTGTATTTGGATGAGACGTGGATCAATGCACACCACACAAGTGAAAAGAAATGGGAATCAGTGGATGGATAGATAAAGCGATATGTGCGCAGTAGTAAAGGACAGCGTTTGGTCATAGCCTATGCTGGTAGTACTCATAATGGCTTACTACAGAATGCTGGACCCGTGTTCGTATCAAAGCATACAGACAATAGGGATTATCATAATGAGATGAATGGTAATGTATTTAGAGATTGGCTCGAGAATACAGAACTTCCATCCCTTGATAGACCGTCTTGTCTAATCATGAACAATGCATCATATCACAGTGTTGTTGCTCAAGAAGACAAAATACCTACATCATCGAGCACAAAAGAAGCAATAAAGAAATGGCTCCGAAGGGAAAATATACCATTTCCAGAAACATATTTCAAGCTACAGTTGTTGTCCCTTGTAAAACAGGCGCAAAAAAGCAAGAAATATCAAATCGACAAGTTGTCGGAAGAGCATGACCATAGGTGTTTGAGACTTCCGCCGTACCATTCTCATGTAAACCCTATAGAACGTGTGTGAGCTAAAATTAAAGGACAGGTGGCATCTGACAATACTACATTCAAATTGTCTGACGTCAAGACACTAACCCAGTCCGCGCTATTAAATACTGATAAAAGTTACTGGGAAAAAAATGTGAGGACCATGTGTTGAAAGAGAAAGAGGACTATTGGAGAAAGGATGGATTGAATTTTATGCAACCGAGAGCAGTCATCAACCTACTGGAATCGTCCGACACAGATTAAGGTCTGGGAAAATCGCAGACCTTAATCCACGTGCACACTTACTAGGATATTTTGCTCCAACTATTCAGACGAATTGCAGGCCCTAAACATTACAGCATCAGCACAATGTCAATGGCAACAGTTTGTATTCCATAGTGATGAATTTTCAATTCAACAAGCCCTCAGCGGTGACAAACAACTGGTATTGAAGGAAAAAAACACACTAAACTCATTGAATACCAACAGACGAGTAATATTGGGGTGGAAACTGACATATTGTGGCATAACAAGAAACGCGAGAGCAAACACGTTGTCAAATTAGGGGACAAAACACGTACATATGAATCAGTCTATAAACTTCAATGAAATGAGGACCAACATCTTGGTCGTTAAGAAGAAAGCCCACTACGGAGACACTGACAACTATTTTCATA
>OY992893.1:12189376-12304376 GCA_963921405.1 Cepaea hortensis | reverse complement strand
CAGTCAGACTCACACACTGCACTGACTGGCCGGGCGCTAGAAGCTGACCAGAAGGAAGGACCAATCCCTGATAGCCGTACGTGTTAGCGAGTATCTTTCCTTGTCACCACGCGGTGGGACGAGGGTTCAATACCAGATCTCAACGTTCGCTACAAGAAGGAAAGACTGGTCACTTATCCCTCTGTATACTCACACACAAAACGTGATGTGCCTAACCTTTCATACACCCTCAGCAGGTTCCCAGTATGGCGCTTGCCTCTTTCTTTGGACAGACATAGTTACAGGTTGTCCCCACAGCTCTATATTTTGGTGATCTTCTTCGCTTTAGGCGAATTCACAAGTCTTTAATAAGCGAACTAAAGAAGAAGAAGAAGAAGAAGAAGAAGAAGAAGAAGAAGAAGAAGAAGAAGAAGAAGAAGAAGAAGAAGAAGAAGAAGAAGAAGAAGAAGAAGAAGAAGAAGAAGAAGACTGTAATAATAAACCAACATGTTATATTCGACGGAGATGTAGGGGAAGAAGAGGAATCCATCGATGTATATACCCTACCACTGCCTAGCAATCTACAGCGACCACCATGAAACGCTTCACACAGGACCCTCTACTAATGACCACTGACAAATGCCACTTCACCAGAACTGTGTGCTCACCCGCTTTCATGTGTGCGCATGCGCCGCTGCCAAAACGTCCCTGAGACTTCATTAAAATTTAACAGCTCATTCGTCAATGACCTTTGGCTCGCCTGCCAGGCCGACATTCGGGCGGAAATGGTGCAGGCTGGTCTGCGAGCAGACTAGCAGAACTCCGAGAACCGAGCAAAGATCCCGTTTCCAATTAAATTAAAATATGTTATCCAAATCATGGTATGTCCTTTTGTCATAAACTAAATGGTTATCTAAGCATGTGCTTGTCATTCGCTTCTAGCTTCTTGTGTTTTCTAGTGAAGAACTGTGTATCTGGAATCGCCAAGATTCTTCTACCCACATCCTTTGTTGTGGAGGCAGTGTCTATCTTGTATCACCCCTCCAAGTTATGCCAGGGAGTTATACTTAGCACAAGCATCTGAAACCGCCGCAGCAGCAGAATAAGAAGAAGAGGGAGGAGGAAGAGGCGGAGAATAAGAAGAAAAAATGTAGTATTTATAGTAATAGACATACACGTAGAAACAACACACACATACAACACAGACGGACAACCATTGTGCGTGATGTGAAGCAGTCACACAGAGACCCACAGAGACGCACACACTGGCCGTATTGTGTAATAAGAACCACATGAAGAACGGCCCGGACTACCCTCCGCGCCCTACTCATCCTCAGTTCTCTATACCATCCTGGAAGCCTGGAACTCAGCACCGGGGAGAGGAGGGGAGTGGAGGAGATCCGCGGTTAAGCTGGCCATATGCAGCAGCGTCCCAATCGATATCGTGTTGGATGAGTCATCGCTCAAATACAGACCGCCATCTGACTGGCTGGTCCACTCCTCTAGCCACATTCCTTCCTACACAGACGGCAGCGTCCAGCCTGGAAGGCAAGTAGCAAGGTGACACACGGCGGTCTGACAACCTGCCGACTCCCTCCCGCCCGCCCTCAAACTTCGGTCCCCAGGACAATATCATACTCTCATCTCTTTGTTTTCTTTATTCCACAAAGAGATCTAATTGTCTCATCTATACTTAGACTATGTTTTGTCTATTGTACACATAGCACTAACTCTCTTAGATAGTGTTTAATGTATAAATAGAACTTTCATATCGTATTCCGTATATTTAGATTTTAATTACAGGGGACTTTTATTATCTTCTTGACTGTATCTGTATACTGTACATGGGGCATTTAGTCTATATATTTAAATTGTTTTCTATATTTTGTGTCTATACTTCCTCTATGTGTATCTGCACTTCCTTTACATTTTGTACATTCAGTTTCTTTTTAGTAAAGGTTTAGAGTTTCACTTAGTCTATATTTCTTATCATCACTTTCATTATACTTTGTGGTTTCACTTTCATTACATGTTAATATATCTGCACTCTCTCTACATTTTTAATGGATGTCTATTTTAATTTATATGTATATCGTATATAAAAGCAAAGTGTCTTCACACTGCAATTTATAATGCTACTTTTATATTTATTGTAAAGGGATTTTATATTTTAATGTATATAATGTTCACTATTACATAAATAGGATATGCGAAAAACAAAATTACATGCGATATCGTGTATTATAAGTTGGGTGCCCATCTCTTTTCCTGACTACCTGTCTTTCCAGTGTATTTTGTGTACCCCTATTTAATCTGCGTTGATCCTAGAACAGTATGCGGTCACCGTCATGACCAAGTGCCTTGCCGATTGATGCGGGCGATCATGCTTCTCCACATCTTGCGATTTCCAGCAGTCTGTATCAATTCGTGAGCGGACACCTTTCTGTGGTATGACACAACATTGTCCAGATCTGTCTTCTCGTTGTCTTCCCCTATCTCTCTTCTCACAAATATGTCCAGCAATAACATGTTTCAGTTTGTTTCTTAATATATTATGGCTGTAAACATGTATGTTGTTGTTGCTTGTTTACTAACTACCCGTGATTGAAATTGGTTCCAAGTAACATGCGAGCATGTTGTTTCTAACCTCCAATGACAGTGATATATTGTACAAGATATTCTTCATTGTATCCACTGAAATGTGCAATGCCCTGTTGTGTTCTCTAGCCCTGTAATACACGCCACCCTCTGATGTTATCCACGTAGCTAGAAACCACACTCCAGGAACGAACCCCGACAGCTGTGTCTTCCAGCCGGTTCACTATCCACTCTGCCCCCAAGGCTGTTCTCTCTATATTTTAAGTGGCATGAGTGTCAACCTGTAACAGTCTCAATCATAATGTATCGCAACCTTCTTATGTTAGATGCCCGGGTTCCATTTTGACGACTATTCTGTTTATGTACGAATGAAATATTGCATGAGAGCAGAGAGATAAGAAGGCCAGATTGTTACACAGGCCTGCGTGCCCAATTCTTAACCCTTTGAAAATAAATTTCGTTCGTTCGTTCCTAAACTAAACTAAATCAGTAGGCGGAAATAAATCCAAGAAGTGATGTCGAACCAGTTCCGGCAGTCATGAGGGCGCGCGCACACGCACACACACACACACACACACGCACGCACGCACACACACAAGCGGTCAACCACCCGGCTGTGAGAACCGTTACACACATGGGTTGTTGGTGATGGACACACTGCCACCTGCAGCTAACCACCCGGCTGTGAGAACCGTTACACACATGGGTTGTTGGTGATGGACACACTGCCACCTGCAGCTAACCACCCGGCTGTGAGAACCGTTACACACATGGGTTGTTGGTGATGGACACACTGCCACATGCAGCTAACCAGCCAACTGTGAGAACCGTTACACACATGGATTGTTGGTGATGGACACACTGCCACCTGCAGCTAACCACCCGGCTGTGAGAACCGTTACACACATGGGTTGTTGGTGATGGACACACTGCCACATGCAGCTAACCAGCCAACTGTGAGAACCGTTACACACATGGATTGTTGGTGATGGACACACTGCCACATGCAGCTAACCAGC
Organism: Cepaea hortensis; assembly: GCA_963921405.1. NCBI lineage: Eukaryota > Metazoa > Mollusca > Gastropoda > Stylommatophora > Helicidae > Cepaea > Cepaea hortensis. The sequence goes on along the minus strand of OY992893.1, from coordinate 12,300,780 downwards.
CAACTGTGAGAACCGTTACACACATGGGTTGTTGGTGATGGACACACTGCCACATGCAGCTAACCATCCAACTGTGAGAACCGTTACACACATGGATTGTTGGTGATGGACACACTGCCACATGCAGCTAACCAGCCAACCATCTCAGTACAGGTAACCACACAGAAGGTACTGCCATTGGGGCGTGAAGTGTGGGGCGGTCACATATTCTAGACACGACATAATGCGGTGAGATGACCAGTTGCCCTCTATGTTATCTCTCCTATCCAGAGAATCGTGGACAATTGTCTGGTTTCTATTCATGAGGCCGGGCCGACCCAGGAGCCACACAGCCAGGAGCAAAACATGGGTTGTCTCTACTGGGTGGTGGGCTGGGCCTCTGTGTTGTAGGCAAGCGCACTAACCAATGTGCCACCTCGGGCCCTGTCGGCTTTCGTGCTTCTCACTGCCCTTCCCCCTCTCTCCCTCTATCTGCGTGTGTGTGTGTGTTTCATGTCTCTCTCTCGCTCTTTCTCTCTCTCTCTCTCTCTCTCTCTCTCTCTCTCTCTCTCTCTCTCTCTCTCTCTCTCTCTCTCTCCGTGCCAGTCTCTCCCTCTGACATCTATTATGTTTCTCTCTCTCTTCCACTCTCTCAAATCTCTCTCTGTCTCTCTTTCTCTGTCTCTCTGTCTCTGTCTCTCTGTCTCTGTCTCTCTGTCTGTCTCTCTCTCTCTCTATTTATTCTCTATCTGTCTCGCCCCTCTCTCTGTCTTCCTCTTTCTCTGTGCCCGTTTCTCCCTCTCTCATCTCTCTCTCTCTCTCTAAACTATATCTGTCTTCTCTCTCACTTTCTTTTTTTTCTCTAAAAACATCTCGTCAAGTATGCCACTGTTTGAAGACAGACCCTTCCACAGAAATCATAAAACAAGCGGCAAGACACTCATGCTGGGGAGCAACTTGACACAGACAACCAACAGTTATAAACTAACAGCCTCTCCTCTCTCTCCCTTCCCTCTGTCTCTGACTCCTCCCTCCCCCCCCCCCCCCACACACACACACGCCGACACACACAACCAGATCATCCTGACTACCGCTTCAAAGTAACGTTAACCCTCCATATTCCAAGATCATTCTCTCGGTTACTTCCCTTGTCTTAAAAAAAACTTGCCTGGAGTTGGAAGGACTCTTAGTTGAAAACTCGACGTCCACATCGACATGGCGTGGTGGGGGGGGGGGGCGCACTTCACTTATCGACTAAACTGGGTGCATTATCGATTGCTCACGACTGACATGTAGCATCTTCATGGTGAGTTTTTGTGTGTGTGTTGCGTATCCCTTACAGGACGTTGCAGTCAACACCAGCATTTTCCAGTTGCTGTTGATGTACTAGGCAAGATGTTTACGTTCAGTAGTTTGCCACTGATTTCTGAACGACCGGCTCACATACCCCTGTAAGTTACCAGCGCGGCGCGATCCGCTACCGAATCTCGCGCATCTGTTTTCCCCCACGTGGATATACGGGATTACGAACAACGTAGTTAACTTCTTGGCCAGGGAGACGGCCATGGAGAGTAGGGGGGAAATAAGATACTGAGAAAGAGGTGTATTGAGCACAGGTGACTTGATCTCTTGAAATAGGTGACATGGCACTTACAATTATAGAGATTTATTAAAAATGAAGATTTTCAGTAATGAATCTGAATAATGCAAATAATAAGTTGCACAATGTAATGTCTGACATATTTCACAGCGTCTGGTCAGTTGCATTCTGTAGACAACACATAGCACACAATAAAGCACATCGAGTAATCCTTCAGACTGAAATGCACATGAAATTACCCTCGTAGATAACTTAAATTGATCTGGGAATATGTGTTGTATATTTCGACTTGAATGCTGGTTATAAGTTATCAGACACATTAATTGGTTTTACACTTAACAGTGTAGCAAATATGTTCAATTACAGCTGTTTATCATTCATGACAATGAATATTTTCTTAAATGCTTACATTAGTTCCGCACATTCCCCAGCGTGTTCAAGTGTCAAAGAAGGCTTTTGTACTTCCAGAGAAGGAAAATGCATCGCGTTATTCCCATGGAGTTGCACTCTCCACAGCCTTAATTCAACTTCAAATGATTTCTCGGTTGAAAACAGGGAGATGAGCAGCTGTTTGAGGCCCTGCAGCATTGACATTCAGATTATTGTGTGGGTTAAACAACACAGGAAACGATTTGTCTCTATCAATCACGTGACCGGTTTCCGAAATGTGCCGTACAATCGATGACGTAGGAGGTTTGTAGTGTGTCAGCTTGGCTAGGTTCCCATCATCTTCGTGTAGTATGTTGTCAATCCAGTTGGGAATGTGTTCGACCACCCTGTTATTTAACTGCCTCTCTGTTCTGCCGATGTAGGTAGACTGGCACCTGCATGTGAATTGGTAAATGCAATTGGATTTGGTGTACAGAAGGACAGGTTCTTTCACTGCTGGGGTGGGAATAGATGTGGTATTTCAGAAGTCTAAGTGGTCTCCCCTGAGGGCGAGGGACATTTTGTAACAGGGAAGGCTAATCCACACGCTAAAATCAGCCCAGTGCATTAGAAGTAGTAAGTCATGAACTATGCTTAATTAAAAGACAGCGAAAACACACACACACACACACACACACACACACACACACACACACACACACACACACACACACACACACGCACGCACACACATACACACTCGAAACTTTAGCACCCATCCCCTCTGCACCAATCTTTGTGATAGAGGAAAATAGTCATCACCCACCCCACGATAAAAGACAGAGACAATCACAGGACCACACGAGCATAGACACGCAAGCAGAAACAGGCCCACAAACACAATAACCCAGACACACAGACGCACAAGTATACATAATTTAACGTAAGCTTAACTTAACTTGACTTCCAGAAATCTATGTCTCAGCCGCTCCCCTTCCCCCAAGCAAACAGACCCGGGCCATCCAATTACAACGGGACGGTGTGAGTAATCTTGTGTACACGGCGACCAAGATAAATGGGGCTTTTCACAAGTACAGGCGTTGCCCATTCTATACCTCTAGTCTATCCAGAAGACAAGGAGAAAGAAACGCCGCCCTACAATACACACAATGGTACTATTCAATGGCCAAGAATACGTTGTTTATAACGATATGTATTGATACAATCTGACCTATCTAGTATTAACATCTATGAAACAGACGCTCACACTATGTGCGTGTGCGTGTGTGCGTGCGTGTGTGTGTGTGTGTGTGTGTGTGTGTGTGATTAACCCTTCCTTTCTGATGAATTATTAAACGAGGATGGGTTGATGTTGTTAGTATGTTTTACTGTTACAACAACTTCTACTGCAAGTACTATTTTGTGAGTGATATTAGTGCTACTCTGTTGATAATGTTATTGATCTTTCAGACTACTACTACTCTACTACTACTACTACTACTACTACCACCACCACCACTACTATTACTACTACTATTACATGATCACTACTACTACTACTGCTACTGCTACCACTACTACTACTACTACTACTATTACTACTACTACTACCACCACTACTATTACTACTACTATTACATGACTACTACTACTACTACTACTACTACTGCCGCCGCCGCCGCCACCACCACCACCACCACCACAGTTGTTGCTGCTACTACTAAATATAACTTGGACAGTTAGTGCAATATCATGTACATGATGTCGCAATCAACCCCAGCATTATTTGGCTGTCTGTGGTTTACAAGACACTTTTACGTTCAGTAGTCTGTCATTGTTTTCTGAACGACCGATGCACATACAGTTGTTAAAAATCAACACAGGCGGTCAGCTTCCAAATGGCTGGCAGCAGATTTCGAACGCTTTAGGCGGGATTACGAATCGCGTTCGTTACCCCATCGCCAGAGATCCGGCAAACACAACTAAATGCAATTAAAATACAACCGCGTAAAGGTGAAGGTAGAATTACTACAGGGGAAACAAACACACACACAGACACACACACACAGACACACACACACAGACGCACACACACAGACGCACACACACAGACGCACACACACAGACGCACACACACAGACGCACACACACAGACGCACACACACAGACGCACACACAGACGCACACACACAGACGCACACACACAGACGCACACACACAGACGCACACACAGACGCACACGCTCAAACTAACACGTTTAGGTTCGCCCCCTAATCCCAAGAAATCAATCAGATATTGGAAGTGAACTCGACTTCAGTGGATCGATCATTTGCTCAGGAGAAATGATGCTGGATGGATTCACATAGAGGCATGGAGGAATACCAGCAGCAGAGTTGATCCAGAACACCGAAGACCGAGAGACATGAACGCCTACGCCAACTGGCATGGCAGTTGATGATGATGATGATGATGATGATGATGATGATGATGATGATGATGATGATGATGATGATGATGATGATGATGATGATGACTAGTTCTCTTGTGATTTATAAGCACATCGTATTATGATTGTGTATTTGTGCCACTTGTATGTGAGATTACTGCTTACAACAGTGTTATTTGTGACAAATACAGACAAACAAATACACACACGGGCAGACACACATACACAAACATGCACACGCCGTGTAAGGACGCGGGTACACACACATACACACACACACACACTCAGACAGACAGACAGACAGACAGACAGACAGACAGACAGACAGACAGACAGACAGACAGACAGACAGACAGACAGACAGACAGACAGACAGACAGACATGAGACGGGCACAGAGATGAGAAATAGAGACATAGATTATTAAAGAGAAGCACGTGGGGGACACTACAACACGTGGTACTGAATGAGAGAGCTGGTGGATGATCGATGAATGACTATCCTCGAAGGGGGTGAACAGTCTGATGCGGGTGAAGTGGGAGTGGAAAACGAAAAGGAAAACTGGAAAGAGGATGATGATAATGAAAACGATGAGGAGCAGCAGCAGCAGGAAAAGGAGGTGGAGAATTAGAAGTATAAGAATAAGGAGGAGGAACATGGATGAGGAAGTGTTCTGGTTCTTCTTTGAAAATTGTTTTAAAAGGGACTGGTCATACGTCGTTACCCTAACTATGAAAGCGAAACATGATGGAGTTGAAACTAGACACATTCACAACTCTTAAATAATTCATTCATCATATGCCATGCCGATAAGCGTAGGCGGTCATGTTTAGCCATCTCACGCGATCGCCAGAGTCGTGGATCAGCTCAGTGTTCTTGTCTCGGCCATGCTACGTGACCAAGCCATCCAGATATTTACCTATCCGCCTTCCCCCTGTTCTCGTCCCCTCAATAATGCCAGTTGTCACCAAGTTCTCCAATTTATGTCTTCTCATAACGTAACCCCCCCCCCCCCTCCCAAGGGAGGGGAGCCCCCAAAAAAAATGTGACTGTCTATGTCTAATTTCTCTAATCAGTTTACTGTTTTCATTTGTTTCTTGTAGGACTTAGTCATTCTGTCTGTCCATGGTATTCTTTGTATTTTCCTCAGAAACCACATTTCCACAGCCATCAGATGTTTTTCAGCTTGTCTGCTCATTGTCCACGCCTCATATCCATATAAAACTGCAGGCTCTATGTAGCAACTCAACACTCTTTTTCTAGTTTCAATTGATATCTTTTAGTTGGTCAGTATGTTTTTCATCTTGCAAAAGGCTACCTTCGCCATGGAAATTCTTGTTCTAATCTCTTCAAGGCATCTCCCATCAGATGTTATGACTGTTCCGAGATAGTTGTACCGATTCGCTTGTTTAAGAATATGTTTAACAAGTTTATTTCGAAAAATATGTTCCAAGGGTGTTCAATTTTGGAGGACTTTTAAGGTCAAGCAGAGATTGAATTAGTGTGTCAATTCAAGAGGTGGCTTTATTGGAGCAAATATAAATAAATAACCACCATAAACCAGTTTAGTTATCTATGGCATTTCCTACATAATCGGGGTACAGACTTATCGCCTTTGCCTTGTTTGTTGTTGCTGATGCCTAGCCCAGGCATATATTTGTATACTTCTGTCCCTGTGTTCTTCAACTATAATAGAATAGAATATGGGGTAGAATAGAATAGCCCATAGAATTATCAGATACAAAGGAAACGTAATTTAATCACAGCAAACGACACACGACTGTTGAATGGGACAAGTTAAGGACAAAAGAGCTAGGTGGCAAAGCAGATATAACTGGAAATATAACACCAAGATACAACCATGATGCAGTCCAGCAGAATGTACAATGTATGCTCAAGACAGGCACGGTTGAAGATTTCTTAGAACAAACCTTCACTGCTGAGACGGCACTGAATGATGCTGAATTGCCACACCCCTGCTGCAGAAACAGGCACAAGATTAATACTGTGTACCCGATATTTTATCTTGGATACAAGTTTACAGCCACAGGTTAGAATGTTAAAGCTATCAACTGGCTTCCTCAGAGGGTGTTGGCGAAGCCTGCAGCTGTTCATGCGACCTCGCTACGCCAGCAGCACACACGGCCAGAAGCAGGATATGGGAGTGATACTTTTATGTATTTACTTCCTCCCAAATCTCCGGAGACACGGAGACAATTGTTGTATCATCGGTTCCCAAGCTGACAGACTCATGGGGATAATGAGAAGTGCATTTCAGGTTTTCCTGCGCGATTCTTCACGAGTTGTCAGCACAATGAAACAAGGAAACAAGACAGTATCCTCTCCGACGAAGAAATAATTGATATGATGCATTATGAAGCCTTTCAACATTCACGCCAGTCATTTGGTGAAAACGGCAAAAACATCTCATGGCAATGACTGTACTGTCTTGTTATGAGTTTTCACATATCTGTTTCTACAACAAAAACAAAATAAAGTGGATGACCAATATTTTCCTTCATTATGGCACTAGGGTGGTTCCAAGAAACAAGTCCGTGTTCGTTTAGGTCTGACGTTTTGACATTTATGTGTCCTGTAACATTTGCTATGCACCTAAGACATTGCTCTCTTGCCCACTGTTATCGTTATTTGTTAAATTCATGATTTTGGTTAGATGCGGGACTCTTACATTTCAGTAGTCTGCCATTGCTGTCTGAACAGCCGATGCTCACGCCTTTGTGAAAATAGACACAGAGCAATCTGCCCCAATTGGCCGTCGGTTGACCCCGAACCCGATACGCTAGGACTGTAAACACTGCGTTGACTACCCGTGAGCTACAGGCGCTGACATGACAATGGCAGACAACAGGAGTCTACTGGGAAGCAGAGGTGTTTCCAAGGCACCAGGGCCGGGTTATATACTGGCCAAGACCTATTGACGCGTCCTCGCCGAGCGTCCTGGGCAACGGGTCCCTTTGGGGTCCTGGCTAAAGTCAGTAGGATCGGTGATTCCTCCGAAGTCGGAGAGTGTCTGCCTGTACGGCGAGGCACCACCAGTCTGCACACCAATCAGCCAGACATGGGACAACGGATACTCACGCAAACCTCAGATCCTGTATGACATCACACTGATGTTGGACAACAGGATGTCTTCATCCGACATACAGGACTTCACGCTGGAGTTCACAGCCAGCGAACACAAGCAAGCAAGCAAGCATCAGGAGTCTAATGATGCTCCTTGTGTGTATGTGTGAGGGGGGGGGGGGAACCGTGGAACTAACTTAGAACAGAACAAACGAGAATAGTCTGTATGAATTTGTTAAACGTAGGAAAGAGAGGACATGAAAAAGTAGTATTTTACAAAATGAAAAATATCCTCTGCAATATACATGTCAACGGAGGTAAGAAATTAAGTTCTTACGACCTACATGAAGCCAATCCTGATGTAAGAGATCGAATCATGGACAATTAGAAGGCTAGTCAGGAATAGTCTGGAAACTGCAGAGATGTGGTTTTATAGACGAATGATTAGAACACCGTGGGAGGATAAAAAGCGCATTGAAGATATTTTGAAATAAGTGACGTCACAAAGAGAAGTGGGTAATCGCTCCAGAAGATTCTTTTGGCACTTCATGTGAAGGAGAAAGATGGAGAACGGTGTGACAACGGGAAAACTGGAGGGGAAGAGAGGCGGGGGAGATCAAGAGAGAAGACGCTGTACAGTTTAGCATCGCCTGCTGGCGCTCCGAAGGCTGTGGGTTCGTTTCCATTCAGTTCACGAGTTCTCGAAAATTCCTCGGGGTCGTCGTTGGAGCTACAAAATTCGTACTTTCTGCCACGCTTTTAGCTGACCGCATTGAGAAAAGATATCGAGCCATATGGGATAAAATCCGGTAAAGGGAAGTCTTGCCTTTGAAACACTGTGAATGGCATGGGGGAACATAGCTATCAGAAATGATTGGCAGGATACGAAGGCTGTGGAAACATGATCACCAACGCCACAAGGCTTGGACTATGAGAAGAAAAGAATGCTACTGAAATGTTTGCTTGGCGAAGAATATGTCTAGGGGTAAAAATGTTCGAAGTTATTTGGTATCAATGGACACACAGAGCTGAGAACCGCTGGCATGCTGGAAAGATAATGTTTTCTTTCTTTGTCCCAAAAGATATCTTCAGATAGCCACATCGACCGGCTTCCCTGGCCGGGGTTATGTTGGACTTAGGAAAACAGGCAAGAAAACACGGTGGGCTAATTCAGGCTGGAGTGCCAAGATGGCGGCGAAGATGAAGATGGATGGAGTGAACGCCAAGGAGAGGGACTGTGGTTAGTCGGAAAGGCCAGTGAGGATTGCGAAACACCGGTAAAAGAATGTACCCAACACACTGTAGTGGAGGGTAGTTTGTGTAGCGGCAGCAGCGCGCCATAGTAATAGTAGTACCCGCCATAGTAGTAGTAGTAGTAGTAGTAGTAGTAGTAGTAGTAGTAGTAGTAGTAGTAGTAGTAGTAGTAGTAGTAGTAGTAGTAGTAGTAGTAGTGGCAGCAGTAGAGTTGTAATAGCAGTTGAGCAGTAGCATCGGTAGTAGTAGTAGTAGTAGTAGTAGTAGTAGTAGTAGTAGTAGTAGCAGTAGCAGCAGCAGCAGCAGTAGTAGTAGTAGTAGTAGTAGTAGTAGTAGTAGTAGTAGTAGTAGTAGTAGTAGTAGTAGTAGTAGTAGCAGCAGCAGTAGTAGTAGTAGTAGTAACAGTACTAGTAGCAGCAGCAGCAGCAGCAGTAGTAGTAGTAGTAGTAGTAGTAGTAGTAGTAGTAGTAGTAGTAGTAGTAGTATTTGTCTGTGCTTGTATGCCTGCTATGCATCGATTCATCATCATCTAAATCTCTGGTCCGGTAATCTTTATGGGAAAAGCAACGCTCCGTCTACGAGGTATATATGCCATATTTGGCGTATGGTGTCAGACCTTATGTTCTGCCAGCGAATAGAAGATGGACACACATGTGGTCAGTAGTTAGCTGACCACCCTGGCTCTCCCAGATACATCACTGGTATCCATGTTACGGGACTGCTCCGACTGTACCCAGTCTGCATGGTAAATGATGGAACCCAGAGAGCCCTATTGTTAAATGTTACTGGAGTTGACAGAGAAGATATTCACTTTGTTAGCGGGACATAAACTCACTGATATACGGAGACGACAGACAGACAAGCGCGCGGGTAGGCAAGCATGCAGCCAGCACAGGGGGATCGAGGGATAGAGGGGGAGATAGACAGAGTAACAGACAGACAGAAAAATACAGCAGTACAGAGGGAGAGAAGGACAATGGGAAAGAAATTGAGGAGGGTGACCAACATTAGAACTGTAAGTGAGAATCGTACAGCTGGTAGTGCCACAGTGAAGCTGCAGCTCATGGTTTCACGTGATGTACCCCGTGATACGGAGCCGTAGCGATGCAATGGTCAGCATACTTGCCTGCCGCCCCCGTGGTCATGTATTGAAATGCGGGATATTTTCGTTATCGAAATCAACCTAGGCCGCCGGGTCGAAACAGCCTGACACGGGTATTAGGAAACGTTCTTGCGGGTAAAAGCGGCCGGCCTTATATTGACCATATCACAAACCGAGCTCTGATCGGTCTAACAACAAAACAGACAAGCACCAGATGTCAGGGCGCCTCAAGGCGTTGCCAAGAGACGTGTACTTTTTTAGCGTGGAAATATCAACAGATGAGATGGGTAAGAAATTAACCCATGTGGGAACATGCTAAGGAAATAGAAGCAAACAAAGACATAGAAAGAATTCTGGAAAGCTGAAGCACTTAGCAACAAATAATAACAACAAAAGCAGCACTGACTTCATTAGAGTATGGGGTCACAGAGAGCACTCATAGAATTGATCGTCAATCTCTGCTTCAGATCAGGCAGGCGAAGAAAAGGTTAAATGATGATTAAGAAAATTATTAATAAAATTGCTGCATGTTCTTTGCAGGACGTTGCGATCAATCCCATTGTGATATGTCGACAATTTTAAGTACCCTATATTTTTATCATGGTTGAGAATCCCTCAAGTGTAGTTGAATTGAGTCCAGAAACATTACAACACGTGGGGATTCACATACGTGCGCCGTCCCCATCTTAAACAACCAGCCAATTGTAATTATAATGGTATCGGTAGCAGTCTACATTTGAAATGTATCTTAAGCTTATGGCAGTATGAACTCCAGTACGTAGCAAGCACGACGGGAGGCTTCCGGCCATCAGAAATGGTTCCTCCCCCCCCCCCCCGTTTTTTTTCGAGGATGTGTATAAGGGACATATTCTAATTAATTGCTGTTATTCTGTAGCTTCGTTAAAACAAGAGCCAGTGGTGTACACCAATTGAGGTGATGCTTCTGAGGGTACTGAAGTCAATTTAAAACACAAACAGCCACACAAACACTACACTTGCTGACTTACCATCATTGCCATCTACTTTGGGGTAGATCTTGAGGGAAGCATCAGACTTGGCTTCACCCAGACCGTTGTTGGCCACACAGGTAAACGTGCCATCATCTTTACCGGCCTTTGCCTGTTTAATCCGGAGAACCGTGATGTGCGGCCCATCGCTGATCTCAAACCGCTGTCTTCGGTCGTTGATTTTCTTACCCCCACGCTCCCAGTGAAATGCCGGTGCGGGATTACCCGAGGCTTTACAAATGAAGCTGACAGTACCATCTTCTGCAACCTTCTTGTTCTTGGGGGCTTGGGTTATCTTCGGCGGACCTGGCGACAGAGGAAGTAACAATGTTTGCTCACTAGCTGCTACTGAATGTGACAATACCTGACATTTCAGGCCACCATATATATATATATATATATATATATATATATATATATATATATATATATATATATATATATATATATATATATATATATATATATATATATATGGACAGGCATGCAGATAGATAGATCGATCAATGACCGATCGAACGATCAACAGACAGGCAGACATACAGACAGAGGAGCCGGGTTCTAATCCCCGGTAGAGGCAAAGAATGGATTGTCTTTCTATGGTAAATTAAAACATTCAAAACGTAAGCCTCATACTAGACAATTTTCAGAATGCTCGGGCAAATGTGTGGGAAGCAAAGGCTTCGAAGAAAGGGGCTGGCCACCCATCTCATAAAGTGTGGCCTAAAATATGTGCAGGCCTTACACTTCATACCTACGGCAGTATCTACAATGGAAATACCTCTATACTCCACGTTAATGACTATGTCTGCCAGAGAGCTACCCCAGTGAGCACTCAGCCCAATCTCTAATAATGCCGGTACACTACAGATGCCGGTCTCTCTGGCTGTGGGGTTACAACACTTTCTCTCTGTAATCCCGTTTATCACGCAGAGTCTCGCAGCGGAGCGAGAACTGAGGTGGTTCGACCCCCGCTCGTGACTTGCGGATACTGAGCCGGCCGCTCAGAAAGCAATGGCAAACTACTGAGCGTAATCTTGCCAAGAGATCAACAGACAGCTGAAAGATGCTGCTGTTGACAGCTAAGTCCTGTAAAAGGATACGCAACAAAAAAAAAAAAAAAAACACTACAGATAAGAAACTGCCGACATCATAACGACAAGATCTGTCGCAAGGCTGGCAATAATCACTGTTATACAAGTATGGGTACCTGCCAGCTTGGTGTTTCCATGTCTGTCAGTCACCTCTATATATATATATATATATATATATATATATATATATATAGATATCTAAGACAACAGACAAGGCACTTGTGACTGCGTCCCGAGTACAATAACGTTGATTGTGTTAATACATAATACATACTTCAGGATATGCATGCCACATCAAATATAAAAATAATGACACACTGTGCTAATATTCTGTGACTATGATTTCATGAGTGCCAAATGTAAAATCAATAACTTCTCAAATATAATAATGCACCACAGATCAATGCACACTTCATTGATCTGGTATCAGGCTGTTTCTAATATTCGTAAACCGTTAACCACTGTTGAGTTGAGTTGTGCTAAGAACCGACATAACTACACTCAGGATATCCCCATAGTGCTCCGTCCCCCGTTCAACAGCCAGCGAAGAGTCACACTGCTAATCGTTCAGGGCTGCTATCTGACAGTTCTCCTGGTCGTCCCTCTCAGTTTTGAAATGCTTCCACTAGCATCGAGTAGTCTGTCCTGTGCAGAACTTCACCTCTATAACAGTCTTACGAAACGTCTCTCTGTCACAAGCCAGATGTGCCGCCTCCGCTCCTGTCTCGAGTACATTATACACCATATCTTGAGTCCGTCTACGTTGTGATTCTCCATTTCTCCGCCTCCGGTACACATCCCTCGATAAATATCTTCTCTACACGTTCGTACCGTTTTACATGTCCAACATATTTCACTTGTCTTATGTCTTGTCTTCTTAACCAATTTGCTTCAATACTGAGGTTTGCTGGAAAGTTCTGTTTCGTTTTCATATCCGTGCAATGAATGGTTTATAACTTGTCCAACATTTATTATTTATATTTATGACAGCCTCTGTGGCAAAGGCGTTACGGGCGTAATTTGTAATCCCGCATACCAAGTTTGAAACACAGCTACGGGCAATTTGGCAACATATCGCCTTGCGTTGGTTTTTCTAACAATGGTATGAGTGCGGGTCGTTCAGAAATCAATGACAAACTACCGAACGTAAACTGCCAAGAAATGACAAACAGCAAAAAATGTTGGGGCTGACTGCGATATCCTGTAAAGGATATGCGACGAACTAACATTTATATATATATATATATATATATATATATATATATATATATATATATATATATATATATATATATATATGTGTGTGTGTGTGTGTGTGTGTGTGTGTGTGTGTGTATGTGTGTGTAAAGAAAAAAAAACCCATTAATAAATCACTTTATTTTCTACAGAATGCTAAGTTATTTCCGTTCTCTGCATAGTTGTTGTCTGTTAGAAATAGACAACAAATATTGACTATGATGCTCAATACAAAAATGCATCTGTCGTTGCCATCATTGTTGTGCTATACTGATAAGCGGGCGGTCATGGTTCGCCATCCCACACGACAAATCAGTCTTGGATTAGCCTTGTGTTCTTGTCCAGTCATCAACTTATTTATCTCTCTGTCGTTCCTTTGCTCTTTTCCCATCAGTTTTGCAGTTGTCACTAAGTTGTCTAGTTTGTTTTCTCTCATAACGAATTCGTCAATCCATAGAATGCATCTTAACCCTACACAAGTGACGTTTTAAGCGAATGTTGCAGTGTGTCGCCGGTCTGGAAGATACCCCTATTACGTCACATTCTTTAGAATAATATCTATTGCTTTAAAACTCAAATAATCACCACAATGTGTCATACCGAGCGACGCAGGCGATAATGAGCCTATATAAACATGTATTTTTTTGAATAAAAATAAATTGGCAATACGTGAGGATATCTTTAAACTATAAACTCTGTCAATGGATGGCACTTGATCTGGGGCAAAATGAGTAAACCTGTAAAGGGAAACTAGACAAGACGAGTGCACACTCTGGGACTTTACAGAGTACCTGTGTCCACCTCGAAGATAATGGTATAACATAGGGTATGGACAATCCTAGAAAGTTCAACATGTTATAGACTAACAACAAACCTGTAAAATATGTCCACATATTGTATGTACATATTACCACCTGTAGAAAACAAACATGTATGTTATGAGAGCAATGAACGCCTGTAAACATGGGGATCATGAGACAAAGCAGTGATGACAAGTGCCGAAACTCTGCTGCATCGGGGAATATACTTACTCTGTACTACGGGCAAGCGGAACTCGAATGTATCATTAACAAGCAAGGGGTCGTCTGGAATCAAGCCTGAATGGTGGAGAGTGTTGTTGTTAGGCTCACCTCAAGTTAGGACGTGTGTACATCAATGTGCATGCCTTATATAACCTAAATGGTGTCTTACTAACACTGGTTGGCTTGCAACGGTTGACACTACTGGCAGTTAGCATTAATGCTGTTTGCAAGGAGGCACCTATGTGATTAAGGTTCTGATTCCCCCTATTGGAAAGTAACTAATGTTGCTTCGCTGAAACAAATATAGCGCGTGTGAGTGCAAGTATTATGCGTGTGTGCGCGCATTATGCCTAATATAGATCAACCGTGGATTGGTAAACAAGACTATAGTTTCGAGATACCCCCTTCAATGGCTCATGGACTTGCATTCAGGAATGACTGAAGTGGGCCAGTCGGCATGACTCGAATGCTACTTTTTCTTAATATTCCAGAGTGGAAGATCAATGAGACAGATATAGGCAGGTGTTCAGATTCAATCAATATACACATGTGATACTAAATCCAGCGAATAGATATATCATGATTGTCGGGAGTCTTGAAGACTAGTAGGCGCTCTAGACATGAAGGCTCTAGATACAAGCACTGATATTGGGGCGTGACATGTTGGGAACCTATGTTAGAAACATCAGATCTCTACAGCCTGAGTGATTTCTAACCCAGACGGTGTCTGCTGTCACGAGAAATAGATAAACAATATGAAAACAATGCAGTGACAGGCATGGCAACGTTAATGTCAAGATAATGGCAATATTGAGGATAACAAAGAAGTGCTTTATGTCAAAGGGCTACATATGTACTAGGTCACAGTATTATGAGGCTATCTGATCAGTTTACTCCATCGTCGTATTTATTTCAGTGAGAAATGGTCGGTATCTAAGTGAAGAAGATGGACCCAACAAAAAGCCTATGTCATCAGATAGAACAGAATCACTCCTCTACCAGTCATTGAACACGGACTGCTAGTGTAATAACAACTCGGCCATCTTGGCTCACACAACCTGGTCCTCGGGTCACAGCGGGCACTGACTCGATCTTTCTGGCTACAGCACGAGCAGATATGGGTAAACGCACTTAGAACATATCACCGATAGTGTTATGTGGACAACCCCTGAGTTATACACCTCCCACACAATATTGTCAACAGTTGCAAGCCAGTTGTCACTCCTCCTGTCCCAGCCAGTTGTTCTAGTATCAGACACTGCCCCAGTTGTGACCATACTGTGTTATGTCCCAGACACTTTAACTTTAACCGTCTTGCTTTAGCGACCGCTGATTTTGCTTAACTCCCAACTTTTGCAGTGACAACTACCCGAGACAGAAAAAGCATCTTAATCGTTGGATAACAAGCGCGGATGTGTCAACATTAAATATGTACATAACTATACTTGACTGATTAATACAACCACAATTCAGCCAATGAACAGTATATCCAGTTTCAACAATTCTCTTCTGCATGTATTAGAAGTCTTATGAAAACCTACACAACTGTTCTCCCTAAACTTCGCTAACATGCACATTTTTTACCCCTAGCGCACATATTTTTGTGTCAGAATACAAACAGATGATATAACGCGATATTTACGTGGTAACCATATACAAGCTCTCTTACAACTTTAAAACTAGTAGCTCAATATGTGGAAATTGTACTATATAGCAACAATCCAGAGCCTCGGGCGCAATACTGGTCTGCACCCCTACGGTGTCAAACCATTCGGCCAGCATACGTTAGAAGATGGTTAATATATATAAATCTCCAGTACTATTTACTATAAGACAGAGTATAGGGACACACAAGGTGGTCAAGCAAACTAAGGCACCCTTGTACTCGCCACACAGCGTTACTGGACACATGGCGATAGACTTATATTGTTATAGCTCAGTCGATACTTCGGGAGTGATTATGCTCAACAACAAACCTTCCGACAGGGCGGTATGATAGTACTCATTGATATGAACTCTTGGCTGTTAAAAAATACGAGTAACTCAAAACTGAATATACTGTCGTTGGCTGGCGTGTAGAAAGCGACCACATTAACTCTTGCACAGTCATGTTATCAGTTGACCTCGCCATTTCGATCTTCTCGCGTACTGATGGTAGCTTGCACGGGGGAACGAAACCTAGACATGCCTTATTGGGTCTCTTCTGCTTTAACAATGTATCTAAAACACACGTTTATGAAAACTCTAGTTTCGGTGGCAGCTTAGAATCTGTAGCCTACATGTTTTCTCTGTTCTACTGTGTTACTACTGTTTACTTATTCCTGTTTTTCGTGTTCCCGCTCAGGGATAGCCAACAAGTAGCGACAATTATTAATATCGACGAAATTATAACAGCATTGACTCTATTTGATTTGTAGACTTGGAATTAATAAATATGGAACTTGGACAATCTGTGTATTACAATCCACAATTAAGGAGAAGATTTCACTGAAGCTAGAACGTCAGATCACAGGCTAGTTTAATGGAGACCCATGACATAAACTACTGATGATCACTCGCCGGCAGCTTTCATTGTGGAGGTGGCACTGTATAAAGGTGATGATGATATTGATGATGATGATGATGATGATGATGATGATGATGATGATGATGATGATGATGATGATGATGATGATGATGATGATGACGACGACGACGACAATGACACTTTAACACTACATAAAAAGCCACGGAGATCACGAAAGTCCTCAATCACGAATGGAAAACTCCCGGATGCCCCGTATGTATGAAGACAGAAATATTGTATGGATGTGCGAGATAAAGACACTATTAAAGACGAAATACAGAAGCGTGCACAATCTATCAATGATGACTGGCTGGCCTATGTGTGTACAAGATCATTTTCACCACACACGAATATCGCCACAAGTGCGCCTCGAGTCACCTTCCAAAGATCACACCAGCAGAATCTCAGCACAGTGCACGAACTCCAGGATCAACAGGCGTGTATATCAGACCCACACATGCTACATGCATTATTTTGTGGGTAGGTTTTATCATGTGGAACGTGAGCAACGGGGTATTCAGCCTTTCTTTACAATTTCCAGCTGTCGATAGACTTCTAATTGTCTGTAATATCCTTAAGCTTCTTAGTTTGTGAAACCCGCGTACCCTCCACGTGGTGAATCTGATCCGATTCGTTGGAGTCAGAGGCGGAGACGCGACTCTAAGCCACTCACTTACTAAATATTGAGGATACTGATAAAACCTTCCTGCTGACACTTTCCTGATCACAACACATAGACCTGTGTGATGACTATCGGTTGCCAAACTGAAGGACGTGTCCAAAAGTGAGTACACGGCCGAGTCAAGTGGCGGGAAATTACTGACAAATGAAAGTGACAAACCTATTCACGTGTGACGTTTTTCTAGATACCCATCATGATTCGAGTGAGTGCTTGTAGAGACGTCAAGTATAACTGTCGAGTGAATTATATACTACGCATTGTTTCAACATATATTTCTTATCTTCTCATCATCATCATTAAGTGCCCTGCCGACTGGCATTGATTCTCCATTTATTGTGATCTCCGACGGCAAGGATAAATTCATGTGTTGATTCCCTTCCATGCCATGACACAAGAGTGTCAAGAATTTTCTCTCGTTGCCTTCCTCTTTCCACAAATTTTGCCGGTTGTCACAACATTTTCCAGTGTTTGTCATGTCATAATGTGGCCACAACATGATGACTGTCTCTTTCTGGTGTTTGTGATAAGTTTTGTTGTGACTTACTCAGGCAGTCCCCGTGGCGAAGTGATCAAGCCATCTGACTCGGGCTCCGAAGGTTGTGGGTTCGATTCGATTGTGGGCCGCGTTCTTCGGTTCTCGAGTGCAGTTTTTTTGGAGACTACCTGAGTCGTCGCTGGAGCTACAGAGTTCGTGCTTTATGTGATGCTTTCCGCACTGCGGAAAGAGACTGAGCCATATGGGATAACACCCGATGCAATGAAGTCGAGCCTGTCGACTTTCAAGCGACTTGGCCTTACTTAAAATGTCTACATTGCTCAGTATGGCTGCCCAATGAATTGTGTCCTCTTCTAGTTAAGGCTGTATTGGTAATTATAATTTTGTTGAATGAACTATATCTAACCTCCAGCCGTGACCTTTCGTGACATAAGAACCCATACTTCTCGGACATGACGAAATATTGTAGTTCTCTGGTGTCCATTGTGCAATTGTATCGTTGTCTACCTCTTGCCCTCAACTTTGCCCTCCAGTATTATTTTTATAAGTGCATCATGTCTTTTAACGTGGCCGAAATATTTCATTTGCCTCCTCTTTATTTCTTTCATCAACACTCTCTTCATTACCAGTTGTTCTAGAACCTCTGCATTTGATTTTGTTTCCATGAAATACGACATATTCGTCTGTATATCCACATCTCCAGGGCGTCTATGCGACTTTCTAGTTGCTTGTTCAATGTCCAGGATTCCACGCCATATACTAGCGTTGAATATACGTAGCATTTAACAATTCTCATTTTTAATGCGTTGTTAATCTCTCTAACCTAATCTAACCAGACATACTAAAAGAAGAAATTATAGAAGCCATCAGATTAGCCCCATTGAACAAATCACCAGGACAGGATGAAATACCAAATGAACTAATTAAAGCAGCAAGGGAAGTAGGAACAGCTTGGCTACATAGACTATTCAACCATGTTTGGGTAGAACAACAGACACCACGAGACTGGGGAAACGCCATAATTATCCCAATTTGGAAAAACAAAGGCAGCAAAAGAGATTGCACACAATACAGAGGCATTTCACTGTTGAGTCATACTGGGAAAATATTTTGCAAAATTCTTGAAAAAAGATTACGAACTACTTTAGAACCCCAGCTAAGCGAAACGCAGCTTGGATTTAGGAAAAACAAAGGATGCACAGACGCCATTTTTGCTCTTAGACAACTTATAGAAAAATCAATTGAATTCAATGAAACACTCTACTTAGCCTTTGTTGACCAAGAAAAGGCATTTGATAGGGTAGATAGAAACAAGCTGTGGGAAATCCTTAAACAATATGGAGTGAGTACACATCTAACAAACCTATGTAGAAGTTTATACGACAACAGTGAATGCATAGTGAGAGCAACTGGAGGACACTCAGAACCCTTCACCATAAGATCTGGAGTACGACAAGGTTGTGTCCTGTCCCCTCTCTTGTTCATAACATATATAGACAACATATGTAAAGAAACCAGCCAAGCAGAGACAGCAAGAATACCGCATGACGAGAACACAGAAGAAGAACCATCTGCAAATCTAACCATTAGAGAACTCCTGTTTGCGGACGACCAAGCACTAATAGCAAAATCAGAAGCTGAATTACAAGACCACATGAATAGTCTAAACGAAATGTGTAGGGAACATAACATGAAAATTAGCACAAGCAAAACAGAGGTAATGACTATAACTAAAGAAGAACAAACAGCAACAATTCACCTAAACGAACATCCCTTGAAACAAGTAAAGAGCTTCAAGTACCTAGGAAGTATAATATCATCAAATGGCAGATCAGAAGACGAGATCGAAAATAGGTGCAATAAGGCAAATCAACTCATTGGACAAATGGCACCAATACTAAAGAACAAACATGTATCAATAACTACTAAGAAAGCACTTTACAACACAATCTTCCTACCAACTCTGTGCTACCAATGCCAAACCTGGACAATGACAGAAAAAGAGAAAAGAAAAATCACAACAACAGAAATGAGGTTCCTGAGAAGAATACTCAACGTATCAAGAAGAGATAAGATCAGAAATGAAGAAATCAGGACTAAAGTGGGGGTTAAAGCTGCTCTAGATTTTATTAGAAAGCAGCAAGTCAAATGGTTTGGCCATGCAAGTAGGCTACCAGTCAACAGCATGCCACAACAGGCAATGACGTACAGACCAGATGGAAACAGAGGAAGAGGCCGACCACGTAAACGCTGGACGGAGGGAATAACAGAATCCATGGGAATGTCGATATACGAAGCCCATAACCGGGCACTCTCACGAAGTTTATACTTCACCTCGACACCGCAAGGTACAAGAGGAACATGATGAGATGAGATGAGAGTTAATCTCTCTAGATGTTAATGCTGATTTAATGTTGTTGAAAGCATTTTTGGCCATTGCTATTCTCTTTTTTATTTCTATTCGGGACATAAAAGGTCATATTCTCTTTCTGGTTTGCGTCCCATATGAGGCTAGCGGCGGTGGAAGAGTTGGTGTGGTAGTCTGGGAATAACTGAGGAGGCACAGCCTAATTCAAAGTTAATGATACAACAGAGGCAACACACAGAGGAGACTTCAAGCTAAAATACAAGAACTTTGAAACACGCAGATCATACCTGAAACGTAACGACCTGCACAATGACAGGGAAATATTTGGAACTTGATAATATAAGCATTAGAATAAATAGAGAATACACAACATTAATGACAACAGCAACAAAAAATGATAACTAGACAGGTAATACTTTTTAAAAAAAAAGAATTATATAAACGATTGGGAAAACAGGTATCGATGTTGAAATAAGAACACAATAAGAATATAAGAATCCGAAAGTGAAGCCTAAACAGCACTGGGAAATGTGTCGAAGTAAAAACAAAAACAATATCTAGACATTTTTTTTCTGCATATCCTTATACAGGACATCGCTGTCAACACCAGCATTTTACTGCTGTTGTTAGCTTGGCAAGTTTACGTTCAGTAGTTTGCCATTGCTTTCTGAACGACCGGTTCCCATACCAATTCGCTAAAATCCAGCGCAATGCGGTCTGCTGCCATATCGCACGCAGCTGTGCTTCGAACGCAGGTACGCGGAATTACTAACTGCATCCGTAACGCCATAGCCACGGAGCGAGCATCTAGACCTTAACGTCGAATATTTAACTCAAGGGAAACAAACGGCAGAAGAAGAAGAAGAAGAAGAAGAAGAAGAAGAAGAAGAAGAAGAAGAAGAAGAAGAAGAAGAAGAAGAAGAAGAAGAAGAAGAAGAAGAAGAAGAAGAAGAAGAAGAAGAAGAAGAAGAAGAAGTACAGACATATTATGTGAACTTCCACGCTATAAGTCACGTGGCAGAAATATACAGAGCGCTTGCTCTTAAACTTCATGTGCGCTGATATCGGGATAAGGGTTCTATCCCTACATCGGTCCGAAAAGCTTAACGTTGACGTCTCGTTCATGACTTGGGGACGTAAATTACAAGTACCTCAGAAGTCAGAGTGTGTTCGTTGATGGGGGGGGGGGGGGTACTGGTAATAGGGAAAGCTAGCACACGCGCAAAAATCTGTCCTGTGTGGACTACGCTTGAATTCAAATCGTGCTAGGAGTGTCTAGTTGGTTAAGCGTCGAAGTACATTTGTTCCTACAACGAAGCGCCGGTGTCATTTGTTGGTGACAGGTTCGAATCCCGCCAGGGAACTGTAGCTTTCAATGTTTATGTTGCCTAGTGCGTCCACTAGTCTCTACTTCCTTCATCTCACTTCTATGAGCGCCAAACAACACACGTCTATTTATTTATGCACTGTCTTAGTGGCCTCAAAGGGTCCCCTCCCCCACTTGATATTTATGTACAGAACAAAAATGTAGCGCGTGTCTGTGAAGAAATCAAGTACATTCGAACTAGAAGTATGACAAATAACCAAGTCAACAAGATAATGTGTAACAGTGGACACAGGGGGCAGGTTCAGATGGCGGTCAGTGGAGAGATACCCGTGGTGGTGTCTGTATTATAGGAGACATTGTAAACAGTGCCGTCCTGTTGGCTGTGGGTGATCTCATGTATGCACATGAATGAGGAGGAGCCGTGTAATTGTGACAGAGCCGTCCAGGGTTACCGCCAGGACCACGCTAGCTTGTTTATTATGCGTGCATACCTCACTCCTTGTATGACCACGCATATTACATTTCTCTCACTCTCTGTCTGGTTGTGTAGCCATCCTCTGCTTCGCTCTACACTCTCTGTCTCACTCGCTGAATTATCTCTCCCCATCCTCTCTCGCTCTCTCTGTGTCTCGCTCTCTCTGTGTCTCGCTCTCTCTGTGTCTCGCTCTCTCTGTGTCTCGCTCTCTCTCTGTCTCTGTCTCTCTCTCTCTCTTACTCTTTCTCTATCCAATTGTCTCTCTTTTGTAACCTTTGCCTTTTTTTATTCTTAGCTCCTTGCGGCCTTCCAACTCTCCTTACATCTATCTGTCTGTCTATCTGTCTCTGTTTTGTCTCCGTCTGATTTGATTCTATCTATCAGCCTTTGCGGATCTGTCTCTATGTCTTTCTGTTCCTCTTTCTCTTCTTTGTGTATAGCTCTGTCACAGTGAGTTTTGTCATGGTCCTCCCATATCTGTACAGCTCTGTCACACTGAGTTTTGTCATCGTCCTCCCGTTATCTGTACAGCTCTGTCACACTGAGTTTTGTCATGGTCCTCCCGTTATCTGTACAGCTCTGTCAAAGTGAGTTTTGTCATCGTCCTCCCATTATCTGTACAGCTCTGTCACCGTGAGTTCTGTCATGGTCCTCCCGTATCTGTATAGCTCTGTCACAGTGAGTTTTGTCATCGTCCTCCCGTTATCTGTACAGCTCTGTCACACTGAGTTTTGTCATGGTCCTCCCGTTATCTGTACAGCTCTGTCACAGTGAGTTTTGTCATCGTCCTCCCGTATCTGTACAGCTCTGTCATAGTGAGTTTTGTCATGGTCCTCCCATATCTGTACAGCTCTGTCACAGTGAGGTCTGTCATAGACCTCCCGTATCTGTACAGCTCTGTCATAGTCCTCCCGTATCTGTACAGCTCTGTCATGGTCCTCCCGTATCTGTACAGCTCTGTTATGGTTCTCCCGTATCTGTACAGCTCTGTCATGGTCCTCCCGTATCTGTAAAGCTCTGTCATAGTCCTCCCGTATCTGTAAAGCTCTGTCACAGTGAGTTTTGTCATGGTCCTCCCGTATCTGTACATCTCTGTCACCGTGAGTTTTGTCATGGTCCTCCCGTATCTGTACAGCTCTGTCACAGTGAGTTATGTCACGGTCCTCCCGTATCTGTACAGCTCTGTCACAGTGAGTTTTGTCATGGTCCTCCCGTATTTGTACAGCTCTGTCACAGTGAGTTCTGTCACGGTCCTCCCGTATCTGTACAGTTCTGTCATGGTCCTCCCGTATCTGTACAGCTCTGTCACAGTGAGTTCTGTCACGGTCCTCCCGTATCTGTACAGTTCTGTCATGGTCCTCCCGTATCTGTACAGCTCTGTCACAGTGAGTTTTGTCACGATCCTCCCGTATCTGTACAACTCTGTCACAGTGAGTTTTGTCATGGTCCTCCCGTATCTGTACAGCTCTGTCACAGTGAGTTCTGTCACGGTCCACCCGTATCTGTACAGTTCTGTCATGGTCCTCCCGTATCTGTACAGCTCTGTCACAGTGAGTTCTGTCATGGTCCTCCCGTATCAGTACAGCTCTGTCTTGGTCCTCCCGTATCTGTACAGTTCTGTCATGGTCCTCCCGTATCTGTACAGTTCTGTCATGGTCCTCCCGTATCTGTACAGCTCTGTCACAGTGAGTTCTGTCACGGTCCTCCCGTATCTGTACAGTTCTGTCATGGTCCTCCCGTATCTGTACATCTCTGTCACCGTGAGTTTTGTCATGGTCCTCCCGTATCTGTACAGCTCTGTCACAGTGAGTTTTGTCATGGTCCTCCAGTATCTGTACAGCTCTGTCACAGTGAGTTCTGTCATGGTCCTCCCGTATCTGTACAGCGCTGTCACAGTGAGTTCTGTTATGGTCCTCCCTTATCTATACAGCTCTGTCATAGTCCTCCCGTATCTGTACAGCTCTGTCATGGTCCTCCCGTATCTGTACAGCTCTGTCACAGTGAGTTTTGTCATGGTCCTCCCGTATCTGTACAGCTCTGTCACAGTGAGTTTTGTCATAGTCCTCCCGTATCTGTACAGCTCTGTCACGGTGAGTTCTGTCAGTCCTCCCGTATCTGTACAGCTCTGTCAAGTGAATTTTGTCATTGTCCTCCCGTATCTGTACAGGTCTGTCATGGTCCTCCCGTATCTGTACAGCTCTGTCATGGTCCTCTCGTATCTGTACAGCTCTGTCACAGTGAGTTCTGTCATAGTCCTCCCGTATCTGTACAGCTCTGTCACAGTGAGTTTTGTCATTGTCCTCCCGTATCTGTACAGGTCTGTCATGGTCCTCCCGTATCTGTACAGCTCTGTCATAGTCCTCTCGTATCTGTACAGCTCTGTCACAGTGAGTTCTGTCATAGTCCTCCCGTATCTGTACAGCTCTGTCACTGTGAGTTTTGTCATGGTCCTCCCGTATCTGTACAGCTCTGTCACAGTGAGTTTTGTCATGGTCCTCCCGTATCTGTGCAGCTCTGTCACAGTGAGTTTTGTAATGGTCCTCTCGTATCTGTACAGCTCTGTCACAGTGAGTTTTGTCATGGTCCTCCCGTATCTGTACAGCTCTGTCACAGTGAGTTTTGTCATGGTCATCCCGTATCTGTGCAGCTCTGTCACAGTGAGTTTTGTCATGGTCCTCCCGTATCTGTACAGCTCTGTCACGGTGAGTTCTGTCAGTCCTCCCGTATCTGTACAGCTCTGTCACAGTGAGTTTTGTCATGGTCCTCCCGTATCTGTACAGCTCTGTCATGGTCCTCCCGTATCTGTACAGCTCTGTCATGGTCCTCCCGTATCTGTACAGCTCTGTCACAGTGAGTTTTGTCATAGTCCTCCCGTATCTGTACAGCTCTGTCATGGTCCTCCCGTATCTGTACAGCTCTGTCATGGTCCTCCCGTATCTGTACAGCTCTGTCACAGTGAGTTTTGTCATAGACCTCCCGTATCTGTACAGCTCTGTCATAGTCCTCCCGTATCTGTACAGCTCTGTCATAGTCCTCCCATATCTGTACAGCTCTGTCATAGTCCTCCCGTATCTGTACAGCTCTGTGACAGTGAGTTATGTCATAGTCCTCCCGTATCTGTACAGCTCTGTGACAGTGAGTTATGTCATAGTCCTCCCGTATCTGTACAGCTCTGTGACAGTGAGTTATGTCATAGTCCTCCCGTATCTGTACAGCTCTGTGACAGTGAGTTATGTCATAGTCCTCCCGTATCTGTACAGCTCTGTGACAGTGAGTTATGTCATAGTCCTCCCGTATCTGTACAGCTCTGTGACAGTGAGTTATGTCATAGTCCTCCCGTATCTGTACAGCTCTGTGACAGTGAGTTATGTCATAGTCCTCCCGTATCTGTACAGTTCTGTCACAGTGAGTTTTGTCATAGTCATCCCGTATGTCTGCCACTCAAAATCTATGCCACTGTAATGTCTTGACCACATATTATTAATTATAGGAACTATATAAACTGTTATGTTATGTAAACTATAAATATTATAAACTATTGATTTTATATAAGCTACAATAAATATTATAAGAACTATAGTTATATAAGCCGGCTCCCTGGTCTAGGAGTTACACGACTTTCTCCGTAATCCTGTATACTCTCGTGAGTAACGTGACGTTACGCAAGAATCGGTAGAGGTTCTCTCCGCGTCAGTAACTTACGGGGTATGTGAGCCCAGAAAGCAATGGCAAACTAATGAGCGTAATCTTGCCAAGAAATCAACTATCAGCTGAAAGATGCTGATGTTGACAGCGATGTCCTGTAAAGGATATGCGAACAAAAAACAATAGTTTTATAAAATATATATTACAAGCTAGAAACATAAAATAAACTATGTTGTTTGTCCACCAAGAATGATGATGATTCTTGATGACCATTCATTTCATCCAGTGGGGTTGAAAGCATGGAGCCGTGAGTTCTAAGATGGCTGATAAGACCTATTTTGGCTCGAAATGTTCTTTGACAATGTGGACAGAGAATGCTTGACGTTCCAGGAGGAGGATCTCCTGCAGTTGTTCTTCTGTCCAGCCTTTTCTTCACAGCTCTTGCAGTCCTGGTTGCTTCACAAGTGACTGCACCCTTGCGTAATCATGTACGCCACGAATGTCGGTCTTTGACAGCAGTCTCCCACGTGTCAAGATGAATTTCAAAAGCTTTCAGTAAGAAATACACTATAGGTATCATATAAACTGTTTATTATTAAATGTGTTAGCGATTTATATACTGGAGTTGCCAGTTCCTGTTCTCATCGCCTCGTCCCCAGATAATTCCCGGACAACTGAGCAATGTCTGGTTCCCGTGTCTACGAGTCTGGGTCCACCCTAGAGCTGTGCTGGTGGCAAACATCACCCTGCCTCCACTGAGGATAGAACCGGGCCCGCTGTCCCGACAGGCATGCCCACTAACATGTAAGCGCTGCTTCCACAAACTATATGTTGTAACTTATTCACATCATAATCAACTAAAGTACTGTCGACAGTGGTACAAGTACAACGGCCAGTGAGCGGGAATCAATACCTAGGACTGCTATTCCCACCAGTGATGTTTGTCCATCAAGAATGATGATGACCATTCATTTCATCCAGTGGGGTTGAAAGTATGGAGCCATGAGTTCTAAGATCGCTGCCAAGGCCTATTTTGGCTCGAAATGTTCTCTGACAATGTGGGCAAACAGTGCTTGACGTTCAAGGAGGTGAATCTCCTACGGTGGTTCTTTTGTCCAGTCTTTTTTTCCCCACAGCTCTTGCAATCCTGTTTGCATCGCATGTGATGAAACCCTTGCCCATTATGTACGCCTTGAATTTCGGTCTTTGGTCCCATGTGTCGTGATGAATTACAAAAGCTTTGAGCGATATCTTTAGTGCCTTGGGAACGTTTACCACAACGCAACTCACCGTAAAATATTCCAACCAGTAAGGTTCTGATGTCGAAACAGTCTTACAATTAACTGTAGGTGTTATTCCCGCCAGCAGGGTACTGATGTCGACCCAGTCTTACAATTACAACGCAACTCACCGTAAAATATTCCAACCAGTAAGGTTCTGATGTCGAAACAGTCTTACAATTAACTGTAGGTGTTATTCCCGCCAGCGGGGTACTGACGTCGACCCAGTCTTACAATTAATTAACTGTGGGAGTGTTATTCCTATCTGTACAGTTCTGATGTCGAAACAGTCTTACAATTAACTGTAGGTGTTATTCCCGCTAGCAGGGTACTGATGTCAACCCAGTCTAACAATCTGAGAGTGTTATTCCTATCTGTACGGTTCTGATGTCAACCCAGTCTAACAATTTGAGAGTGTTATTCCTATCTGTACGGTTCTGATGTCAACCCAGTCTAACAATTTGAGAGTGTTATTCCTATCTGTACGGTTCTGATGTCTAAACAGTCTTACAATTAACTGTAGGTGTTATTCCCGCCAGCAGGGTACTGATGTCAACCCAGTCTAACAATTTGAGACTGTTATTCCTATCTGTACGGTTCTGATGTCAACCCAGTCTAACAATTTGAGACTGTTATTCCTATCTGTACGGTTCTGATGTCAACCCAGTCTAACAATTTGAGAGTGTTATTCCTATTTGTACGGTTCTGATGTCAACCCAGTCTAACAATTAACTATGAGAGTGTTATTCCTATCTGTATAGTTCTGATGTCAACCCAGTCTAACAATTAACTGTGGGAGTGTTATTCCTATCTGTACGGTTCTGATGTCAACCCAGTCTAACAATTAACTATGAGAGTGTTATTCCTATCTGTATAGTTCTGATGTCGAAACAGTCTTACAATTAACTGTGGGAGTGTTATTCCTATCTGTATAGTTCTGATGTCAACCCAGTCTAACAATTTGAGAGTGTTATTCCTATCTGTACGGTTCTGAAGTAAACCAAGTCTAACAATTTGAGAGTGTTATTACTATCTGTACAGTTCTGATGTCAACCCAGTCTAACAATTAACTGTAGGATGTTTACTACCACCAGTACAGTTCTGCTGTCGGGCCACCCTTACAAAAGAGGCACCAAAACGGTTGTAATGCATCTCCAACACCGTCTGTCTCTCGCCTTGATTGTACATGCTGTCAGACTGCTGTCTGTCCATCTCTTGATGTTATTTTCCCACTTGTATCGCTGTCTACATCTTGCTCGTTTTCCCCCGTCCCTACCATCCAGTATGAGGGTAAAATAGGAAGGTCCAATCTATCATTTGTGAAAAGAGTCTTTGCAAGAGTTTACCTACACCAGGAGTGTAGTCAACTTAACTGCACAGTGGACTGGGCTTAAATCCCTGCTGAGGGAAGGCTTCCAACGATTCTGGAGACCATGCAGCCTCGTATGAATCTCGGAGATGTATGTATGGAGGTCAATTAGCAGGAATCGAAGCCGGTCCCGCACCTCGTAATGACACATAATATGATATACAGAAGATGGGGGATAACTGCATACAGCTTTAAGAATGTAATGAACAGTGGGGCTAACAAGAAGTGTAGAATGCAGGCTTTACAAGAACGCAATCACAGAAACACGTAGTGTAAATGTTGTATTGTCTGTCTTCTGGTGAAGGCTTGTAGCCGCAACGTTCTCCGTTTCTTGTACTGCCTAGAAGTTAAACAGTTAGCTGCATGTCCTATACAAGCGGTCGCAATCAAACCCAGCATATATTTGCTGTTTGCTATTTTCTAGGCAATTTTACATTAATAGTTTGCCATTGCTTTCTAAACGGCCGAGGCTCATACCAACGTGAACATCAACGCAAAGTAATCCGCTTCCAAAACACATGCGGCTGACTTTGGACCCGGCATGTCGTGATTGTGAATCTTTGTTACACTACTCCTACAGTAGATAATATTAAATCATATAACCTGACAGTCTGCCCGGCAGTAAATACCCCAAGACTGCCCGTACCCGTTTAATGGAATACATAATTGAGACTGACCCCCAGAATACAGCCAGTTTGTGCACACTAAAAAGTCGAGGGAATTGAGAAGACAAGACCAACCAACGCTGCCCTTATCTAATAACGCCAGTCTACGGTTACAGATAAGGGCAAGATTTGAAGCTGGAATGACTCACGCTGACTCATACATTGGCTGGCAGCGCCCATATTACAGCGGCTATATGGCATGGGGGAGGTCTGAGTCCGCCGGATGAATCTAACCGCAATGCTCTGCATCAGAGGAATACCCCCCTCTTACCCCGTGCTTCATCCAACGGCGTCACCAGTTCACCCAACTCTCTTGCCAAATCTGCAGACGATACGATGTGGGGCTGACCAACGGAGCTGCTGATTAACTCTTAGAGGATGTTGAGCCATTATTTGGGGCTAATATTTTCCAGTCTTCATACTGAGAGGCCAGTTTCTGTCGCTGATACTGTTTACTGGTATAGGGGGCTATTTGGTCTTGAGGTATGGTGTCCGCCTCTAGTGCTGGAGGTCCCGGGTTCAAGCCCTGGTGAGGGCCGGGATTTTTCACGTGGACTTCTAGTAACAACATTTACCCTGGTCTCTGGGTAGTGAGATCGGGCGCCCGTGTGTATTGCTGGGCACGTATAAATTCCCTTGGCTGTTGGAAATCGAAAAAGAGTAGTCTAACGGCGCTGCCCGGGCAAAATTTCGAGTGAAAAATCTTCCCAAAGTATTTCAGAATCCTCACCGGTGCTACGGAGTTCGTGCACTGAGCTGAGATTCTCCGGACTCAGGCGTGAGTTAGGAGTAGAACGGAGCACTTATGGGTTACACCTGTGTGCCGTGATGTTGATCAGTCGACTAAACTAATTTACTGGTATACATATCTGAGCCGGCGCGTTAGTGTAACCGCTACACGGCTACACTGATAACGCCATGAGGGCAGGCGGACCAGAGCTCGATGCCTGCGTTCGTCGTCTGGTAAGAGACGGAAAGACTGTCTTATCTACCCCCCCCCCCCCCCCCCGTGCATTCAGGCCTACAACATGTGGTGGTGCCGGCACATCACGCAACCACAGCAGCTTCCAACACTGGCACTTGTCTGGCACTGGCATCATGAAGTTCAAGTTTGTTGCATATTCCTTACAGAACGTCACAATCACCCCCATCATTTCAGGGCCGATTCCAATTTTCTGGACAAATGTTAAGTTCTATATCATGTATCAGAAGTAGACAATCCAAATGTTGTGCATGCATTACAAGAAGGTAATGCAGTGACTCGGGACGTGGCATCCGAGAAACTGGAGGGGATGACATACTGGGCAGGCGTCGAAATACGTTTGAGAATTCTGACACAAGATGGCCGTCCCTGGGTCACTAGAGTTCATCAAGAAGATAACTTGGTCGAAACGTTTGTGCAGTGGATGACTTGTCTGACGTTCAGAGGCTTCCGTTGTATTGACTCCAGCGTGTAGTTTATACTGCTAGAGAGAAGATGGAAGAGTTTTAACTTTATGTACTGGCGTCCAAGTCGTTAAGCCCTGAACAGAGTTTGTATTTATCGGAGGGAGGTTGGTGTAGATACACATCTCCCAACTCGGTACAGCAGTATCATCTCCACTCAGACTTTGGCGCAGGCCTCTCCTGCCCTTCTCCAAGTCCAGAAATCAGCACAATGTGCCAGCCCGGTATGGGAACTTGATATGTGCGGACAGGCATATATTAGGATGTGCCCAGGATAAGGTTCCTTCCATCCATCCATCATGTGCCATGCCGATAAGCGTGGACGGTCATGTTTTGCCATCTCACTCGATCACCAGGGATTAGCTCCGTGTTTCTATCTCGACCATGCAACGTGCCTAAGCCATCCAGGTATTTACTTCCTGGTCTTCCACTTGGTCTCTTCCCTTCGATCTTACCAGTTGTCACCAAGTTCTCCATTTCATTTCTTCTCATAACATGCCCAAAAATTGTTGACTGTCTACGTCTAATGTTTCTAACATGTTTACGATCTTAATTTGTTTCTTGAAGGACTTGTTCATTGGTTTTTCTGTCTCTCCGTGGTATTATTTGCATTTTCCTCAGAAACCACATTTCCACAGCCATCAGATGTTTTTCAGCTTGTCTGCTCATTGTCCACGCTTCACATCCATATAAAAGTACAGGTTCTATGTAGCACTTCAACACTTTCTCGTTTCGATTGATATCTTTTTATTGGTCAGTATTTGCAAAAGACTACCTTCGCAATGGCAATTCTTGTTCTAATTTTGTCAAGGCATCTCCCATCAGATGTTATGACTTTTCCGAGATAGTTGTACCGATTCACTTGTTTAAGAATATGCCCATTTACATGTATATTATATTGTGGTATTTCTTCCTTCCCAGTGACGACCATAATCTGTGTCTTCTTACAATT
Organism: Cepaea hortensis; assembly: GCA_963921405.1. Taxonomy (NCBI): domain Eukaryota; kingdom Metazoa; phylum Mollusca; class Gastropoda; order Stylommatophora; family Helicidae; genus Cepaea; species Cepaea hortensis. The sequence goes on along the minus strand of OY992893.1, from coordinate 12,269,317 downwards.
CAATTCTAACCCTCGTTATTCACTGTGTGCAACAACTGCATCTACTAAATGTTGCAGGTCCTGCTTATTGTCTGCAATCAAGACTGTATCATCTGCATATCTAATGTTATTGATGTATCTTCCCCCAATGTTGATTCCTTCCATATCTTCTACATTTCTGAAAATAATATTTTCACTGTACAGGGGAAAAAGATCTGGGAACATTACACATCCGTATCTCATATGGATATGGTTCGGCACAGCCCATTCTGACTGGCTGGACTCAGGTCATGCGTCCCCCGCAGGTTGGAGGTCTTTCACTGTCAACAGTTGTAGCCCAATGTCCAGGGGGAACCGAACACGATTCAAACACACGTCTTGAGATTCAACAAATCCGGCGACCAATGACGCGGCATTGATTGTAAAACAGGCTGTTTAAAAAAAACACAAACTGTTCATGTCGCTTTATTCTCTTATAAAGTTTTATAGCCCGTTTTATATACAATATTATAGAAAGGAAAAACAGCTGGGCCAGATGAAATCACAATAGAAGAATTAGAAGTATTGGGAGAATTTGGAGTAGATATATTAACCAAAATGTTGAATGATATTTACAGCAGTGGATATTTACCCAGTGATATGCTGAGATCTGTATTTATAGCTATACCAAAAAGACCAGGAGCAATTGATTGTGAAGATTTTCTTACAATTAACCTTATAAACCATATCACTAAGCTTCTACTCAGAATCATAATGAGAAGAACCAAAACGAAAATAAAAATGGAAATTAGTGAAGAACAGTATGGATTTGTGGAAGGAAAGGGCACAAACAATGCAATTTATACATTACGGACACTAATAGAAAGGTCAATAGAGAAACAGAGAGACATATATTTGTGCTTCATAGATTATACTAAGGCATTTGATAAAGTAAAACATGATGAACTGATTAAAATGTTGGAAGATATCAACATTGATGGAAAAGATTTGAGAATAATAAAGAATGTTTACTGGAACCAAGTAGCAGAAATTAAAATGGGAAATAAAGAGGGTAGTTACGAAATGATAAAGCTAGGAGTATGACAAGGGTGTGTCTTGTCACCAGATCTTTTCTTCCTGTATAGCGAAGTAATAATGAGAGAAATCAAATAGATGCCAGGAATACTAGTTGGAGGTTATAATATAAATAATATACGTTATGCAGATGACACAGTATTGGTGGCGGACAATTCAACAGACCTGCAACAATTATTAGATGTTGTAGTAACAGAGAGTGCAAGGAAAGGACTCTCCTTGAATATCAAGAAAACAGTAACAATGGTAATATCAAAGAAAATGGTGACACCAAAATGTGACATAGAAATAGAAGGGAAAATCCTTAACCAAGTGGATAATTTTAGATACCTAGGGGCATTTATAACATCAGATGGAAGATGTACAACAGAGATTAGGAGCAGAATAGGGCAGGCAAAAGCCGCATTTCAGAAAATGAAGAGTATCTTATGCAATAAGTCGCTATCACTTAATGTAAGAAAGAGAGTGCTGAAATGCTATGTAGAACCAGTTTTGCTGTATGGCAGTGTATCTTGGAATGTAAATGAACAAATTAAGAAGAAATTAGAAGCAACAGAGATGTGGTTCCTGAGACGAATGTTGCGAATTCCTTGGACTGCCAGAGTAACTAACGATGACTGCCTGAAACAGGCTAATGAAACTAGAACATTATATACAACAATAAGACAGAGACAAACATCTTTCTTCGGTCACGTGATGAGAAGAGAGGCATTGGAGAACATCGTAACAACTGGAAAGATCGAGGGGAAGAGAGGCAGAGGCAGACCAAGAGAAATGATGCTGGATGGATTGAGACGGTGGCATGGAGGAATATCAGCAGCAGAGCTGATCCAGAAAAACAAAGACCGAGATTTATGGAGAGCCATGAACGCCTACGCCAGCCGGCACGGCACTTAATGATGATGATGCAGTGAAATATGTCGGGCAACACATCGTGCAATCTGTTGATTACGGCGGCTTGTTGAAGTGTGTCCATTGCTAAGTGTATTCTCTGATCCATACTTCTTTTCTTTACATATATAAGTGTCCATTATACCCGTGAATGTATTTCTTATATTACTATTATAATTGGCTAAGGGGTTTCCCGGGGTTTCTTGTGTATAATCCACGTATGTTGATCGTGACAAATATGTTAACTGTTAATTCAGAATATGCGTGGTATATTATAATTTGTGTGGTCACACGTTCCTGTGCCAACCGACTGTTGAACTCACGCGGGACACCACACTGTCTCTTCTACCTCAGTCAGTTGTTGCATTAACCCACATGCTTACAGGTTTTTGGCTTATGCCACAACATGTTGCAGTCATCTCCTGTCTACTAGTGTGACATCTTCCGTCTTGGCCTGTTTTTACATTAACTTATTAGTTTTTATATGTATGTATGTTACCACAACTTCTATCTCAGACATATTATTTAAACCTCCTTGAGTCAGACAAATATTATTTCAGCTTCTTTGAGTCGTCAGTCAGACATTATTTCAGCTTGTGTGAGTCGTCAGAGAGACATTATTCAGCTTCTTTGAATCATATAAATATTATTTTAACTTCTTTGAATCAGACATATATTGCTTCAACTTCTTTGAATCAGACAGACATTACTTCAGCTTCTTTGTATTAGACCGATATTATTTCAACTTCTTTGAGACATACATATATTATTGAACTTCTTTGAAATAAATAGATATTATTTTAACGTCTTTGACACAGAAAAATATTATTTCAACTTCTTTTTATCAGACCGATATTATTTCAACTTCTTTAAATCAGACATTATTTCAACTTTTAATCAGACAGACGTTATTTCAAATTCTTAGCGTCTAACAGACACTATTTCAACTTCTTTGAATTAGACAGATAGTATTTCAACTTCTTTAAATCAGAAAGATAGTATTTCAACTTCTTTGCGTCAGATAACTGTAAAAATAAAGTGATGTGTGACAGGCACACAACGTGTCACAGGCTTAATGTTTCTTATCCGAGGAAATGGAAGATGAAAAAACATCGTCTAAACCCGGGTGGTGGTAAGGGAGAGGAGGGTGGCAGTGATTTGGTTGGAATAAAATGCAGGAGAAGATTAGACTGCATGCAACAAGACTGACCTCCCTGGCAGATCGATATTCGAGACATTTATTGGTTTCCTATACAGCTTGGCAATGTCCCACGTTGATTGCCCGTGAATTTCAGATAAGACCAGACAGTGTCTTTATACTGTACGCTGTCCGTTAGCACGACCGTAATACCCTGTAAGGAGGGCCGAGATCACATCAATAAATGCAGACCTATTGATTGGTATTCTAGAGCGGGAAGGATGACGATATCTGGGATTGTACGCCAGGACATGGGAAACACTCGAGACCAACACAAGTTACACAATTAGTCAATGTACACGTTTTGAAGGTCACAATCTTTTTAACTACCTGGAAACAGATCTAATGTTTACAGATTTTACAAAAAAAAAAATTATTAACCAATAATGGGGACATTGAAAATGTCGTGAACTTTTAATACCTATGATCCATAATTCACTACAGTGTGCACTGTTCGTGGTATCAGGTCTTAGTCATCATGACTGAGCTACCTTATGACAGTCAGGTCTTAGTCAGATATGACTGAGCTACCGTATGACAGTCAGGTCTTAGTCAGATATGACTGAGCTACCTTATGACAGTCAGGTCTTAGTTAGATATGACTGACCTATCGTATGACAGTCAGGTCTTAGTTAGATATGACTGAGCTACCGTAGGGCAGAAGACGGTCTACCTGCTTCTATTAGCGCCAAATGTTCGGCAACGCTCACCAAACCCAACACCCCACACTGTGCCAACGGCTTCAGGCGGAGGAGTGCAACTGGGAGGGTACAAGCCTTACCCTAGTGAGAGGAAAAGCAACCTAAAGACTAAATGTTATGGCAGGGCAGACCAGTCCCTAAGCCTTGGTCGGCAACTGGTCTAGGATGGAAGCTCCGACAGGCGGCAGTTAGAGCATTGCTTTGCTGATCCGGCAGCTTCTGCAGCTTGTCTTGTTCCAGATGTAGTGGTGTTACTTTTCTTCTGGAGTAAACTAGGCAGACAGAAAGACACACACACACAGAGAGAGAGAGAGAGAGAGAGAGAGAGAGAGAGAGAGAGAAAGAGAGAGAGAGAGAGAGAGAGAGAGAGAGAGAGAGAGAGAGAGAGGATCATGCCGCAAGGGCAACACATGGTCAAATCAAATCAAATCAAATCAAATCAAATCAACTTTATTAGGGTCACAAATTGGACGCGCAGGCCCGTCTTACATTCGGCCCTTCCAATCACTCGTCTTTCGTTCATCAAGAGCATTATACATTTACATAGGAAGAAAAATAAACATTGTGAAATGAATGTTGTAAACATAAACAAGGCTAAACATGGAGAAAAATGTGTACATAAAAAGTATGTGACGTAAAAGTAGTGATGCCAGCGCGTCCCACACACACACACACACACACACCACACACTCTCTCTCTCTCATTCACTCTCACTCTCACTCATTCACTCACACACACACACTCTCACTCATTCACTCTCCCGCTCACTCATTCACTCTCCCGTTCACTCATTCACTCTCCCGCTCACTCATTCACTCTCACTCATTCTGTCTCTCCCGCTCACTCATTCACTCTGCCGCTCACTCATTCACTCTCCCGTTCAATCATTCACTCTCCCGCTAATTCATTCACTCTCACTCATTCACTCTCACGCTCACTCATTCACTGTCCCGCTCACTCATTCACTCTGCCGCTCACTCATTCACTCTCACGCTCACTCATTCACTCTCATGCTCAATCATTCACTCTCCCGTTCACTGATTCACTCTCACGCTCACTCATTCACTCTCACGCTCACTCATTCACTCTCACGCTCACTCATTCCTTCTCACGCTCACTCATTCACTCTCACTCATTCACTCTCACGCTCACTCAATCACTCTCACGCTCACTCAATCACTCTCACGCTCACTCATTCACTCTCACGCTCACTCATTCACTCTCACGCTCACTCATTCACTCTCCCGCTCAATCATTCACTCTCACTAATTCACTCTCCCGCTCACTAATTCACTCTTCCGCTCACTCATTCACTCTCCTGCTCACTCATTCACTCTCCCGCTCACTCATTCACACTCACGCTCACTCATTCACTCTTACGCTCACTCATTCACTCTCACTCATTCACTCACACTCATTCACTCCCACACACAGACACTCTCACTCATTCACTCTCCAGCTCACTCATTCGCTCTCATGCTCACTCATTCACTCTCCCGCTCACTCATTCACCCTCACGCTCACTCATTCACTCTCTCGCTCACTCATCCACTCTCACTCATTCACTCTCCCGCTCACTCATTCACTCTCACGCTCAATCATTCACTCTCACGCTCACTCATTCACTCTCACGCTCACTCGTTCACTCTCACTCTCACTCATTCACTCTCACGCTCACTCATTCACTCTCACGCTCACTCATTCTGTCTCTCATTCACACTCACTCACTCTCTCACTCAAACTACAGTAATGAACATAAGTTTAGATTATACATGATAAAATCAAATGGTATTTAACTTATAATATGACAGATGAGAATACACAAACATATGGATTCACGTGTTACATGACATGCATCTGCTCAGCTCTCTCTCTCTCTCTCTCTCTCACTCTCTCTGTATTCTTTCATACACACACACTCACACGCATGCGTACGCTCACACACACACACACACTCTCTCTCTTTCTCTCTCATTCACTCTCACTCTCACTAATTCACTCTCCCGCTCACTCATTCACTCTCACGCTCACTCATTCACTCTCACGCTCAATCATTCACTCTCCCGCTCACTGATTCACTCTCACGCTCACTCATTCACTCTCACGCTCACTCATTCCTTCTCACGCTCACTCATTCACTCTCACTCATTCACTCTCACGCTCACTCAATCACTCTCACGCTCACTCATTCACTCTCACGCTCACTCATTCACTCTCACGCTCACTCATTCACTCTCCCGCTCAATCATTCACTCTCACTAATTCACTCTCCCGCTCACTAATTCACTCTTCCGCTCACTCATTCACTCTCCTGCTCACTCATTCACTCTCCCGCTCACTCATTCACACTCACGCTCACTCATTCACTCTTACGCTCACTCATTCACTCTCACTCATTCACTCACACTCATTCACTCCCACACACAGACACTCTCACTCATTCACTCTCCAGCTCACTCATTCGCTCTCATGCTCACTCATTCACTCTCCCGCTCACTCATTCACCCTCACGCTCACTCATTCACTCTCCCGCTCACTCATCCACTCTCACTCATTCACTCTCCCGCTCACTCATTCACTCTCACGCTCAATCATTCACTCTCACGCTCACTCATTCACTCTCACGCTCACTCGTTCACTCTCACTCTCACTCATTCACTCTCACGCTCACTCATTCACTCTCACGCTCACTCATTCTGTCTCTCATTCACACTCACTCACTCTCTCACTCAAACTACAGTAATGAACATAAGTTTAGATTATACATGATAAAATCAAATGGTATTTAACTTATAATATGACAGATGAGAATACACAAACATATGGATTCACGTGTTACATGACATGCATCTGCTCAGCTCTCTCTCTCTCTCTCTCTCTCTCTCTCTCTCTCTCTCTCTCTCTCTCTCACTCTCTCTGTATTCTTTCATACACACACACTCACACGCATGCGTACGCTCACACACACACACACACTCTCTCTCTTTCTCTCTCATTCACTCTCACTCTCACTAATTCACTCTCCCGCTCACTCATTCACTCTCACGCTCACTCATTCACTCTCACGCTCACTCATTCACTCTCACGCTCACTCATTCGCTCTCACGCTCACTCATTCACTCTCCCGCTCACTCATTCACTCTCCCGCTCACTCATTCACTCTCCCGCTCACTCATTCACTCTCCCGCTCACTCATTCACTCTCCCGCTCACTCATTCACTTTCACGCTCACTCATTCACTCTCACGCTCACTCATTCATTCTCCCGCTAACTCATTTACTCTCCCGCTCACTAATTCACTCTCCCGCTCACTCATTCACTATCCCGCTCACTCATTCACTATCCCGCTCACTCATTCACTCTCACGCTTACTCATTCTGTCTCTCCCGCTCACTCATTCACTCTCCAGCTCACTCATTCACTCTCCCGTTCAATCATTCACTCTCACTCATTCACTCTCACTCATTCACTCTCACTCATTCACTCTCACGCATTCACTGTCCCGCTCACTAATTCACTCTCCCGCTCACTCATTCACTCTCACGCTCACTCATTCACTCTCACGCTCACTCATTCACTCTCACGCTCACTCATTCACTCTCACGCTCACTCATTCACTCTCCCGCTCACTCATTCACTCTCCCGCTCACTCATTCACTCTCCCGCTCACTCATTCACTCTCACGCTCACTCATTCATTCTCCCGCTCACTCATTTACTCTCCCGCTCACTCATTCACTCTCCCGCTCACTCATTCACTATCCCGCTCACTCATTCACTCTCACTCATTCTGTCTCTCCCGCTCACTCATTCACTCTCCCGCTCACTCATTCACTCTCCTGCTCACTCATTCACTCTCCCGTTCAATCATTCACTCTCACTCATTCACTCTCACGCATTCACTGTCCCGCTCAATCATTCACTCTGCCGCTCACTCATTCACTCTCACACTCACTCATTTACTCTCACGCTCACTCATTCACTCTCACGCTCAATCATTCACTCTCCCGCTCACTGATTCACTCTCCCGCTCACTGATTCACTCTCACGCTCACTCATTCACTGTCACGCTCACTCATTCCTTCTCACGCTCACTCATTCACTCTCACTCATTCACTCTCACGCTCACTCATTCACTCTCACTCATTCACTCTCACGCTCACTCATTCACTCTCACGCTCACTCATTCACTCTCACGGTCACTCTCCCGCTCAATCATTTACTCTCCCGCTCACTCTCACGCTCACTCATTCACTCTCCATATCACTCATTCACTCTCCCGCTCACTCATTCACTCTCCCGCTCACTCATTCACTCTCACGCTCACCCATTCACTCTCACGCTCACTCATTCACTCACACACACAGACACTCTCACTCATTCACTCTCCCGCTCACTCATTCACCCTCACGCTCACTCATTCACTCTCACTCATTCACTCTCCCGCTCACTCATTCACTCTCACTCATTCACTCTCCCGCTCACTCATTCACTCTCACGCTCAATCATTCACTCTCCCGCTCACTCATTCACTCTCACGCTGACTCATTTACTCTCACGCTCACTCATTCACTCTCACTCATTCACTCTCACGCTCACTCATTCACTCTCACGCTCACTCATTCTGTCTCTCATTCACACTCACTCACTCTCTCACTCAAACTACAGTAATGAACATAAGTTTAGATTATACATGATAAAATCAAATGGTATTTAACTTATAATATGACAGATGAGAATACACAAACATATGGATTCGCGTGTTACATAACATGCGTGTTACATGACATGCATCTGCTCAGCTCTCTCTCTCTCTCTCTCTCTCTCTCTCTCTCTCTCTGTATTTTTTCATATACACACTCACACGCATGCGCGCGCTCACACACACACACTAACACATCAACTCTCCCACTGTCTCACTCTCTAACACACAATCCTACACACACACACACACTCACTCTCTCAATCACACTCTCTCACACATACACGTACACATGAACTCATGCACGCACGCACACACTCCCTCACTCACTCTCACACATACACGTATGAATGCATGCACTGACACAATCACTCTCTCCACACACACGCATGCACACACGCATTCACTCTCTCCCTCTCTCTGACACCCACTCTCTCTCTCTCTCTCTCTCTCTCTCTCTCGCTCCCACACGCACACACACATATATAGTGAACAATTATAATGAACAATTATACTGAACAATTATACCAGTAAATGAATTATGGTGGCATATAGTCGGTATGGATTAAGTATTGAAAGAGTTTTCGGTTAAATGTGTAGGGACTCATTGGAGTTTTCAGATCTGGAGGCAGATGATTCCATAAGTGAGCACCAGAATAGGCAAAACATGTTTTGTATAGGTCCAATCTAGGCTTTGAGACATGTAACAAATTTAGGCGCTTGCTGTTCATTGCATTAGATTGAATCAGCGGCAGAAGATACTCTGGGGTATTTTGAGATATAATTTTATTCACTAATTTGGCTTTGTTGAAAAGGAAGCGCTTTTGTAGTGGTAGAAGTCTTAGATGACTGTACAAATTATTACTTTCAACGTGCTTTATGCCAGAAACCAGACGAATAGCGCGGTTTTGTAGAGAACATAGTCGTTTTAAATTAGATTTAGGGCAACCATCCCAAACTGTGGAACAGTAATCGAGATGTGATTGGATATAGCATGTATAGAATATTTTTCGTGTGTTTTCGTCCAGGAAGTGCTGAATTTTAGCAAGTTGGTAAACTTTTTGTGCTATTTTCTTGGTAAGAGCGTGAACATGAGAGCTCCAGTTCAAATGGCTGTCTATTAAAAGCCCTAGTGTTTTATGTTCAGTCACATTAACTATAGGTAACGTGCCCATGCGGAGTTCGAGCGGTGATCCAGTTATGGCTAGTGTCTGTAGTTTTTGTCTGGTCGTTATTAGCATGGATTTGGTTTTGCCGATGTTAATTTGCATGCGGTTTTCATTGCTCCATCTAGTAAGATTATCAAGTTCCTTTTGTAAAGAATTCTCTAATTCACTACGGTTTTCTTGACTAGTATATATAGTACAGTCGTCAGCAAATAGATCACAAGTTGTATTGATATATAAAGGAAGATCATTAATATAAACTGCAAAAAGCAGCGGACCTAGTATTGAGCCCTGAGGCACACCAATATTAAGCTGTGTGGGTCTTGATAGACAGTTGTTGAAGGACACGACTTGTTGCCTGTCGGATAGAAATGACGTAATTATGTTCACCATGTTGGTGCTTGTCTTCATTTGCTTTAGTTTTCTAATTAAAATATCGTGATCTACCATATCAAAAGCTTTTTTAAAGTCTACAAACACCGCTCCACAAATTCTACCGTTGTTGATGTTTAAGTGCCAGTTATCGGTCATTTTTGTTAGAGCACTATGGCAAGAATATTTAGGTCGAAACCCAGATTGACTGTTAATTATTAGATCGTTGTTAATTAAATGGTGTAACGTTATTTTATGAATGTGTTTTTCTAGTGGTTTTGATAGCGACGATAATAAGGAAATAGGTCTATAATTACCCAAAACGCTATTATCGATTGAGCCATTTTTAATTAGCGGAAACACTTTAGCAATTTTAAAAGCAGATGGAAAGTAGTTTTTGGCCAGGCACTGGTTATATATGAACGTTAAGGACTCACTAATGACTGGTGCAGCACAACGAAGAATTCTATTACTGATACCATCTAGACCGTGTGAGTTTGTTGATTTGAGGTTCAAGAGATATTTATAAACGTCTGCAACAGACATTAAAGGAATCTCATCGGGAATATTTCTGGTGCACTTCTCCTCACAGAATGATGCCAGTGAACTTAAATTACACGATGAGTCTGGTATTGAAGACTTTAGATTCTCTATTTCTGATTGAAAGAACCAACTGAATTCATCGCATGTTATAGAATTTGGTATTGCTGATTCTGTAGGGCGTTTCTTATTGGTTAGTAAGTTAATAGCCTTCCATATATTTGTACTGTTTGAATTATCTACAATCAAATTTTTTAAATGATCTTTTTTTATCCTACGAATGTCACATTTAACTTTATTCCTTAGTCTGCGGTAATTGATGAAGTCTTTATTTTTGTGTGCTGTATCTCGCTCTCTCATGATTTCCAGCACTTCTCTAGTGACCCATGGGGATTTATGTTGATTTTTGACTCGAACTTCTTTGATTGGCACGTGTTTATCGAACACATTGTAGACTGTCTTCGTCCAGAAAGCTAATGCATCGTCCGGGTCAGGAAGTTGGTAAACGTGATCAAGGGCTGCTTTTCTTAAGTCTTGCAAAAATAAATCTTGGTTGAATGCTTTAAAATTCCTAAATTTGATACTTACATGTTTATGTTTAAGAGGTTTGAACCCAATTCTTGACCATGTACAACATACCGGGTAGTGGTCACTAACTGTACAAACAGGAACAGAACATTCAACAATATTATCTGGACAAGTAACATATATATGATCAATTATAGTTGAGGATGTGTCAGTAACCCTTGTGGGACGGTTTATTAGTTGTTTGAAATTGTAAGAAAGAATGATATCGTCCCATGTCTGGTTGGATTTAGGAATATCTATGTTAAAGTCACCTAATATCATGACTTCTCTACCTTCTGTAAACACTATATCCATCATTGTAGTGAAACAGTCATACCAATTGTACCCAGCACACGGATTCCTATATAGGTATCCAATGAGAAACGGCTGTTGGCTGGCTGGCTTCACCTCTAACCAAACACATTCTATCTCTACTGACTCGAGATCACTTCTACGGTAACAGTTGAGAGAATTGGAAATGTATACAGCAATACCTGTCTCTAATTTTTGATTTGCGTCTCTTCGAATTACTTTAAACCCCTTAAGAGTGATTTCAGAATCGGATATTTTGTCGTTGAGACGACTTTCTGTGATTCCAAACACATGGAATTGTTTGCACAGTATTACCGAAAGCTCAGGTAATTTATTGAGCAAATGATAGATGTTGAGATGGCCTATACTTATGCCATCTTTGTGAAGCCACTGATCGTGATTTGCGAACATTGCACGAAGAAAGAATGATGTCGCTTGCGGTAGAAATTTTCAGAGTTTTTGAAACTTTATTTAGTAGTAGTTAAGACTATTAGATGGGGTAGGAAAATGTATGTGCTGGAGTGACATCATGAAAGCTTGATGCAGGGCTGCAGGATTGTATTGCATTAGCTGTTGAAGTTGGCGGTTCCACTGATAGGAGTGTAGATTACCATCCAACGAGGGACCACTGCTGTGAGAGTTACTGGAAGTGCCTACATTAGAAGCATACATCGGGGGCACAGCAACATTGTTTAACGGTGTCTCCTTTGACACAATAGGGGGAGGATGCTTTATGGGCAAGGGAGGAAACAAACCATCATAGTTAGCAACATTGGGATTGGAGTATGGGTTGCTATCCACGGCATTGTATTCCTGGGGTATAGGCAATGGTGGTGCAGGAAGAGAAGGAGCATTTTCTGAACACTTAGATGTCACTGTCGCCGGGGGTGAAGTTCGGGTTACTCCTGTAACTGGTGCTGGTTGTTGTGCACGTTCGGGATATTTTATGTTCTTCGCTAGTATACTACTTCCTAGCTTGGAACAATGTATTTGATCCCTGTATAGTTTTTTCTTAGGAGCCCCGGACAACGAAGTAAAGTACGGGGTGTTATTAATGAAACTAATGGCATTGTCTTTACAAAATTTAAACAAAGTTAGATTGGCAGCATCGGCAGTCCGACGCTGGAATCCATAACATGGTGGAATGATGGATGAAATGAACATAGATGAGTTAGGAAATTTATTTCGTAACAGTACCTCCAGCGTAGATAGTTGTGAGGTGCTTATGATGTTATTATCCATTATGTCATTGACACCAATATGGACTGTCGCTTTTTTAATTCTCTCATTCACTTGGAATTTTCGCAGTGTAGCGGTAAGCCTATCAATGTCAGCGCCTGGTAGAGGAAAGATTGAAGTTGACTCGCTGTCAGAAGATGACATGCGATCACTATAGATTCCCTTCAGCAGGGAGTCTCCAATGATAACATGAGTTGCACTGTCATCAATTGTAAGGTCACGCTGCTGGCGTGTCCGCTTGGGCTGTTGTTGCCACTGACCACTGCGGTCTTTCTTGTGTTCTTGATTATTATAGCTTGCTTGCGTTGGTTGTTGATGCCCAGTAGTGGTAACAATTGAACTTTGTGATTCCTGGTCTGCTGCTGGAGAGTCTACACTTAAGGCCTGGAACCTGTTGCTGATATGCACATCAATGGGGTAGATGGATGGTGTGCGTTCTGCAGGTTTAGAAGTAGTTTTGTTGATTGTAGAAACTGTCTGTATGTCATTATGCGACGAACATTCACTGGTAGCACACGCATCTATAACACCAAGGGTAGTTTCTGTCTGTGCACTTTTATTAGATGACTGTGCACTTCTTAGTTCTAAAGCATGTATTGATGCTTTGAAAGTTTCCTTCTCTTGTCTAAGGAGGCGGATTTCTTCTCGAAGAAGAAGGTTTTCGTTTTTAAGCACAGCAATAATATTAGTGGTGTTGCTGGTAATAAAATCTGTTAACCTCATCTCCAAAGCCTGAATAAGTTCACGACAATCAATATCATTGTGGCTCTGTGGTTCGGCCGAAGAAAGAGTGCTTGAATGTGATGTGCTGGTTTGATTAGATTGAGCTGGTGAATTCTGTTGTATGTCCAGCTGGAATTCAGTGTCTGATTGTTCACTAGACAACACGATTGAGGTTGGCGATGTAGATGATCGATTCATTCGCTGAGCTGGCGTGCTCGTCAAAATTTGTCCCGTCTTGTTCTTGTTTACATTGTGCCGCTTGGACACAGTTGATGATCGCAAGTTGGAGGACATTTTGGCAACATAGGCAGCTCGATAAGGCAAGGAATAAAATAATATTGCAGCCTTTTCTGTAGGTCGTGCGTGACGTTTACTTGCTAGCCGTGCATGGTTAATTCTCACGTTGTCGTAGATCGATAATTGGTAAAATTGAAAAATGGGTGATCTTACCGTCACGATTCACAAAGAAATCCTCATTTAACTAAATACACATTCACATAAACTTGACATTTTGTGTTGTATGTAAATCCAGCTTTAAACGAACAAAATGATGGAGTAAATATACGCGCAGGCCTTTCTGTAGAAGGTGCGTGGTGTTTATCACTTGTTAGTCGCGCATGGCAAATTCTCACGTTGTCGTGAATCGATAATTGGTAACATTCATAGATAGGTGCTCTTACGGCCACATAAAATAAAGAAACTCTCATTTCATTAATTAAACAGTCACATAGACTTGAACTGTTGAGTAGTATGTAAATCCAGTTTAGAATGAACACAATGATATACACAGCATCGTGATTGAATTAAGTAAACTTATTAAAATAATCAAAAATCGGGAGAATATGTTAATAATATGTGTATATGGTCTCTAAATTCAGCCCAGGCTTTGTGCTATGGAGAGGTATAACTCCATTTTACAAACTATCGTCTGTCAAGACAGCAAGGTGCAAGTCAGTCAGTCAGTCAGTCAATGAATCAGTCAGTCAGTCAGTCAGGACTGTTCAAAACAAGCCAGATCGAGTCTGGTCATAGCAATGGGCGGTTTTATCACGATTCATACTTGTCTCCCATGGATAGATCATGCTGTACATGACTGTCAGGACAGGGGTGTGAGGAAAATTCACAACACAGTGAGAAGGGGTTAACAAAGTGCGCATAGCATAGTTTTTGACGGTTCAGACTTGCCAAGTGACTTACACGAAGCTCAGGACTAATTGACTACTTCACAAGTCAAAGAAAGCGTGGCAGGAAATTATTCAAGAAACAGACGTCTTGAGCTGCTAATGGTGAAGTCCCGCCTGATTAACGTTCTGCCAAAGATCTGTTTCATGAACACAATTCAAGGACGGTATTAAACTGGGCAGAAGATAAGGAGGAGTATATCGGTATCAAAGCTGAACACCATGACCACAACCGTCATCATCATCATCATGTTAGCCAGTGATTGGTTGGTCGTGTGAATACTCTGGCAGATTTGAGTTTGACACACTGGAGTCCGCTGTAACTGAGTGTGTGTTGTTTGAGCCCTGAAAACAGTCTGCAACTATCTATAATGCGTTGAACGCGCTTTATCATGTTACTCCACTTTCCAACATTCTCTGCAATTCTCATGTCTGCATAAACTGAACCCCATTGCTTTTGCCTGTGTGTGTAACGTGGCTTTCTGTTTCTTTTCTCCTAAACTTTGACCTCCAGTGTTTTCAATATGGGATTTATGTCTTATATTCCGGCCCGGTGTAGAAAGCCTGTCACGGTTTATCTGTGTAAATAGCCGTCTGTTGAAACATCAGCTCTTTTACAATGAGAAATGTTGAAAACAGAACTATTACAACGAGAAATGTTGAAACAGCAGAACTTTTACAGTAAGAAATGTTGACAACAGAACATTTACAATGAGAAATGTTCAAATAGCAGAACTTTTACAATGAGAAATGTTGAAACATCAGAACTTTCACCATGAGAAATGTTGAAACAGCAGAACGTTTTACAGTGCGAAAAGTTGAAACATCAGAACTTTTACAATGAGTAATGCTGAAACATCAGAGCTTTTGCAGTAAAGAATACTTAAGATGAGTAAGACCATCAAGGTGACATTATCAACAGATCTGTATGTATTCACTGGCACTTATAGAGGATGCTGAGCACAATGTGAATTCATGACAGGCTGTAAATAACCGGATGCATGCCGGGGAAATGATCTGAAGACTACTCGTGAACGAGTGTCAGCTGATGACACGGTAGCAGGGCAAACAATATATGTTAGGGTGCTTGAGTGTGGATGAGAGTGTGGTTCCAGCAGGTCGCCACAGAAGTCCAGTGGACAATTAAAAAAAACCTCACAATAGGGAAACACCCAGGATGTGATACCATCACAAGAGAGTTAACTCAAGTTGATGGAGAACGGTGTGAACGTATATCACCCGTTATGTCAATGGATGAGGGGAAACAGGAATGTGACCTTGGGAACAAATAGGAACAATATATACAATAATGCAGTGGCTCTCAACCAGTGGGGACTTCCCCCCAAGAAGGGAATTTTTGGGTTTCGGAGGGAGGGGGGGGGGAGGATTAGGACCACATATTGTCAGACTCAAAATGGCTTCATGCACAATATCCTGGTTTTCTATTGAGTGGTTTGTTTGACGAAGCAAAATTTTCTGGCATTCTGGTGTCGTGTATTAAGTGACAGTTCTGTGACATTTTAACTGTTTGTTTATTTAATATGATTAATTTGGTGTGTTAATAAAATATTGTGAATATAACAAAAATGCATCTTCAGAGGCTGACAATTTTGGAAATGAGGGAATTATTCTTCTTTCCTTCGCTGGAAAGGAGGGCATCACCTTCTGATATATGGTGAAAGGGTGCATGGGCCAAACAAGGTTGAGGACCACTGCCCTAATACCAAACAAAGGGTCATATTATATACCAATTACACAACAGCTGCTTTAATAAGAAAGCAAGCAAAATGGGATTTGTTAAATTCATGGGAAGCCTCCATAAGAAAACATAATAAAACATAAATATAGTATACGCTAGCATTATTAGAAATAGAAGCACAAGTGACAACATATAATATGAATGCAAATATAGTTTAAAAGGAGCGTGTGCAATAAAGATCTTTATGTAGACACACAATTGAAAGAAACACGCTTAATCGTAACCCCGCATACCCCCGTTCGAAACACAGCGGTGTTTTTTTTTAATGAAATAGTATGGGTGCCGGTCGTTCAGAAAGCAATGGCAAACTACTGAACGTAAACCTGCCTAGGAATCACGAATAGCCAAAACATGCCGGGGTTGACTGCTACGTCCTGAAAAGGACATGCAACTTAACTTTATAGTGAACAAAAAGCAGCAGTAAGAATTCGTTACACAAAGACTGGAATTGGGAAACTAATCAAATCCGTGCAACAGCAAAGTGAAAACAAAATTTATATTCTAATGCAATAAAGAAAAATATGACAAAAGACAAAATAAATGTATCAACAGAAATATGCATTAGTGGAGAGAAATAACAGAAAGCCAGGGGTTTTGAATATCTAGGGTCGCTGTAGACTAGTCATGGAAATGTGACAACTGGAATAAAAAGAAAGAACAATGGTCAGCGAAACCCAAAGCAATGACAACCTTCATGGATTGGAAACGGTAGAACAACAGGGCTCATAGCAGTAAAAGCATGCACATTTCCTCTGGCAGCATAAGGCTTGTGAAACTTGGACACAACAAATCAGCTGAAAAGCACACATGCGCCTTTGAATTGGAGTATTAAAGAAGAATATTACAAACGCATTGGACCCAAATGTGTTGTTTGTCCATCAAGAATGATGATGACAATTCATTTCATCCAGTGGGGTTGAAAGTATGGAGCCGTAAGTTCTACGATGGTTGATAAGGCCTATTTTGGCTCGAAATGTGGACCCAAATAAGACAAACAGATGAAGGCAACAAGAACTCGTACTGAAGAATGTTTGTTATTAAGACAAATGCATTTAGAGGAAAATGAAATATGTTGGGCATGTAAACGGACATAAGTGTCTGGAAAGGAACATAATGTAGGAAAATGTGCCGGGGAAATGGGAAAAAGGAAAACCGCAGCGTAAATATAGTCAAGATATGATAAATAATTTACACACGACAATAACAGAGACATGTTAGCGTTACGATAGCGAGGGATTTCGAAAAACTTATGAGTGCACTTCTCTGTACAGGACAGGGCACTAAATGATGATTCATCAATGTGGGATTATGAAGGGACGAATCCAAATCTATGAGCGTCGACATCTTGCGATACTTGCTACTAGAGCAGTGGTTCTCAACCGGTGGGAAATCCCCCCCCCCCCCCGAGGGAATTTTATGGTTTCCATGGGGTGGGGGGATTAAGATTATTTTCCTTGGGGTAGGGGGGATTAAGATTATTTCAAAATCGTGTTATTACAAGAACCGATTACTTGATATTGTTTTTCCCTCCATACTTTACTGTTCTGTACTTCTCGCCCTTCTGAAATTCGTTTTATAACGCAAGTAGATCCGCAAATCACGTTTTATGTAAACGTGTAGAATTGTTCTAGTATGTGTTATTAAATTTAGCTTCCATTTGTACGTATACTGTGTAGGGACGGGGTGGATTTATAGGGAGGAAATACGAGGGGAAAAAAAAGGGGGGGGGGTGTGACATTCTGATAATATAGTGAAAGGGTGCATGGGCCAAAAAAAGGTTGAGAACCACTGTGCTAGAGGACATGGCGCATCTTTGGTTTTTACCGGAGTGCTATGATGTCCACTACACATTAACTCACAGAAAACATATGTCATTGACATACTTGACAACAACAACGCTTGAACGTTATAGCTACACGGCAACCGAACCGACCATTAAGAACGAAGTTGATTCAACAGGGGGAACAGCAACTTCACTTTCGTGCGCATGCGTAGTTGGTGAGTTGTGGGTCCTGTCCCACATAGCTTTATGGTGCTGTCTTGTGTCTTGTAAAATGCATTTGCATCCCATTACATTACGTTACCCTCTCTGGACACCGATCAATACCTACATATTTAACGATCTGGCTACATTAGTGGCACGGTGGTTTCTCCAGCGTTTATCTCCTTCAGTATTGGGATGAGAAGATTGCACACGGACAACTGGCAGTAATACATTAAGAGTGTCAAGGATCGGTCTTCTATTAAGTCATAACATATATGGTGTAAACAGCTCCCTTATTCGCAGCCTTCCCTTACCAGACATGGTAAGGTACATCCATAAATGATGCTGCACCCATTCCACTAGGCTAGGTCGACCTCTCAGCGGTATTCGTAGAGCAAATTATACAACTAACGGGTCTGAACCTTAAAGCTGGGTTGACTAACATCCACACTAACTACTATGCTACAGCGACTTGACTAACCGTGTACTGTATACAATTAACGATATGTGTGTGGTCGAAAGTGAAAGTCGGTTACAGAGTGAACAGTTTCATATGGGAGTGGCGGATTTGACTCCCTGTGTTTGGTGTCAACTTCTATCTCACTCTCCAGTGTAAACAATACTCTTTAAGGTAGTAACTGTACAATAATAAGCCACATATCCCTCACCAAATGGTCGTCGCACCTCCCAAACACGATTACTATACCCGCTGTATGTGGCTGGGTCATCACCGCAGCAATTTAGCCAGTCAATACAGCACTGACAGGGATTTGAAACCCGAACAACCAGACATAAAGGCCAGAAGTCTGCACATAACGTGTACATTTATATGTTGTATGCTGTGTTCTATAATATCTTTCCCTACCACCGCGTTAGCATACCAGTGTCAATCAATACCGCTGAATTAATTAATGCTATTACCATGCGTCTAAGGGCTCCATATTGAGTTTTCACATCAGCAAGCCAAGTAAATCACCTCTACATGATTGTAATAGATGGATTCTAGTTTTCAAAGATTCCATTGGCCCTTTAGTTACCTCGGAAAGTTATTATGGAACCTATTTCGTCTGCAACCTGGTAAACTAGTGGTTTCTGAAGGGCACAAGCTACCATCAGTTTAACAAGCCTGTATCGATTTCTACAAGTGAAGTCGAAGAAATCCAATCCCTGTCGTCGACGCAATCAAGGCAAGAGTTGATGTGATGCTTTTAAGTGTGGTAATAAGGAGGAGCCGGTCTCTCTGGCTGTGGGGTTACAACACTTTCTCTCTGTAATCCCGTTTATCACGCAGAGTCTCGCAGCGGAGCGAGAACTGAGGTGGTTCGACCCCCGCTCGTGACTTGCGGATACTGAGCCGGCCGCTCAGAAAGCAATGGCAAACTACTGAGCGTAATCTTGCCAAGAGATCAACAGACAGCTGAAAGATGCTGCTGTTGACAGCTAAGTCCTGTAAAAGGATACGCAAAACATTTATTATTTAATAAGGAGGAAGGGGTCGGGGAGAGGAAGGTGTCATGGAAGTTAAATTAGGACAGCACGAGGCTGCGGCTGAAGCGAGCAGTATTTCAGCGCTACATGTCTGCACCCTGCAATCAAATGTTGGAAAATTAGCCAAAGCTGATGTCAGCTCTGGTTGTGTGTGTGCTGCTCGAAGGCTGGCTTGTTTGTCTCTTGAAGAGAAGTTGAATACTACGTTAGAAGGCCCAACTATAAAGAAGTCAACAGATCAAAGAAGGAAATAATGGTAATTCTACTACAGAAACACGCAACTCCTTTCTATTGCTTCCATGTCATTGATGTTTGTAAATGTTGATTAAGTCAAAGAAACTGGATCTTAAACACTGCCCAACATTGTCTCCAAGAGATCAAATCAAGAGCATCTAGCATACAAACAGAAAGTATTACTTGGACACCTTGAACACTGCTTGTGACTCAATACTCATGACTAACCTCGGACTGCATGTATCTGAAGATGGATACAACATCAATATACCACTCTACACGTTATTGAAACCTCAAATCACAGCGAATCCAGACATTAGATGATGATAACACTTTCCTGCTGTTGCATGGTGATGATCACTAGCGGCAACGAGATTTGGAGTGAATCTGATTACAACAAATGTACAATCATTCCTGAGAGGTTGGCAATAAACGAGGAAGCCAGCGTTTTATGCACATTGTTTTCACAAACAAGTCAACCTAGAAACTAACAGAATCACAACCAGAACATTGTTCACCGACTTCAACCAAACACAAAACATAAAACATAGAAGATAATCATAAGAATGCTGAGACAATTCAATGACACATTGTTTTTAAAACAATAGGAAACAAATTGAAATGGACGGGACATGCTAAAGCACTTAGTCAATGTGAGATCTTAGAAAGCGATCTGAGACAGAAGTTCCGCAAGAAACGCGATGACACTGATACACTAGCTAGCATCACAAGAACTGTTGTTGTTTGTCCATCAAGAATGATGATGACCATTCATTTCATCCAGTGGGGTTGAAAGTATGGAGCCGTGAGTTCTAAGATGGCTGATAAGGCCTATTTTGGCTCGAAATGTTCTTTGACAATGTGGAAAAAGAATGCTTGACGTTTCTGGAGGAGGATTGCCTGCAGTGGTTTTTCTGTCCAGCCTTTTCTTCACAGCTTTTGCAGTCCTGGTTGCCTCACACGTTACTGCACCCTTGCGTATTGATGCACGCCACGAATTTCGGTCTCTGGCTGCAGTCTCCCAGGTGTCATGATGAATTCCAAAAGCATTCAGTGAGATTTTCAGAGTGTCATTAAAGCGTTTCCTCTGGCCACCTTAGGAGCGTTTACCACAACGCAACTCGCCATAAAAAAAATTGTTTAGGGAGCCTGTGATCTGGCATGCGAGTTAAGTGACCAGCCCAGCGAATCTGATTCTTCATTAGTAGAGTCTGGATACTGGGCATGGACGCTCTTTCTAGGACTTCAGTGTCTGGGATCTTGCCTTGCCATTTAATCTTCAGTAGCTTCCTTAGGTAGACTGTGTGGAAGTGATTTAATTTCCTAGCGTGTCGCTGATAAACAGTCCAGGTTTTACAAGCATATAGCAGTGTGGATAATACAACTGCTTTGTAGACTTTCAGCTTTGTTTGCAGGCTTATTTCATTTCTGTCCCATAATTCTTGTACAATCTGCCAAAGACCGCGCTGGCCTTGGAGATCCTTGCATTCACTTCGTCATCAAAATTGTGGCAGCTTGTGACACAGTGCTGCCAAGATAGGTGAATTTGTCCACAACACTTAGACTATGACCATTCACTTTAAATCACAAGAACTAGGATCGAAGTAGCAAACAATACATTGACATGGCATTTGGGAAATATACTGGCAACATATACAATCAGATCTATACAGGCTGGTAGACGAGAGGGAAATTTGGAGTAGCGATCTAGGAAAATGAGGCAGCAGCACATAAAACACGCTACGGGATTTCAAGGTAAACAGTACTGGGAAGAGGCAATCGTCACTGGTGCCGAATCAACAGTCAAACTGGCAACACATCTCAAGAGCAATAGAGGAGTGGGCTGAGGCGAACGTATCGGTGAGTGGTAGATCAAGACCATCCAGTGGCTTGCCGTGTACAGAATCCTGCTCCCATAGTGGCTTGTGCTGTACAGAACTTTTCTCCCGTAAGTCTTTTGAGTTGAGTTGGGTTGACCTAAGAACCGACATCATTGCACTCAGGACATTTCCATACGCGCTTCGTCCCCCTCGTTCAACAGCCAGCGAAGAGTCATACTACTAATCGTTCCCACCGCTTTCTGATTGAAAGTTCTCCTTGTCTTCCATCTCAGTTTTGAGATTCTTCCAGAACCCCTGCCGATCCCCCGCAATATCATCCTTTCCACATACAGGTTCTCAGTCTGTTGCCCCACCTTCTCCACCTAGTCCCACATGCGCTCGACCACGTCTCCCTTGTCCATAGGTACACTACCACAAAGAGGTGCATTCCTTGCCAGCCTATCTATAAAACGCCTATCAGTCTGTTTATTCCCCCGCATTCCCACGTGGCCAGGCAAAGAATCCACATAATTCTCGCAATATGTGACCTCTGAAGCGAGGATAACCATTCCACACGAAACGTTATTTTCTCCACTTTAATTGGTATACTCCTTGAGACCGTAATGAATGCAATGTGTGTTGCTGTGGTCTCCTCAAACCAATGGATTGCCTCTGTTACTGCTTCCAACTCCATTCTCATGCTGGAGGTCGTAGTCTCATATGCCAGGCTCTCCCTTTTCAAGCATCGTAAGTCTTTCGAAATGTAAACCAGTTAAAAAGCCTTGCAAGAAGACACAGACCAGTAAAACGCCTTGCAAGAAGATACAGACCCGTAAAACGCCTTGCAAGAAGATACAGACACGTAAACTGCCTTGCAAGAAGACACAGACCCGTAAAACTCCTTGGAAGAAGATACAGACCCGTAAAACACCTTGCAAGAAGACACAGACCAGTAAAACGCCATGCAATAAGCTACAGACAAGTAAAATGCCTTGCAAAACGACACAGACCAGTAAAACGCCTTACAAGAAGAGACAGACCAGTAAAACGCCTTGCAATAAGCCACAGACAAGTAAAACGCCTTACAAGAAGACAAGGACCAGTAAAACGCCTTGCAAGAAGACAGACAAATAAACGCCTTGCAAGAAGACAGATAAATAAACGCTTTGCAAGAAGACAGACAAATAAACGCCTTGCAAGAAGACACAGGCCAGTAAAACGCCTTGCAGGACGACGCAGACACCTAAACCGCCTTACTAGAAGAAACAGACCAGTAAAACGCCTTGGAAGAAGACACAGACAAGAAAGTAAAGCAGACAGTTATGTAGATGCCTTCACCAAAGAATAGCGTGGAACCTGGCAAATCAAGGCTTGTGTCGCTTCAGTGACAGTTAAAAAAATACTGCATACTGTCGTAATTGAGCTTTCATTTACATAATCGCTGGTGCTGGAAACAGCTTGTCTTAATTGAGCGGGGTGGAGGGACGGGTTTTAAAATATCTTCAATTTTGATCATTTCACACACGTTAAGTGGATTCTCGTCCACTTCCTGCAAGTTAAAAGGGTTTCACTCGTTTCTTGTTCATGGTTACCAATTCCGGTAGTTTGAATCACGCAATAAACGACCGGTTCTGTTTTCACCATTCCGTTCCCATTGTGTTTTCACCGATTGCCGGTATACTAAACAAAGTCATTGTTGCCTCGTGTAGCAGTAATTTCCGCGTTTACAATGGAGTAGTAATTTCTTCGTGTTATGAAACTTTAGTCATGGTCAAGATGGTCAGACATCGTTATACTGTCCCCGAATTCCTCAATACAGAGACGTTCGCTTTACATCATCATCATCTTCCACATTTGCCAACAAGCGTCGTGGAGAGGAATAGTTGGCGATCAAGCGCCCAATAGGTGGCACTGGATAGTGTCATTCCGTGTGAACGTACAAGTTGTTCTCATCTCATCTCATCTCATCATGTTCCTCTTGTACCTTGCGGTGTCGAGGTGAATTATAAACATCGTGAGAGTGCCCGATTATGGGCTTCATGTATCGATATTCCCATGGACTGCTATTCCCTCCGTCCAACGTTTACGTGGTCGGCCCTCTTCCTATGTTTCCATCTGGTCTGTACATCGTTGCTTGTTGTGGTATGCTGTTGACTGATAACCTACTTGCACGGCCAAACCATTTGACTTGCTGCTTTCTAATAAAATCAAGTGCTGCTATAACCCCGACTTTAGTCCTGATTTCTTCATTTCTGATCTTATCTCTTCTTGATACGTTGAGCATTCTTCTCAGGAATCTCATTTCTGTCGTTGATGTCATTAATCCATTTTCTTCTCGGGTTTCCTCTTGCTCTCGTATCAGATCTTCTTTGGTAGACTCATCAGTGTAGTTAACTGATGGCCGAACCACTTGATATTCTGCCATTCAATATATGTGGCACAAGATGTTGAGCCCACTGTCAGTCTGGTAACATCATTTCTTACTCGGTCTCTGATAGCTAAGTTGGCAGGTCTTCTCAACCATCCCATCTCGCAGGTTATGATTTTGCGTAAGTGTGATTTGGATAATGTCCAAGTTTGACATTGGTAACTTAGGGTTGGTGTGAATATGCTATTCAATACATTTCATTGTGCGGACATGGGAATTGTATGCTTCCACCAACTGAAGCACGATAAGTATATGAGGGAAATGTGTGTCTTCATGTCTTCAATCACATACAAACCAGAATGAAGTCACTGGTGTCTCTGATATTCCAAAATACATGCGGCACTACAAACGATGTCATTCGTGACCGTCAGCTTGAACCCACAATGTAACAACACATTCCAGACATGTTTGTAGAGGTGAGACCTGTCAAATTGAGACTGCCAATCACGAGTGGCTCACATGGTGTGTTGCCGGTGCATATCAACATGATGTAGACATCGTGTCTTCTTGGCGCCATTACCGCAGTGGTTCTCAGTGTTCGTTCTGTGAACCCCACAAGCAGCCGCAACTTGTAACTCCCCGGAAAGCCATGTGTCTTCATGAAGCGTCTTTTTAAATCAGATTGTCATACGGGAGTCTTTTCCACAACGTCCTCTAAAGACAACGTGATTCCACCATTTGCTACTGGCGTTCTTTCCTTATATCCACCAGTTATTCTTCTAAAATGTTGCCGCGGTAACGCACTAACCGACTCGGCGGTCATGTGTTTGAATCTTCTTCGAGGTGTTGATTGTTTATTGATCTGGAATTCCAAATCGACCCAGCCTAACCAGGGTACTCAACAATTTCCTGAGAAGTAAAAGCGTCCGACTTGATAAAGACTACATCACTGGCGCAGTGCCGATGATGTATGAAATATGGGGCGAACATCATATACTCAACACACTTCCTGGTGTGAAGGAGGTCCTTGACATTTGTATTCCTTTTTTCTAAACGTTGCTTTCCCCATTTCGACTTCTGAAAGCCACGTTTCCCTTTTCGTCTTCTGAAAGTCGTTTACATCATCTCGTTTTCTGAAAGTCGTTTTCCAACTTTCGTTTTCTGAAAGTCATTTTCCCCATTTCATCTTCTGAAAGTCGTTTTTCTCATTTCTTTTTCTGAAAGTCGTTTCGCGTATTACATTTTCTTAAATCGTTTTCCGCATATCGTTTTCGTAAAGTCGTTTTTTTTTTTATTTCGTCTTCTGAAAGCCGTTTTCCTCATTTCGCCTTCTGAACTCCCCCCCCCCCCCCCCCCATTTCGTCTTCTGAAAACCGTTTTCCTCGATATGTCTTCTGAAAGTCGTTTTTCTCATTTCGTTTTCTGAAAGTCGTTTTCCTTATTTTGTCTTCTGAAAGTCGTTTTTCTCATTTCGTTGTCTGAAAGTCGTTTCCTTCATTTCGTTTTCTGAAAGTCGTTTTCCTCATTTCATCTTCTGAAAGTCGTTTTTCTCATTTCATTTTCTGAAAGTCATTTTGCTTATTACGTTTTCTTAAATCGTTTTCCTCATATCGTTTTCTGGAAGTCTTTTTTTTTTTTTTTTCATTTCGCCTTCTGAAAGCCGTTTTCCTAATTTCGCCTTCTAAAATTTTCATTTCGTCTTCTGAAAACCGGTTTCCTCAATTTGTCTTCTGAAAGTCGTTTTTCTCATTTTGTTTTCTGAAAGTCGTTTTCCTTATTGTCTTCTGAATGACGTTTTACTCATTTCGTTGTCTGAGAGTCGTTTCCTTCATTTCGCTTTCTGAAAGTTGTTTTCCTCATTTCGTCTTCTGAAAATCGTTGTTCTAATTTAGTTTTCTGAAAGTCGTTTTACTCATTTCGTCTTCTGAAAATCGTTTTGCTCATTTTGCCTTCTTAAAGCCGTGTCCACCAAATCCTCTTGAGACATTGTTTTCCCAAATCTGCTGCTGAGACAAAGTTTTCCCAAATCTGCTGTTGAGATACATGCATCCTGCCTAATTTTGTTGCAGCAACCTTAGTGAATCATGTCTGCAGTAACACCCCGGGCAACAAACCAGTCTGCTATCACCAAGTCACCGAGAAAATCATGCGCCATGTTACACTAGCTAATGTTCAATATGGAGGTCTCAAATATCCCCAGAGAAAACACAAAACATACAAGCGTTACTCTCCAGTAAATGAGGGCAATTAGAAATGATACTACTAAAATTTCAATTTTAAGCGACTTTTTTAAAGCGATCGACTACTAAAATTGCTTTCTTCTCTTGTCCTACGGCTTTTGCAGTGAAGCGTCAAAGAGAGCAGGCAGGTGTAATTTCCTGTGTTTCGCTTGTCTTGTTGCTTGTACTAACGTCAAATTTGATTTCTTCAATATGTCTTTTACTCCGTCTAGCCAACTCTTCCTAGGTCGTCCTCTCGCCCTGTATCCCGATCTTCTCCAGTAGAACGCTTTAGCCTCTGGATGATTTTGTTCCATTCTAGCTAAATAACCGAACCATTTAATTCTTTGGTGTTCTATTAAGTCACTAATCGGTGTTAACCCTTCACATGTCCGTGGTTTCTCATTTGTCTGTCTATCTCTTCTTGTATTTATTCTTCAGCTGCGTTTCTTATGCACATTTGTTTCTGTCACATTTGCCCACGAAAGTTCCCTCGGGAATATCCTTTAGCAAGGATTTGTGTATCTTAACATACTTCAAGTACTTTAATTATCTAACATTGTTTTCATTCTGAAGTGTTCTCTTCGGGAACAAGTTTTTCAAATACGTATCTCTGTTTTCTTCTGCTGCACGTGTGCTTTTTAACATATTCGTGGATGGGACTACATTACCCCAGCTTAAACTTTTGCCCCATTGTCTTCAAGTTACGTCTTTAAGTTAACAACCAATGTTTTAATATTAAATACCAACATTATGTACTGCTTCATTCGGGGAGCTGGGCGATGTCAAGCTGTTTCCAGACCACTCATTGCATAAAGATATAATAAGTAATACAATGAAACAAGTGAGGTACTTACTGGCTGTGTGCGATGAGCCATGGGCGATGACGACGATGGACACAAGTGCCATGAGCGTACACAAGTGCAAGCCCCCCATCTTGGTCTGGGTCAGGGGGCTGGTGGGCGGGACGACACTCACACTATAGAGAAGATTTTCTTACCTGTAGAGAGCACACAAACAACATGGTTACCGTAACCTGATGCGAGCAAGATAAGTGACTTCTGACTGCTCCTAGTTAGTTCTCCAGGTCTTGCACACCACAAGCTTCTCTGTGATGTCTTAAAACAATCCGCAATCCAAAAATGTCTCAATCCTCAAAGTTACAGTCATATTTCGAGAACTACTTTGAAAGCAATCCATCAGCGCTACTATTAATGTCATCAGCAGTGGTTCGCTCATAACCTAATAAACCATTATGTTATTATCTTTATAATTCATTGATACACGGCTCCGTCGAGTGCCATTCTAATGAATCCACAAATGAGAGCAAATAATCAGTTCACATTAGCATGCCACACGCGCTTTTATAAATTAATTACCACACGAGGCATTTGTATAGCTTCTGCATGGCGAAAACGTGTGAAAGATTTGGCACAATCAACAAAACCAAGAAATGGCCTAATATGATTGATTGTCTGTTGAGTAAGGCATCTTACAAGTAAAATATCGCCTTCGTGTTAAACTGGAACTGCTGAGACATTAGGTCCCAGACAATTAATTTATACTCCCGAATAGAAAATGTCAAGTAAAAAGTAAACAGGCCTGTCACAGGACTTAGGCATATGATGACTTTACTTCTCTAGGCATCTTAGAATGATGCCCAGAGAGAACTAGGCAGCCCAGAATATACGGGTTTCTAAATTAGACTTTTGAAATTACTACAATATACTTTCGAAACACGTATGAACATTCTGAATAGTAAAGTATTCGTTAGAATGACTAAATACGATAATACAATGAGTGTATAATTACTTAAAACGATGACGATAACGAATTAATACGGTTTTACAATCATAAGATACGAGCTCAAGGCAGCTTAATTAAACGTTCAAAATAGTAAGTACTGTGTAATTTGGAATCGCAGATTAGAACTATCACAACCCATGTCAGGGTGATTACCTACGCACGTTAAAATGGAGAAAACATGTTTAGAATCAGAGTCGCACATGTATAGTTTCGGATTACAAATGAACCGGTCATATAGTTTTCGGCCCAGATCTATCAAACCCGAGATTTCTAACTCATATCGTGCATTTATATAACGCATGTTTCCCAATCCGGTTCCTGTGAGTTTTCTACTGAAAACACTTAAGTGAGACGTATCTGTAACTAGACTGGGCGATATTTGCATCCCAAGGGAGGCAATTCAACGGCTCAAGTCCCGAATGGTTAATTTAGAGTATATTTAAAGGAATACGTATTATACATTCTGCTCGAGTCCTGCGCTTACTGCCCCTTGTCGTGTTTCCCTATACCAAAACGATTTCAGACACGCAAATTGAATACGTAATTAATTCCTTTCAATGCGAAAGAAATCTGAGGATGAAGCGCTATGAATTTTATGAAAGAACAACCGCTTTCAAATACATAATACAGTAAGTAAAGTGAAGATGTTTTACAAGCCACGAAGGGGGAAGTTGGGGAAATGTTGGCAGACCCATTGCGTTGATGGCCAAGCGGAACACGAGGCTTGTAGTACTAAGGCGCCCGAGCTAGCTTTCCCCAAAGAAAATCTCTACAATATTTTATTAAACACAAATATCAATTCAGGTACCCCTTTGAGGTCACTAAAATAGTCCATAAATAAATCACACATCTATTGTTTGTCGCTCATAGAAATAAAAAGTCGCTTAAAAGTCGACAGGGTCGACTTCATTGCACCGGGTTTTTATCCCATATGGCTCAGTCTCTTTCCGCAGAGCGGAAAGCGTCGCACAAAGCACGAACTCCGTAGCTCTAGCGACGACCCACAGGAGTCTCCGAAAAATGTCACTCCTGAACCGAAGGACGCGGCCCGGAATCGAACCCACAACCTTCGGAGCCTGAGTCAAACGGCTTGACCACTTCTCCAAGGAGACTCTCGAAATTTCTCATAGAAATAAGGGAAAGAAGTAGAGACTGGAGAACACACTAGGCAACATTTAAAAACAAAAAAAATTGAAAGCTGTAGTTGCTGACCGGGATACGAACTTGTCACCTCCAAATGACGACAGCGCATTGTTGCAGGAACAAGTGTACTTGGACACATGACCAACTAAACACCCCTAAAAAAAAGGTGCCTTCATTAACCAGGTCTATCGTCCACAGCGAGGCGCTGACGTCATTTGGGGGGCATCAGGTTTGAATCCCAGTCGGTAACTATAGAATTAAATTGGTATGTTGTCTAGTGCATCCTCTAGTCCAGTGGTTCTCAACCGGTGGGGAATTCCTCCCCCCCCCCCCCCACAGGGAATTAAGATATTATTTCAAGATCGCATTAATACAAGAATCAGTTACTTGATATTGTTTTTCCCTCTAAATGTTACGGTTCTGTACTTCTCGCCCTAATGAAATTTGTTTTATAACGTAAGTAGACCCGCAAATCAAGTTTTATGTAGATGTCTAGACTTGTTCTAGTATGTGTTATTAAATTTAGCTTCCATTTTTATATATACAGTGTAATGGTGGGGGGGGGGGGTGATTTATAGGGAGGAAATTCGAAAGGGGGGGGGGGTGACGTTCTGAACATATGGTAAAGGGGTGGGCATGGTCCAAAAAAGATTGAGAACCATTACTCTAGTCTCTACTTCCTGCCCGGACCTCTATGAGCGGCAAACGATAAGTGTACGTTTATTTATGAACTGTCTTATTAAAGTGTGGCCGAGGGGTTTATCGTTCGCCCGCTTACGTGCTGACGGTGGGGTAGTCATCTCGTTCCATACACCGGTCAATGAGACGGTAGCGTTGGCTTCTCATTCAGAAATCAGTAACAAACTACTGAACGTAAAATTATCTAAACAAATTAACCTTGGATTGATGACTACGTCCTGCAAAGAACAAGCAACTGTATGTTAGCGGTCAGGGGGACAACACCTTAACCTCTGAGAAGTGACTATGCTTGTTGGCGAATATGCTTATCACTACGCTATGGTCGAGATCCTCTTCTGCTTTCACCCTTTATTTTCCGGTTGAGGAATAGGCCAACTCATTACCAGCCACCCTGTTCCTAGCTCTCTCACGCAGCTCCATCCATGACCAAGCCAAATAATTCATGTCTGTCTCGACTTCATTTCTCCGCGTGATTTAGCTCTTCCTCCTTTTTGTGTGTCCCGTGGATTCAAGAACAAGGCCTTTCTAGTTATGCTTTTCTCGGGTTTTATTAATTCATGCACCTCCAATCGGCAACAAACTGTCCACTTCGCTCGCAAAGAAGAACGGGCACTTGTCAGTTATTTAAACATATATCAACTATTTATGTAGTGTGTATTCATTCCTGTGTGCATAAACTACTATCTAGCAAAACAAAGAACGCATATCTATTGTGAAATAAACCTACAGAAAATTAGCAATCCCACATGCAGTATTAAAATACATACAAACAGCACCCCAGAAAACAAAACTGTAGAGTTGAAGACAAAAATTCGTCTGTATAACACCGTTCCAAATTTCCTCAAAGAAACAGCGGAATAAGCACCACAATTCAACAGTTGCCAAACACAAGCACTTAGATGATCACGGCGACGGCGCACAGTCTGTAGCCACACTGAAACATAAACTCAGCTCCAACATTTGCCATAAACCAGGAAGCCAATATGTCAACCACTTGTCAAGCACATACGCTGTTGAACACAAGTATCTAATGAAATACGGAAACTGCTTGACCATTCCACTTTAATATACAGCAAACTTTGCCCTCAGGATATAGCGACCTGATGAGCCAAATTTCTCAATATAATCTAGATATAACATGCACGAGACCATCGTGTGAATAACCGATTACAGAGACTAAACGATAAACCGGTTGAGAATATAAAGATTCCTCCTGTAACTAATTAGAGTGCTAAGCTTCCAACAGATGGGGGACACTGGCGGATTTCTGGAGTGGTCCTCGGAGAGACAGGCAACAAAAGGGGTCCCGATTCGTGTCCACTCGGTGAAAGCACACGGAGGGCTGGTCCGATTTATCAGCACCAGCAAAAACAAATGGGAAATTATGCTCGGGATCGCGCGTCGCTTGACGGTGTTCTCCGGGTCCTCTTGTAGTCATTGATCTTGTGCTGTGCTGCTGGTGGTGGGTGGGGTGGGGGAGGGAGGTGGCGATGATGGCATGTGAGGGGATGGCAGAAGTGTGGAATTTAACTTATTTTATAACAAACAAGAGCGTTGGACAATGAGTCATGAAATGGCGAAAAGGCTATAGACAGTGGGGATTTGTGCTTTTTGAGCAGAAAGTTGTGAATATCCTGGACATAGAAGACAACAAATATTTAATACTGACAGCAAGTTTTACTAGATAGCTAATCAAAACCTTACAGAAAAGACAAATGGAATCTTCGCAGCACATGAACAGATGAAGAGAACTATAGAAATTAGCATTAAATTAGACAAATTGTAAGAGAAGCACAGGAAGACGGATGTAAGGATATGTGCACTTATCTAGGGGACGTGGGTAGTCATACGGGGACATGTGCAATGATGTAGGGACGTGTGTAGTCATACGGGGAAGGATATGTGCACTTATCTAGGGGACGTGGGTAGTCATACGGGGACATGTGCACTTATCTAGGGGACGTGGGTAGTCATACGGGGAAGGATATGTGCACTTATCTAGGGGACGTGGGTAGTCATACGGGGACATGTGCACTTATTTAGGGGACGTGGGTAGTCATACGGGGAAGGATATGTGCACTTATCTAGGGGACGTGGGTAGTCATACGGGGACATGTGCACTTATCTAGGGGACGTGGGTAGTCATACGGGGAAGGATATGTGCACTTATCTAGGGGACGTGGGTAGTCATACGGGGACATGTGCACTTATTTAGGGGACGTGGGTAGTCATACGGGGAAGGATATGTGCACTTATCTAGGGGACGTGGGTAGTCATACGGGGACATGTGCACTTATCTAGGGGACGTGGGTAGTCATACGGGGAAGGATATGTGCACTTATCTAGGGGACGTGGGTAGTCATACGGGGAAGGATATGTGCACTTATCTAGGGGACGTGGGCAGTCATACGGGGACATGGGCAATGATGTAGGGACGTGTGTAGTCATATAGGGACATGCGCAAAGATGTAGGGACATATGTAGTCATATAGGGACATGAGTAATCAGGTAGGGACATGTGCAATGATGTAGGGACATATGTAGTCATATAGGGACATGAGCATTGATGTAGGGACATGTGCATTGATTTAAGGACATGTGTAGTCATATAAGAACATGAGCAATGATGTAGGGATATACGTAATGATGTAGGGACATGTGTAGTCATAAAAGGACATGAGCAATGATTTAGGGACACGTGTAGTCAAATGGCGACTTACGTAATGATATAGGGACATGTGTAGTCATATAGGGACATGAGCGATGATGTAGGGACATGTGTACACACATAGGGACATGAGCAATGATATAGGGACATGTGTACACATATAGGGACATGGGCAATGATGTAGGGACATGTGTACACATATAGTGAGCAATGATGTAGGGACATGTGTACACATATAGGGACATGAGCAATGATGTAGGGACATGTGTACACATATAGGGACATGGGCAATGATGTAGGGACATGTGTACACATATAGTGAGCAATGATGTAGGGACATGTGTACACATATAGTGAGCAATGATGTAGGGACATGTGTACACATATAGTGAGCAATGATATAGGGACATGTGTAG
Source organism: Cepaea hortensis (assembly GCA_963921405.1). Classification (NCBI taxonomy): domain Eukaryota; kingdom Metazoa; phylum Mollusca; class Gastropoda; order Stylommatophora; family Helicidae; genus Cepaea; species Cepaea hortensis. Next base: position 12,236,069 of record OY992893.1, on the reverse strand, counting down.
TCATATAGGCACATGTATAGTTATACAGGGACATGAGCAATGATATAGGGACATTGTGATGAAGTAGGGACAGGTGTAATGATATAGGGACACGTGTATTTATAAAGGGATATGTGTAATGATATAGGGACATGTGTAACGATATAGGGACATGTATAACGATATAGGGACATATATAATGATATTAAAAAAATTGTGTTGCGTATCCCTTACGGGACGTTGCAGTCAACACCAGCATATTCAGCTGCTGTTGATGTACTAGGCAAGTGTTACGTTCAGTAGTTTGCCATTGCTTTCTGAACGACCGGCCTCTATACCTTTTTCGAAAAAACCAGCACCGCCGTGTTTCGAACCCGGGTATACGGGCTCACAAACCGCGTTCGCAAGCCCTTCAGCCACAATGTGAAATGATATAGGGACATGTGTATTTATAAAGGGACATGTGTAATGATATAGGGAAATGTGTAATGATATAGGGACATGAGTAATGATAAAGCGACATGTGTAATGATATAGCGACATGTGTAATAATACAGGGACATGTGTAATGATATAGGGACATCTGTAATGATATAGCGACATGTGTAATGGTGTAGGGACATGTGTAATGATGTAGGGACATTAGAATGATGTAAGGACATGTGTGGTGATGTAGGGACATGTGTAATGATGTAGGGACATTAGAATGATGTAAGGACATGTGGGGTGATGTAGGGACATGTGTAATGATGTAGGGACATTAGAATGATGTAAGGACATGTGTGGTGATGTAGGGACATGTGTGGTGATGTAGGGACATGTGTAATGATATAGCGACATGTGTAATGATATAGCGACATGTGTAATAATACAGGGACATGTGTATTTATACAGGGACATGATAATGATATAGGGACATCTGTAATGATATAGCGACATGTGTAATGGTGTAGGCACATGTGGGGTGATGTACGGACATGTGTAATGATGTAGGGACATTATAATGATGTAGGGACATTATAATGATGTAGGGACATGTGTGGTGATGTAGGGACATGTGTAATGATATAGGGACATGTGTGGTGATATAGGGATACACGTAGTAATGTAGAGATATGTGTTAATGATGAAGGGGCACTGTAATGATGTAGGGACACGTGTAATGGTATAGGGACATGGGTAATGATGTAGGGATATGTGTAATGATATAGGGACATGTGTAATGATTTAGAGACATGTGTAATGATATCGAGATATGAGTAATGATATAGAGATATGTGTAATGATATAGGGACATGTGTAGATGAAGTAGGGACATATGTAATGACGTAAAAACATGTGTAATGATGTATGGACATGTGTAATGATGTAGGGGCACGTGTAATGATGTATGGATATGTGTAATGATGTACGGACATGTGTAATGATATAGCGACATGTGTAATGATATACGGACATGTGTAATGATATAGGACATGTGTAATGATATAGGGACATGCGTATTTATAAAGGGACATGTGTAATGATATATATATATATATATATATATATATATATATATATATATATATATATATATATATATATATATATATATATATATATATATAATGATTTAGAGACATGTGTAATGATATCGAGATATGAGTAATGATATAGAGATATGTGTAATGATATAGGGACATGTGTAGATGAAGTAGGGACATATGTAATGACGTAAAAACATGTGTAATGATGTATGGACATGTGTAATGATGTAGGGGCACGTGTAATGATGTATGGACATGTGTAATGATGTACGGACATGTGTAATGATATAGGGACATGTGTAATGATATACGGACATGTGTAATGATATAGGACATGTGTAATGATATAGGGACATGCGTATTTATAAAGGGACATGTGTAATGATATAGGGACATGTGTATTGATATAGGGACATGTGTAATGATATAGGGACATGTGTAATGATAAAGGGGTATATGTAATGATGTATGGACATTGTGGTGATGCAGGGACATGTGTGGTGATGTAGGGACATGTGTAATGATATTGGGACATGTGTAATGATATAGGGTCATGTGTAATGGTATAGGACATGTGTAATGATATTGGGACATTTGTAATGATATAGGAACATGTGTAATGATATAGGGACATGTGTAATGATATAGGGACATGTGTGGGTGATATAGGGATATGTGTAGTGATGTAAAGATATGTGTAATGATGTAGGGACACGTGTGATGATTTAGGGAGACGTGTAATGATATAGGGACATGTGTAATGATGTAGGGACATTGTAATGATATAGAAATATGTGTAATGATACAGAGATATGTGTAATGATGTAGGGATATGTGTAATGATATAGGGATATGTTTATTTAATGATGTAGGGACATGTGTAGTGATGTAGGCACATGTGTAATGATGTAACAATATGCGTATTGATGTCGGGAAATGTGCATTTATAAAGGGACATGTGTAATGATATAGGGCATTGCGTAATGATGTAATGACATGCGTAATGTTACAGGGATATGTGTTATAATATACGGATATATGTAATGATATATGGATATGTGTAATGATATAGGGACATTGGTAATGATATAGAGACATGGGTAATGATATAGAGACGTGTGTAATGATATATGGACATGTTTAATGTTATAGAGATATGTGTAATGATATAGGGACATTTGTAATGATATAGGGACATGTGTACTATTATAGGGACATGTGTAATGGTATAGGGACATGTGTAATGATATATGGACATGTGTAATGATATAGGGACACGTGTGGTGATATAGAGATATGTGTAATGATTTAGGGACACGTGTAATGTAGGGACACGTGTAATGATATAGGGACATGTGTAATAATGTAGGGATATATGTAATGATATAGGGATATGTGTTATGATATACGGATATGTGTAATGATGTAGGGACATGTGTAATGATGTAGGGACATGTGTTATGATGTATGGGCATGTGTAATGATGTAGGGACATGTGTAATGATATAGGGACATTGTTATGATATATAAATATGTGTAATGATATAGAGATATGTGTAATGATGTAGGGAAACGTGTAATGATGTAGGGATATATTTATTTAATGATGTAGGGATATGTTTATTTAATGATGTAGCGACATGTGTAGTGATGTAGGGATATGTGTAATGATATAGAGACATGTGTTATGATATACAGATATGTGTAATGATGTATGGACACATGTAATGATGTAGGGACATGTGTAATGATCTGGGGACGTTTTAATGATGTAGGGACATGTGTAATGATATATGGACATGTGTAATTATGTAGTGACATGTGTAATGGTATAGGACATGTGTAATTATATAGGGGCATGTGTAATGATATACGGACATTTGTAATGATATAGGGACATGTGTAATGATATAGGGACATGTGTAATGATATAGGGACATGTGTGGGTGATATAGGGATATGTGTATCGATGTAGAGATATGTGTAATGATGTAGGGACACGTGTAATGATTTAGGGACACAAGTAATGATATAGGAACATGTGTAATGATGTAGGGACATTTTTATGATATAGAAATATGTGTAATGATATAGAGATATGTGTAATGATGTAGGGAAACGTGTAATGATGTAGGGATATATTTATTTAATGATGTAGGGTGTCACCGCCTCACCAGCATATCTAGTAAAGGGCTGCAATTCCAGCCCAAGGGAAACCATTGAGTCGAGCAGGACCCAAATAATCTAGAACCTTCTAGATAGAGATGGTCACCAAGTCCATGATTCCGTGGACACTGATGTGGCCCGCCTAATGCGGGGTCCACGAGGAACTCGGACAGAGTTACCGCCCGTGTCGAGTTAGGACACGCGGAGACCGGCAGAGGACGAATGGACTTGAGAGAGGCAACAGGGCCTGCCTTTGAGGGACTCTATAGATATCAATAGATATATAGACATAGGCTAGATAGTTTGCTAGACTGTTAAATGATACTTATGTGTTTGATGTTTACTATTCGAGAGATGTAATCTAGCGCGGGTCTGTTTACCCACTGCGCCAACGCATACTGTATATGTAAATACAATAAATATCGATCTCATAAAGGAAAGATTTATTGTTGCCTGTATGAACCCAAGTTTAGTTATCTAGATACGAGCAAGACTATGACAGGCTTTTTGGGGGCTCGTCCGGGATTTTTGGTAACACATTGATTTGTTTAAATCAAAGAAATTGTTAACATTACAAAGTTACATGAAACTAGTAGCTATCTAGCGATAAAATAGAAGTAATCTGAGTCCCTCGGCAATGTCTCACCATTGCCTCCACAGCGCCTCTTTATTTTGATTCTGTAAACAATTTTTTTTTTTGACATGTTATTATTTTGACATTTTTTTTTTTGTGACAGTAACTAATGTGTTCTCGCTCCACGAGCAGATTGTTCCGCAACAAGTGCCGCGTCCAACCGATGAAACCTTTCCCACAGTAACGAGAGTGCAAGATAACATCGAGGAGCTTCAAAATTCAGAGCTAAGTTTCACCTCATACTCATTGTACTTCTAAGCTGTACTTCTCATGTTTCATCAATGTATTATGTTGTTTCATATTGATTTGGTTGCATATTCATGAACTTTTCACCAATATAACCTTGCATTTTGATTTACACATTAATAAGTAAGGGAGTTAACAAAATTTTCGAGTACACAAGATTTTTTCTAAGGGATTTAACTTTAGAAACATTACATACAAGTAAAACACAAAATGTCTTCCTTAGATAAATGCATTGAGCAAGGAATAAAGTTAGGTTATAAAGAAGAGAAATTGTCAGAATGGGCACAGAAAACACACGCAGAAAACATTGCCCGTGAAGAAAGAGCGATAGAACGAGAGGAAAAGAAATCGCAGATGGAGGCCGAAGAAAAGAAACTGCAGATGCAGATGCAAGCAGAGGAAAAGAAAATGCAGATGCAGATGCAAGCAGAGGAAAAGAAAATGCAGATGCAGGCTCAGGAAAAACAGCTGGAGCTCGAGGCGGCGGCCAAACAGGCCCAATTGAATGCCGAAACGCAAATAAAATTAAAACAGATGGAGGTTGAGTCTAACGCAGAAATATCTATAAACAAGCTAAGAAGCAAAGAAGAAGAACAAAAATATAATAAATATAAAGGTCTCGTGAAGGCTTTCTGTTCTGGAGATTCCATCTCCGCTTATTTAGAAAATTTTGAGTGTCTCATGTCTCATCATAAAATCAGTAAATCAGATTGGGCATTTATTCTAATGAGGAATTTGGCTCTTGAACCACTGAAAATAATAGAAACAATACCACAGGAAATGCGAAAAGACTATGAGTACCTAAAACAACGCATTCTCCAACATTTTTCTTTAGACACTGCAGGTTACCAACAACAATTTGCCAAATTATCTCCACAACCAAACCAAACCTTCATAGATTATGTCAGTACAGTCCAAGACATATGCACAAAATGGATTAACTCGGCTAAAACCAACAATAGCCATGATAAACTTAAGGAACTAATTATAATAGATAAAATAGTTAGCACCACCCCTACACCTTTTGCCAAGTTCTTAAAACAAATGGATTGTAAGAGCATTCAGGAAATCGAGGCGAAAGGAAATGCATTTTTTACAGCAAACAGGGATATTTTTCAACATAATATAAGTCACAATGATACAGCAGCTGCAGTAGTGGACACCAAATACTCCAAACAATCACAGAGCAGATTTAAACCACGATCCAATGTCGGTAAAGTAGTAAGGTGCCAATATTGCAATGCTCATCACGACAGTTACGGTATGTGTGACAAATCACCCGCCTACCCTGAACACCTCAAAAAGATGGTAGAGAAGCAAACAGCTAAACGCATGGCTTACCACAGAGTAATTAAATGTTATTTCTGCAATAGCTGGGGTCACTATAATAAAGATTGTCAAGGCCGAAAGTTATTGAAACAGGCCAATGCGGCATTAGTAGAAACGTCGACTGACGAAGAGCTTGAGTCACTAAATGAATGTGAAAATCAACACGACAATGAAAGCGAGCTTGGGAATGCTGTACACGTCATCAACACCATAACAGACAGTAAGTGCAACACCTGTACAAAGTTCCAACTGGACACAACACTACATTGTGGTCACATTATCCCAATTGCAAATGAAATAGCTAACGCTGCCTTATCATCTACAGGCAAGCTAGTTTTTTATACAGGGTTTGTTAACAACAAAAAGGGCACGTTAATTCGTGATTCCGGCGCAACTCTCTGTGGGGTGAGGAGAACATTAATAGACGCTAAAGACTACACAGACAAACATGTGACGTGTCGCACATTTTCAGGTACAACAGAGAAATATCCCCTTGCTTTGGTCGGAATTCAAACACCATTCATATCGGGGCAAGTATTGTGTGCTATCCTTGAAAATCCCGTCGCGGATATTATACTTGGTAATTTACCCAACATACATCCTTGCTCTAAAAGAGAAATAAAAAGGTGGGAGCAAAAACACGGTATCCACCACAGAAATAGCGACACAAAAGAGAAACACCATTCTTGCTTGTCTCAATCTGCCAAAAGACCAAGGGAGACAACCACTGAGGTAATTCAGGAAGAATGTACCGAGGTGTACAATGCAGGGGCGGTCGAATCAAGAAACGATACGACCGAATTAAAACCTCGAATTGAGGATGCGACCAAACTACCAAGTACCGAACCTGTAAATGTGCAACAAAACACACAACACACAAACACAATAACACGACAGACAACCCACACAACCAACACCTACCAACTACAGGAATCATTAGAAATAGTAGCGCCAAACTCAACTAACATCACTTTTGGTAATGAACAGAAAAATGACCCTACACTAGCACCATACTTTAAATTAGTAGGCCTTAAGCCAAAATTAACAAAGAACGCATCGTGGACATTTAGGCTACAGGATAACATCTTAACTAGATTTTACACAACAAAACACACCACGACACAGCAAATAGTGCTACCACAAGCACATCGAAACAAAGTTTTAAAAATAGCCCATGACTCCCCTTTTGGAGGTCATATGACATACGAAATGACCAAGGCTATTATCCTGACCCAGTTTTATTGGTTTTATTGCAGATGATATAGATATTATAGGGCAAAGTGAACAAAAGACATTGGAAATATTGACTCACTTAAAGGGAAAAGCCCAACAGATGGGGCTGGTTATCAACCAAGATAAGACAGAATATATGGTAATTTCAAGAGACGGAATGGCTAGAAACTCTGGCCACTTACAAATAGATAATATGACCATTAAAAGAACGGAAACATACAAATACCTGGGTACGATCTTCAACTGCTCCAACATCATAAGGGAAGAAATACAAACTAGAATCAACTCTGGAAATAAGATATACTATGCACTACAACATCTACTAAAATCAAAGGCGCTATCTCGTAACACCAAAATCACAATATACAAAACACTGATCAGACCAGTTGTGCTGTATGGCTCTGAAACCTGGAGTACAACGAAAGGAGACGAAGCCTTGTTACAAACCTTTGAGAACAAAATTTTAAGACGCATCTTTGGGCCCATTAGGGATACACAAAGTGGAGAGTGGAAAAGAAGAAGTAACAAAGACATTTATGATATGTTTAAGTCCCCGCTAATCACTGGTATCATGAAGGCTAATAGACTACAATGGCTGGGGCATATAGAAAGAATGGAAGATAATAGGGAAACAAAACTCGCTTACACTCAGGAAATAAATGACCGTAGACCCCGAGGTAGACCAAGAAGGCGGTGGAGAGATAATACATGTACAGACCTGCAAGCACTTGGAATCAACGACTGGCAAGAGAAGGTCCACCAGAGAGACGAATGGAGACGGATTGTATTTGCAGCAAAGAACCTCAATGGCTCGGAACGCTGAAGAAGAAGAAGAAGTTTTATTGGCCAAAGTTTGACCAGGATATTAAAACCTTTTGTGCAACTTGTGTTATATGTCAGAAACTGGTCAACAAGGGGAATAACCCTACTGTATTCGCTTTAAATAGAAACTTGCAATTATCCCATGGAAATATGTTGACACCATATTATGTTAGACGAGACAATGAGACAAATGAACTGACTCAACGAACTGGCAACGGAGACGAAACGACAATTTCTCAACGAAATGACACCTCGACAAACGAAGCATCGTTAACGACACACTCTCACGACGACGAAAACGACGAAGACATATGGACATTACCGACAATCTGTGATATCGACAACGACAACAAATGTGACGACAAAAACGACGACGACAATGACATTGAAAACAATGTACAAACAGTGGCATCTGTGATAAATCCGACAGACGTGGACAACATGGAAATCCCTGTACCAATCATGACTGACGACGGAATTAATGACGTAGTTGCTTATATTGATGATATATGCATCCATTCTTCTGATATGACTTCTCACTTACTCACCCTTAAACAAGTCTTCCACCAAATCTCTCTTTTTGGACTTACTATCAAACCTTCCAAGGTTGAAATAGGTTATACACAAATAGACTTCCTTGGACATAGAATTTCTGAAGGAAAATTGTTGACTGATGATAAAATTGTTTCCAAGATCCTTAAGCTAGAAGTACCTACCACAAAGAAGCAAGTTAGAAGTTTACTAGGTCTGATTAACTATTATTCGAAATTTATTCCACATTGGGCAGAATTAACCTCAGTCTTTTCTGATATGTTAACTAAAAATCATCCATCAAAAATTTGTAAAAGTACCAGCTTAGATGATGCAATGTGTAAATTGAAACATATTTTTTCTAATCCACCAGTCTTACGATTACCCAACATTAATTTACCCTTTATTTTGACCACAGATGCGAGCGCTATCGCAATAGGAGGATGCTTGATGCAGGAAATGGATGGCATAAAACACCCAATTCTCTATGTAAGCCGCAAATTAAAGAAGGCTGAGACTCGGTATGCCACAGTTGAATTGGAGTGTCTGAGCCTAGTGTTTTGTATATTGAGATTATCGAAGTTCCTCTTAGGGAGTCACTTTGTGGTCCTCACTGACAGTTCGCCATTATTAGTCCTTAACCAGGGGTCGCCTAAAAACCATCGGCTACAAAGATGGTGTCTTCTACTTCAAGATTTCGACTTCGAAATCCGCCACATCAGAGGCACCGACAACATTGTGGCTGACCTTTTGTCACGGCAGGTGAATGCGCCAGTAGAATGACTCTGATCACATCGACCATTAGCCATATTATAAACTGTGATACTTTTAGTCGGTTGCATATTACAGTGGAACTCTACACCTGCTACAGTACTCTCAGTGATTAGTTGAATTACAACACCCCAGAACATGATACGTTACTTTGAGAACTATACCATCAAGTGCCTAAGCGCTAGAACACTTCCAGCAAGAAACAGTAACTGTGTTTGTGTCAACCAATAAGATCAACCAACGAACTAACTCCGAATTCTGTAAGAACTCGTTATATAGGACATTAAGAACATGCCATACTTGCTGTTACTACGTAACTTTACAAACAGCCGAAACAGAACCCCATCGACTACGACACTCAAGAGACAGCCATATTAGCTTTACCATTCATGGCGTAACACGCTAGCGACAGGAGAACGACGCGCACATCATCTTGGGATTTAATTAATTAATTAGTTTAAGATTAAATATGTATTATATTTCCATTATTGTTGTATATAAATTGTATTCACCTGTAATTTGTACATATTCGACATTAATATTACAGGCGGTACCATTCCTAAGCTAAAGAACCGTCCTATACAATTGTCTCTATTTAAATTATAACCCATTTGTGAGTCATCGTACAAGAAGTACGTATTTTCTTAAAGGGCAAATATCGCCTAGCCCATTTTTTCTAAGGGCAATAACACTTACCTCAACTTTAAGTATATATTTTAACCAAATACTATTTTTAATGAAAAGTGAGGGAATGACTGTGTGAATGGATTAAATAAGAGAACTATACACTTGGCGGACAAATTGTACGCAAACCGTATTTATTTTCATTTGTCTGCGTCTTTCATGTAAATTGTATGACTTGTCTAATTTGTGAATACATGTGTAGTACTTAGTTTAATAGTGAGTTAATATACTTAGTTTAGCAGTTAGGATACATCTAAGCACCACTACTTGGAATGCCTGATCATGTATTGCACACAGTGCAGTATTTCATGATTGAGGTTATCCCAACTCGTGACGCTTGGAAATACGCCACACATTCAGCACACACAGTACACAAACCTTAAAACTTAACACTATCAAGTTAAAATACAGTCACTTTATTATAAACATCAACTTATTAGTCAAAGCACACTAACAAGCCAACAGGGACACTTGTAGTATGAGGGGGATAAAATGACAAGGTAACTACATATTTAGCATTAGATAACATACGGGAGTAAAAGTGTATAGAAATACACACACAAATCAAGATTTGAAGGTGTACTTATTTAGCCAAGACTTCGGTCTTGTTAACCCTCTATTATATAGGGGTTATTTGTCTGGGTACCATTTTGGGTACTATGAGAAGGGCAAGTTGTAAATACAACTACTAAAATGCCACGTAACTTCGGTCTGATAAGCATACTTAAGCACACGAGAGACAGGGATCTCTGCACCAAATCAGACAAGTGTTGTATGGTAGAATACATGAGTTTTTAGTGCTAATAGGTAGGTTGCCAGGTTACTATCCACCAAACTGCAACACGAACTGTAGGTGAGTCGGTGACAGAATTAGAACGGATCTAATTCCCAACAACAAATCATGTCACGGGGGAGGGGGGAATCCTGTCACCGCCTCACCAGCATATCTAGTAAAGGGCTGCAATTCCAGCCCAAGGGAAACCATTGAGTCGAGCAGGACCCAAATAATCTAGAACCTTCTAGATAGAGATGGTCACCAAGTCCATGATTCCGTGGACACTGATGTGGCCCGCCTAATGCGGGGTCCACGAGGAACTCGGACAGAGTTACCGCCCGTGTCGAGTTAGGACACGCGGAGACCGGCAGAGGACGAATGGACTTGAGAGAGGCAACAGGGCCTGCCTTTGAGGGACTCTATAGATATCAATAGATATATAGACATAGGCTAGATAGTTTGCTAGACTGTTAAATGATACTTATGTGTTTGATGTTTACTATTCGAGAGATGTAATCTAGCGCGGGTCTGTTTACCCACTGCGCCAACGCATACTGTATATGTAAATACAATAAATATCGATCTCATAAAGGAAAGATTTATTGTTGCCTGTATGAACCCAAGTTTAGTTATCTAGATACGAGCAAGACTATGACATAGGGATATGTTTATTTAATGATGTAGCGACATGTGTAATGATATGGGGATTGATTGATTGATTGATTGATTGATTTAGGAACCGACATCACAGCAAAGAAGATATAATGATTTAGAGATATGTTTATTTAATGATGTAGGTACATGTGTAGTGATGTAGGGACATGTGTAATGATGTAGGGATATGTTTATTTAATGATGTAGGGACACGTGTAATGATATAGGGATATGTTTATTTAATGATGTAGGGACATGTATAGTGATGTAGGGACATGTGTAATGATGTAGCGACATGCGTAATGATATAGGGACATGTGTATTTATAAAGGGACATGTGTAATGATATAGGGACATGCGTAATGATGTAGTGACATGCGTAATGTTACAGGGATATGTGTTATAATATACGGATATGTGTAATGATCTAGGGACATGTGTAATGATATAGAGACGTGTGTAATGATATATGGACATCTGTAATGTTATAGGGATATGTGTAATGATGTAAGGGCATGTAATGATATAGAGACATGTGTAATGGTATAGAGACATGTTTGTGATGTAGGGGCATGTGTAATGATGAAGGAACATGTGTAATGATTTATTGACATTGTGGTGATGTAGGGACATGTGTAATGATATAGGGACATGTGTAATGATATAGGAACATGCGTAATGATATAGGGACATGTGTAATGATATAGGGACATGTGTAATGATATAGGAACATGCGTAATGATATAGGGACATTTGTAATGATATAGGGACATGTGTAATGATATAGGGACATGTGTGGTGATATAGAGATATGTGTAATGATTTAGATACACGTGTAATGATTTATGGACATGTGTAATGATGTAGGGACATTTGCAATGATCTAGGGACATTGTAATGATGTAGGGACATGTGTAATGATATAGGGACATGTGTAATGATGTAGTGACATGCGTAATGTTACAGGGATATGTGTTATGATATACGGATAGTGTAATGATGCAGGGACATGTGTGATTATATAGAGACGTGTCTAATGATATAGGGACATATATAATGATATAGGGTCATGTATAATGATATAGGTGTATGTGTAATGATATAGGGACATGTGTAATGATATAAGGATATGTTTAATGATCTAGAGATTTGTGCAATTATGTAGTGATATAAAGACAAGTGCAGTGAAGTAGAGCCATGTGCAATGATTAAGAACATGTGCAATGATTAAGAACATGTGCAATGATTAAGGGCAGGTGCAACGATATAGGATCGTGTGCAGAGATATACGGACACGGGAAATGTTTAGACACCAGCAGTTGTTTAGGGATATTAATAGTTGTACCGGAATGACCCGATGTCCAGACGTAAAAGTATGCTCAGAACATGACCCCCAAGCGTTGCCGTGTACAACTGTTTTGAATCAACCTGCAGCAACCAATCGCTGGAGTTCAAGTGGATTTGTCGCCATTCATAAACTCCAGGGACCACAGGTTAAAATTCCACAGGACCATAGGGACCACGGGCAAAATTTCTAGATTAAAATTCTACCCAAGTATTTCAGGATCCTCGCCGATGCAACGGAGTTCGTGCATTGAGCTGAGTTTCTCCAGACTCAGGTTTGAGTTAGGAGGAAAACGGAGCACTTATGGGTTAAACCGTGTGCCGTGATTTTGATCCAACGACTAAACAAAACTAAACTAAACTAGACCACAGTTTAGCGGTAAAAACAGGACTGACTAACTTATGAGGAAATGCTGGAACCACTGATATTTGAAGATGAAGGAAAGAAAAAGGGAAACAGGGACATCAAAGAGAACCTTAAATATAAGAAACATGGCCATCCATGATATAAGAGGAGGCAAGGAGACAACTCAACGAGAGTTCCCTTGGCGGCAATTATAGAATGCGCCGCCTGGAACTTCAGAGCGCTAAATGTAACAGGAGGGTGTAGCAGCCATGTTTTCCATGGGAGATGACCTGTTGAAGTTGCCAAGTTAAACAAGCTATGGCGACAGTGAGACAGAGTAAATAACCTCCAAAAAACAGTGACTAATGGCCCAGAAACAAGACATCACTTGATATTTTCCTGGCCTTTGCTCGAATTGAAAACTATAAAACAGGTTGATTATTTGTGTTTGTGTCCAGTGAGATATTGCCATGTATTAGAAGGGTTAATTCAAACGCTCGTACATTGTGTCATGGCAGATATGTCAAATGGGATGTATCCTACAAGAGGATGTGCACTATGAATTGTTTAATTTTTAAAACGAAACATTGAAAATTGTGATCACACATCCCAGGATTGAGAGCAGATGCTGTTCATGAAGACTTATCAATACTTATTAGTCATCACCCGTGATGGCCTGCCATTGTTTCTTCGCGAAATACCGAAGCCAGATCTTCTTCTTCTTCTTCTTCTTCTTCTTCTTCTTCTTCTTCTTCTTCTTCGCGTTCATCCGGAGTGTTTTTTTTTTTCAGATGTGATTGCGGTGTGTCCGGTTAGGCACCCTCGGGGCGAAACCCTTAGGCCAACACATCCGACTTTTAGCGTGCATTTTTGACCAGGTTAGCATTCCTAGGAGACTCTCACTTTTGTGGTAATGTTCATAACCCAGCTGGTCAAGTTGGAAAGGTCGAAGACTTCACGGTCATCCCTTAAGGGAAGGCAGGGACAGTCCATGGCATTTTCCGCCATCCAGGGTGGCTTCCATAATTGCAGAGCCGGCACATTTTGCTCTGTAACTGGGCTCAGCTGAGGAATTGCCACGTCCTGCTCATGGATGCTTTAATTCCTCACTTCCATGTATTGGGCATTTCGCTTATCACTGGTCGCTCAGGCGCAAACCAGGAACGGCCAGTCTGCGGTTGACATCCACTAGGTACGCCTTCGCTTTGGACTTCGGACCACGCAATGGATTCGATAGCCAAGCATTTCATTTTGTGTCATAGAGACGTTTTTTCACTTATGACTACACTCTCTATGAGTATAGATACAGACATTTTTCGTAACCATTTCGTGCGACTGGGGCACTTTTTTCTCTCCTTTGGTTCTCGCTCACGAGGTAGGCTACATGTGCCGCCGGCTCAGCACCTTACCTCCGTGTATCTGTGAGTGAGAAAACGGCCAGGCCCTCTCATCCGGGGATCTCTCATATCCCTCAGCTGAGAGCCTTCTTACACGTATCCAAACTAAGCATGTAGCGTGCTCAGCATCTCACTTCCGTTTTGAAATACGTGAGTATCGGCCCGGCTCTCACATCCAAGGGTTAATGGCTTAGAGGCGTTCAGCCATATCCCTCAAGCGGGAGCCTTTGAGTATGTGTCTGGACCATGAATGTGTGGCTTCGTGCGCCTGATTTGATCTTTTGACTGCTATCCTGTCTACCTGCAGAGCAGCAGGTTGTGTCTCTCTTAGTCTGGTCCCTAACCCAAGATCTGTCCGACACGTAGTTGTGCTTCCGTCGGATCAGCTCTTGGGGTCATTGGGACAAGCAAGCCCCCCCCCCCCCGTCCCCCACCGCGACAAGGTGGAGACACATCGGAGGGGGGCGGGGCAGATCTAATGTTTGTACCTTGCTGGGTGGAATCTTGTGTTCCATTATAGCATTAGAGTACCCCTATGTGAGATCAAAGGAACTACAGTTCTAATGGTTACTTCTGTATTTGAGAATGGACATCTATTCTTTAGCCCAACCAGGGACAACAAAGTGAACCACTGAAAATCTGTCAGTGTGTATCCAGTGAGATGTGAACTGTGCTACCGGAGGATTGATCAATACCCACATCCCAGACTAACTCATCATTTGGACATTTCTTGTTACATTTCTAGTTTCAATTGTAAAACCATCTGCCTCTAATTGTCCAATTCCAATTCCAATTTAAAAAAGAAAAAAAATTTCCAAATTCGGTCTCGTTAGACCTGCATCTTCAGCTTTGGTTATTGTTGAGATCCGTGGTTGTGTGGACTGTTAGTACTAATTTATGCTGGTTTAATTGGGTCCGCACTGTCTGTTGGATAGGGTCGCAAATGTCTCATCTCATCTCATCATGTTCCTCTTGTACCTTGCGGTGTCGAGGTGAAGTATAAACTTCGTGAGGGTCGCAAATGTATATAATATTATATATATTGTTATATCTTTTCAATCCTTGAGTGTCACTTGTCAAGTTAATGTGTTTTGTAAAGCAATTGTAGTTTAGATGTGAGATGCCTAGGCTGGAAGTAGGATGTTCTCTGTTTAAAGTTATTCTCAGGCTAACTGAACACTTATGGTTGCTCGAAGCAATAGCTGCTATGGATATGCATTAACTCCCTGCTATTGATAATCTAAACCCCGCATATTCAATAAGGTTCAACGTTCTTTAAAATACACTATAAATATAGATTAGAAAATAAGGTTGAATAACTGTATATAGATATATCGACATGTAGATAGATGGTGCCTTGTACCCATAAGCCTGCTGTCACAGTAGTGGTGTTGAGACATAAGCAGTGATCCCTTTCTCTAACATGGAAACTGACAACCACAAGTTGCACATGGATTACGCCCTTTATGAAATAGCGGGGAAAATGTACACCCGGAAATATCGGCTAGGAGAAACACTATTAGGTCGTGATACATTTGGCAGATTAAGGTATTTTTCGGTGAACCAACATAACTGGCTCTCATTAGTCCTGCACATCCTACTGGTTTCTTAGTTAGGAGAGGATATCAGTATGCGGCACAGTCCGCTGCAGATGTGCGGGGTCGAGACAAGTCTCTACAGTAATCCCACAGCGGTAAATGCAACCTTCAGGGCTTAGATTGCCCGAATGCTAGTACAGTGGACATAGGTGCTAAAATAGATTGCCCGAATGCTATTACAGTGGACATAGACGCTAAAATAGATTGCCCGAATGCTATTACAGTGGACATAGGTGCTAAAATAGATTGCCCGAATGCTATTACAGTGGACATAGACGCTAAAATAGATTGCCCGAATGCTATTACAGTGGACATAGACGCTAAAATAGATTGCCCGAATGCTATTACAGTGGACATAGACGCTAAAATAGATTGCCCGAATGCTATTACAGTGGACATAGGTGCTAAAATAGATTGCCCGAATGCTATTACAGTGGACATAGGTGCTAAAACTCACAGGCTGCCAACGGACCAACAAATCAACCCAACCAACAAACCAAGCCGGAATTCTTCAACTATAAACGTGCGCCGTACTACTAGGACTGTCGGTGGTCAAGCAATGATAGGAGATGGTCTCCATCAGCGTCATGGCGACACAAGGGTCATTGGGTGTTCATTTCAACTAACTTCTTCTTCTTATAATCTGCCTTGGTGATCATGCCTTGTCCACAGCCTGCTGTCTCATGTACTGCCTAGATATCACGCTGGCCAGCTTATTCAAGCGGCAGAGTGAATGAGTGAGCGGGACAGTGAATGAGTGAGCGTGAGAGTGAATGAGTGAGCGTGAGAGTGAATGAGTGAGAGTGAATGAGTGAGCGGGAGAGTGAATGATTGAATGGGAGAGTGAATGAGTGAGCGGGAGAGTGAATGAGTGAGCGGGAGAGTGAATGAGTGAGCGGGAGAGACAGAATGAGTGAGCGGGAGAGTGACTGAGTGAGCGGGAGAGTGAATGAGTGAGCGGGAGAGGAGAGTGAATGAGTGAGCGGGAGAGTGAATGAGTGAACGGGAGAGTGAATGAGTGAGCGGGAGAGTGAATGAGTGAGAGTGTGTGTGTGTGAGTGAATGAGTGAGAGTGAATGAGAGAGAGAGAGAGAGTGTGTGTGGTGTGTGTGTGTGGGACGCGCTGGCATCACTACTTTTACGTCACATACTTTTTATGTACACATTTTTCTCCATGTTTAGCCTTGTTTATGTTTACAACATTCATTTCACAATGTTTATTTTTCTTCCTATGTAAATGTATAATGCTCTTGATGAACGAAAGACGAGTGATTGGAAGGGCCGAATGTAAGACGGGCCTGCGCGCCCAATTTGTGACCCTAATAAAGTTGATTTGATTTGATTTGATTTGATCTCTCGTCCCTCTTTCCCTCTCCCCCACCTCCATTGCCTCTGCTTCCCTGCAACGTTCCCCTTGCGTCGACATACTCCAGCTTCCGCCTTCTCCTGACAACCGCAGAATACGTGGACTGGTTTCTTCTGATGCGAGCAACCAGTTCTCTTTCTGAGCTAACTTCTTTCGTGATGTCTTCATTGTTATCTTTATCTCTCCATGGAGTTCTCGTCACTCTTCTATAAAACCATAAAAACGCATCTTCCACATAAGTATTCCCAATTATTCAATATGTTAAATGTCACATGAGGCCACATTAAAGTAGACTATGTTCTGTAGATAAGTACCTCAACGATGTTAATCCCAGACAATGGTTAGTTGTTTGTAGTTTCACTTTCTCAAACACTTTTAACAAGTAGTATCCCATTCAACCCAGATGAGCTGGTTGGTGAATGGTCTGGCAGACACTGTTAAATGTGTCGACCCGATACATGAGGGTTGTGGTGGTGTAGTGGCTAGACACTGGCATGTCGTCCCGATGGTCATAGGTTTGATCGGCATCGGCGCAGATTGGAATGTATCGTCCCAGCCAAACATGGGGACCAGCAAATGTTTTAGGAAGTGAGAGCGGCCGACGTGACACCGCCCACATCAGCCACCCAGTGCCGACCGGTGTATACAAATATTGGTAGAGCACCAAAAGTCCAATCAGTCTTCAGGTGTGCAAAATGCTCCTTTACTGGCGTATTTTACTAAGTCCGACTGTTTACAACGCATTCAGGTCGTGCGAGCCCTAAGGGTTCGCATATGTCACGAGTTATTTTTGTGTAGAGACTGTTCTCCCGACTCAATATCACTGTCTCGCAGGCAGTGTGTTGCAGGGATCTGGTAACCTCTCCATGCTCAAGAACTAGTGCCCAACACCAGTACTGGAATGTTCCGTGTGCATAGAGGCATGTAAGTTCAAGGATGTCACAGCCAGGCCTCATCACAGAACATAGGAACTAGCCGGGATTAGATCTGAGCTGGCGATATTTCCTCATGGTGATTATGTATTCTATTGTCTGCATTTAACTGCGGAGTGTAACAACTTTACCGTTGATAACATTATTTAGAATATTTCAGTAGTAAATGACACGATCCTACTTGGATAACTGTGGCAATTCTAGAGCTAATACATGCTTACCAAGCTCCGACCATCGCGGAAAGAGCGCTTTT
Source organism: Cepaea hortensis (assembly GCA_963921405.1). Taxonomy (NCBI): domain Eukaryota; kingdom Metazoa; phylum Mollusca; class Gastropoda; order Stylommatophora; family Helicidae; genus Cepaea; species Cepaea hortensis. The sequence goes on along the minus strand of OY992893.1, from coordinate 12,217,480 downwards.
ATTAGTTCAAAACCAATCGCCGTTGCCCTTCGCGGGGCGCGGCGTTCCCACTGGTGACTCTGGATAACTTTGTGCTGATCGCATGGCCTTACGTGCCGGCGACGCATCTTTCAAATGTCTGCCCTATCAAATGTCGATGGTACGTGACATGCCTACCATGTTTGTAACGGGTAACGGGGAATCAGGGTTCGATTCCGGAGAGGGAGCATGAGAAACGGCTACCACATCCAAGGAAGGCAGCAGGCGCGCAACTTACCCACTCCCGGCACGGAGAGGTAGTGACGAAAAATAACAATACGGGACTCTATCGAGGCAAGTCTGGTGCCAGCAGCCGCGGTAATTCCAGCTCCAATAGCATACTCTAGGCTACCTTTGGTTTGTAAAGAGTCACTGAGTAACTCTGAGTAAAGAGTCACTATATTACAGAGTTTCCGACTTGGGTCAAGATGGCGGGGCGTGTTTTCTTCTAACTTGACTAAAGACGGTTGATCGGTGGCTTGACAATCCACCATCATAAAACTCCCAACTGTTACAGAAACAGATTTCTGACTCCAAATGTTTGACGCCCGCACAAACATAGAGAGCCACGACTTCTGCCCTATGCGCCAACTCAGGCACGAGACGAAAGACAAGACAAGTAGTAAAGATGTGACAAAGCTCAGAATGTATGACAGCTGCATGTTCAGTTTTAACGTTTAAAACAGAATTATTTTTGACAACCATTGATCTTCAAGATTTGATTGTGTGTCAGTATTGGTTGCATATAAACACTGGCAACAAAATCCACGAATAACTGGCAAATCGATACTTTGCTTAATAGCTCTATTTCAATTATATGAACACTCTCCAAACCACGGTCAGTCTGTCTTGCTTAACTAGCTTTGGTTCGTATGTTTGCCGTTTCTTCTCTTAGTCAGACTTATAATTCGCCTAGTCCGTTTACAGATTTCCCATGGTGGGTTCCGTGCACAGAGGTGTGCATTGCTTAAGCACATGTGTGTGTGCGTGCGTGCATGCGTGCGTGTGTGTGCGCGCGCGCACGCGTTGATGCAAAGTTAGGAACTGAAGGTAATCACACCGACACGATGCCAGCTGATGACAAGTAGAAGAATGGCTTCAGTCACCTCATAGCTTCGTACATGTGAAATATTGAGGGTTATAAATACGTAAAGCGGAGTCGGCTAAGGAATAACTGTACCTTCCTGTAGATAAGATCGTGTCTGAACTCTGACCAGGGCGATATAATGATGCTGGTTATCTGTTCATGAATGACGTCCAAGGGCAGGTTTCCGTAAGAACGCGGAAACTGTCAGAGCCATGTTCTACATGCAAGGGGCCTCATTGCGCCGGAAACGTTGTATAGGGGCCCAAAGATAAAACTGTCACATTAGAGAACAAGCCGTGCAAATTATCCTCTTTTTCGTCAAAGGCATTCAGTGGCCACAAGGATTCTCTAGCCATTGCTAAGTGGGTACCTCTTCTCCTAGTCCATGCCGTCTGGCGTTGGTGATCATGTTTGTCCAAGCTTTGTGTCTCATGTACTGCCAATCATTTCTGATACTGACTGATTGGGGGTGTGGGTGGTGGGGGGGGGGGGGGGGGTGAGTTGTCTCGAGATATGGTGTCCGCCTCGAGTGCTGGAGGTCCCGGGTTCAAGCCCCGGTGAGGACCGGGATTTATTTCACGTGGATTTCTAGTAACACAATTTTCCCTGGCCTCTGGGTAGTGAGGCCGGACGCCCGTGTGTATTGTTGCGCACGTAAAGACTCCCTTGGCAGTTGGAAATCGAAAAATAGTAACCTTACGGCGCTGCTCGGGCAAAATGTCGAGTTAAAAATCTACACAAAGTATTTCAGGATCCTCGCCGGTGCTATGGAGTTCGTGCACTGAGCTGAGATTATCCGGACTCAGGCTTGAGTTAGGAGTAGAACTGAGCACTTATAGGTTATACCCGTGTGCCGTGATATTGATCCATCAACTAAACTGAACTAAACTATTTCTGATACCGATATTCCGCCATGCCATGATGTCAAATAGTTCAGCATCATCCTCTCTCTTGGCCTCCCCATGACTCTCCTCCCCTCCAACTTTCTCCTTGTGACGGCACGCGCCAGTTTCCTCTTCTTAAGACATGTCCTAAAAATGTGGACTGATAAGATGCGTGTAAGCAGTTCTCTTGGGGAGTTAGCATTTTTCAATGTGTATTTAATGCTCCTTCTCGTCATTCTTCTATATACCACATTTCCGCAACCTCCACATAATTTCTACTTCTCTCTATCTCTTTCCTAGTATTCTAGAATACGCGTTCTCAAACGTCTAAGCAAGTCTTACTCGTCGCTCTCTAATAAAGTTATTTCCGATGCCATTCTACCGTCTCACTGGCCTTTCTCCGTGTGTTCCAACTTCCCTTGTGTCTGTTTCCCCAGGCATGTAGAAAATGCCTGCTCTGTGTTTCTGCTATCCGGTTTTACATTTCAAGTGCAATGTTCCAACAAGTTCCCAGCAGGAGAGCTGTATTAATATGTCTGAGACTTTTAATTTTATCTTCAACTCAATGTGGCTTGCTTATTGGTTATATAAAGACGTGCGCGCACACACACACACTAACACACACAAACACACATAAACATACAGATACATATAACACATACACTACACAAAGACACTATCATGTGCAATGCTGAAAGACGAGGGTGTTCATGGTTCGTGCCATCTCAAACGACCACCATTCTTGCATTCAGGTCCTCGCTCTTGTCCCGCTTATGTCATGTGGTCAACCCTCAATGTATCCATCTCTGTCTTCATCGCACTCTATTCATACCAGATCGCCAGCTATCGCTAATTTTACAAATTTGTGCCTCCTCCTAAAGGGCCCAAACATCGACTTCCCTCAACGAGCCTGAGGGACACCCTTGCGGGGTCTGGAGTACCCGTTGAGTCGCCCCACCCCCACAACTATGGTACGGTGAAATCACATGAGCTTGTGTTCGATTGAGCTTGAAAGCAGTCGAAGATAGTTGCTGCTCCTGGCTCAACTTGGCGGCAGTAGGCAGGGGGTCTCTTTATAGATACAATGACACCGGGCACCGACTAGTATCGCCACTGTACAGAACGAAAGCAATGGCAGACTCCATTGTTTACAGATGTCTAGTAAATTATGATTCGTCTAAGCATGTTCGTATCTAAGACATGTTGGTACCTACACATAATATACACAGACAGACAGGGAGAGGCAGGAAGCGAGTTACGAAGTAAGAAATGAATGAAGGAAGGAAGGAAGGAAGGAAGGAAGGAAGGAAGGGAAGGAAGGAAGGAAGGAAGGAAGGAAGGAAGGAAGGAAGGAAGGAAGGAAGGAAGGAAGGAAGGAAGGAAGGAAGGAAGGAAGGAAGGAAGGAAGGAAGGAAGGAAGGAAGGAAGGAAGGAAGGAAGGAAGGAAGGAAGGAAGGGAGGAAGCTATGCTTTACTATAAAATAACTAATGAAGAGTATTTCAGATTTTGCAGGAACTTTAGAATCAGCAACACTGCCAGTCAAATATGTGTGTAATCATTATACTCATTCGTTCATCATGTGCCATGCCGATACGCGCGGGCGGTCATGTTTCGCCATCTCACTCGATCACCAGAGTCACGGGTCAGGTCTGTGTTCTTGTCTCGACCATACCACGTAGTAAAGTCATCCAGGTATTTACTTCTGTCTTCTCCTTGTTCTCTTCCCCTCGATCTTGCCAGTTGTTACCAAGTTATCCAATTAATTTCTTCGCATAACGTGACCAAAAAATTGTGATTGTCTACGTCTAATTTCTCTAATGAGTGGATGCTGTTATTGTACATAGGGAGCAACCAGGGTTAGCATTCAATTGTAAGTAACCGAAAATTATTACCATCCCCCAGAAGAAAGGAATAGCACAATGCATCATCCAAATACATGGAGAAATTAACACAGGAATCGCCACGGAAATGTAGCCTTTGGCAAGACCGAAAGTATGATTCCTCTGTTGTCCTCTGTCTCCCATGAGGGCGTGTGCTCTCAACGAACTCACTGCATACCCCCTATCTGTAGCTAACCCATGCAGCTCTGCTCATGCCCTTACCATAAAGTTCATGTCTGTTTCTACTTCTGTTCTCCGCGAGATTTTAGATCCTCCTCTATTTCTGTTGTCCTGTGGCTTCCAGACTATGGTATTTCTATAGGTACTTTTCTCGGGGTTTCTCAATGTATGTTCTATCCAGCGAAGTGTATTTTCTTCACCTCATGGTTCCTTGGCATTTGTCTAGTTCTCTCCATGAGCTTCAATTGGTGATTGTGTCATATCATTATATTCCTTCTATTCCGCGCAGGTACGAATGAGTGAACATTGAAGTGTATGTAAGATCCTGTTCGTTGTTCTCCATCTACGGCAAGTATACTCACCAATAAACCTGTCAACTGTGGTATAAAATGGCATGTCCTTGGCCAGACGTTGCAAACAACCTCAGGTTGATTTTCTAGGTAATTTTACGTTCAGAAGTTTGCCATTACTGTCTGAACGAGAAGTCATTATTTAAGTCCAACCGACCCGTCTAGAGTATGAACCCCCGGTCCTGCCGTCAGCGCACACAACGGTCTTCTCCTTTCGGCCACGTCGGCCGCTGTCAATTGTGGTAGAGTGATAAAATGCTAAATAGATACTATGTTGATTGGGGCAGCATGAGTCATGGAAATGATGTGTTCTTCACGGAAGGTGGTCTCTAGATCTACAGGAAGATATGTCAACAACGGCATGCCTATACTGGTGTGTGCATGTGAACAATCTTAATGAAGCGCATGCAAGCCGAGTAACATCTGAAGGAAACAGGCGCGTGATTTCTGAGGAACATGCATGCCAAGAATACCGAGAGAAAAGCTAATGATGTAGTTCTTAAGAAAGAAGCAGATGAAAACCGTACGTTGCTGAGAGAAATTAGGCGTAATCAGAATTTCGCGGACATGTTATAAGGAGGCGTAATCATAATTTTTGGGACATATTATAAGGATAAATAAAGCTCAACACTTGGTGATAAATGGCAAAGGTGATGGGGAAAGAGTAAAATGGATGACACAGAGTGAAATGCATGCAAGACTTGACCTCATGCCATAATCAGAACAATAAGACAGATCTGATTAGTGACAGTAGCAGATGGCGAACTGTGATCGCCCATGTGTATCGGCATGGAGCATGATGATGACCGAAGATGGTATAAAACAAATATGTTGAAGCAGATTTCTTGAGTATGCCCTGGCTAAATGTAAGAAGTACAACCACACACGGCACGTTAACTACTAAAGATGAAGCATAGCATAGATGGTGCCTTGACTGGGATGGCAAGACTTAAGGACATGCTCCTGTTTTCTTATAATATGGACTCTAGGTGACCCAAGGTTAACAACTGTATGCTGATAACGATCTAGCTAGATGATGATGTGACTTCTAACATCCACTTTTCTTATCTTCTACAAATGACAATCAATTGTTACAAACGTACCAACCTTATCATTTATAGACAGAGCAGTGGTTGTTAAACCTACTTTTTGCAATGACCATTAACCAAGAGTAAATTCTATTGAACACACACAAATTTGTCACTGAACTAACGCTTTTTCAAACAGAATCTCAATGTACAAACGAACCAATAACAAGTGCGTGTAGTGGAGTATCAAATCAATCTTTAAGCAGTGACACAACCAGAAAACAACAAAACAATATGTAATATAAGTTTAAACTGAAGGGGAATGCGCGGAATGTAACACAGAAAGCATGCACCAAAGATTTCAGTGAAAAATATAAACAGAGAACATAGGAAAAACTGAAGACCCAAAAGATGAGAAAGCGGCCAATTACTCCAATTATAACATAATTAAATCTGAACAGGATTGAGAGATTGATTGTGTTTTACTCTCATACAAAAGAGGAGGAATACCATATGGTGAACACCATATGGGCTAGTGGCAGATAGCACAGTATTGAAAGACAGTTGCAACACCGGCAGCCACAGCAGGACAAACCCCTCTGTTATCACCGGCAGATGGTGGTGTGTGTTCAGCTTTATTCAGCAAATGGCTTGAGGAATTGATTGCTCGTTTGTAATGACGGACGATCACTGTTTGCCTGTGTGTTATTGGTCATCAGGACATGGCGGGTGGCCAGCCACAAAGCCACAGCCTTAAGAACGTCTGCCGCTCGTGGTCAGATCGACTTGCAGGCATAAAGTTGGTTGTCACCCGGTGAGTCACTGTGTAAGAGTATTCCAATTGTACATGGTGCTACTTATTATTTGGACTATAAACCACATCGAGTACAACACAACCTGACATATATGAACAGCGGCTGGCATTAAACACTGGATTTTCTCATAGAGGCTTAGAGGCGCGACGTTCGCTCCTGACTCTATAGCAGATCTGATATGCTTCACAGTGTGAACAAGATGGAATTTTACAAGCATAATAAAAGGATTGTATACTAGCTCCGTGATCCTGCAGTGGTGGATTTAACGTCCACCGGTCTCGATGTGACATGTCAAATTAGACAGAAGAACATCCATGTCAACTGGGGCACTAGGACACCCATGCCAACTGGGGCACTAGGACATCCATGTCAAATGTGACACTTGGGCATTCATGCCAACTATGTTACTAGGATATCTATGTCACTATGACACAAGAGAATCCAGGTCAAATCTGAAACTAGGACATCCATGTCAAATGTGTCACTTGGGCATTCATGCCAACTATGTTACTAGGATATCTATGTCACTATGACACAAGAGAATCCAGGTCAAATCTGAAACTAAGACATCCATGTCAAATGTGACACTAGGGCATTCATGCCAACTATGTTACTAGGATATCTATGTCACTATGACACCAGAGAATCCAGGTCAAATCTGAAACTAGGACATCCATGTCAAATGTGACACTAGGGCATTCATGCCAACTATGTTACTAGTGTGATAGCGCCAAACCGATGCACCTTGGTGTCTACAACAAACCGATGCACGAGTTTGGTCTATCAAAGCCGTATTTGTCCTGGCCACCACCGGAACTCGGCTTAACAAAGGAATCGGAAGCCAGTTTTGTTTTAGCAGTCCTTTGTGCTGATGAGAGATGCGGGCAGCATGGCCTTCAGTTCAGTGCTGTTCTGTTGTTGTCAGGTGTGGGAACAATTCCCTGAGTTGATCTGTGTCAACTAATGTTGTGACAAAACTGTAAGTTTTAACTGATTAAGTTTAAAATGCTTAATTCAATAAATATTTGTTAAATCGTAGCACACGCCAGTTTACCAATTTGAAAGTGTTTGCATGGGTGAACAAAATTGTTAGGCGAGATGGTAGGAACAAAGAAATATAAATAGATAATATGAATAAGTATTACTAAAATGAGCTGTTCTACAGAAGGATTTAGTGTCCCTAAAGCTTTATGAAAATAACATGTAACACATAGAGATGTCGGCAATCAGGCAATGGTGATGTGAAATATGTAGAATAGGTCATTGATGGTGGTTAAGTATCATAGAGACTGATGTCATGTCATGCCAGCCATGCTGGCACAAGATTATTTTGTTGGGAATTATTTTACATGGTTATCCTATGGCATTAATGTGTTACTGGCTAAATAGATATGTGGGAGATTCACCAAAATATACAATGTGTGGGGGTCATAAATTAATTTATAGTAAAGACTGAAATAATGCCACGTGGTGCCATGCAGGCGATGTTGGCATGGAAGGGAGTAGGTGCTTGTGAGGTTGCTAGAAATGAAGGTTACTTAACAACAGGATGCTGAGAATCATATGTGTATGTGTATACAGCAGCAAGATATGTTTACAAGATTATTCTGTGATTATGGTGAGCATCACATTGGATGTTTGGTCAAGTGTTGGGTATGAACACTCCAAAGCAACAATGAGTAGGGGAAAATAACCATAATATATGTGTAATATTTATAACATGTGTAAAGCAGGGAAGGGTACTTACATGTTATATGTGGGAATGATGGGTTAATGGTTAAGCTATGTAGTTAGGACATGTAGGTAATAAATAGAAGTAAAGGAAATAATGTGTTGAATTGTAGGGACGCCATGCAGATTGATGGCTACTAGGCGTAGGAAATAATGCATCTTAATATGCGGGGTGCGTATCAGCAATCATAGTGCAATCGTAACTGCGAATGAAGTGTGGCTGTATTGAGGGAGAACAGGCAGGTGCATCTGGAACTGATATTGGTAAAGGGGTTTCTTATTTAGCATTGAAGTCTGGTGTCACATCTGTTACCAGAATGCAGTAGTGTTTGTGCTAGTGTATCAAACTGGGAGTTTTATGTGTAGTAAAACAGGGTGATTGTTTTACCAGGGGGAGGATGTGATTTATTGCTACGTACCACCTTTCGCAAAGATATATGCACTTGCTATGCGACATGAAGCGTAAGATAGCAAAACTTATAACCGGTGTATGATAGGAAGAATGGTGGGGAACAGAGCGCACAACTGTACATTTGCTGTCCACTCACAAATAATATTACACTGATTGTGTTGGGCCTTGAATAACACTTATTGGTCATTAGTGTGTAATAATGACATAATATATATAATACACTGTTTATTATATTAGTACTAATGTTCTGTATCCTGCCATGGACATTGTTGTGTTTGGATCCTGTCTCATATGAATGAGGCACTCTGGCCACTATGTGGTGTACTTTCACTTAGTAATATTGTGTGTTTATTTTATGAGCTATCTTAGGGGCATCAGAGAGTCCCTAAATGAGTTCCTGTGTAATAAATGTTTATCTTTATCTTTAACTTTCTGTGAATGTTGTGATTCTTCTATGTGTAAGGTTACATTGTCACATTCTACAAATATGGTGTTTCCACATTGTATGTATGTCTGTTGCTTTTCATAGTTAGACATGTTTTGCTTGCTGGTTTGTAATGCTAATCAGATGCTGTAACTTGCACAGTATCATATTAGTGCTGGTACTCTTCATGCAAACTGGGACATTGTTGAGGTAGTTGTCCAGTGAAGTCCCTATGTTGAGGTAACTTACTGTCTGATGGTGGCAGAGTTCATAATGTTGTGTATTGTTGCATAGGAGTAAAGTGTACTATCAGAGGTGGAGCACAGGAGTTCAACCTGTCAATATATGTTTTATATTAGGGAAAAGAGTACGGTGTGTTAGCGAAACAGTTGCCGGTGAGCATAACAGTTGGTAGGGAATTGTTGAGCATTAGGCTGAGAATATAGTAGGTAGTGTTTAGTTGTGACAATATCTTGGGTTGAACATTGATAGTGTTCCATGAACTTGTGGTCTATAGGAAATACTGTGTTGTCCTGTGTTACCTGTGACTTGGTACAAATTAATGTATAAAATACTCTGTAAGGTGTGGACAGGGAACTGATTATGGGTTCCTTGGTAAATGTAGCTATTTTGGTAGGCAGGGAAGGTAACCCAATTTGTCAGCACACAGATGTCATTCTGATGTTTGTTAGCCAAATCAGTGTTGAGATGTTGCATTTGCTTGTGATGTCTGGGGTAAGTGAATGTTGAGCTGTAGAGGAAGGTGGAGCAGATTGAGATTGTTGCATTAGAAGGTGTTTCGTCCTAGCAATATCAAGTGTAATCTCATGACAGCAGTGGCACAACTGGAGGAGACAAAGTGGGTGATCTGATGATGCAACATTGATTATTTTATTTAACAATTAGAGATGCAGTCATCTTGAAGAAGGAGGTAGCAAAGAATGACCATGACAGACAGCAAGGGTTACCTCAGAATAGCAAAGTGTATAATTTGATGGAAGACATTTGTTATATGTAGGTTAATTCAAATGTTATATTGCATGTGCTCATTGCTTCATGTGTTTAATATGTTGCCTTTACCATGATAATCATAGATTGTGTTTTCCATTGTTACAGAAGCGGCTGACTAGTTAGTGTCAGCAGGCCTGGGTTCTTGGTGGGATAGTAAATTGTGTCACAACTCTTGTTTATGTCGCGTCTTGGGGTTTATGTTGTGTAACCTATGTTTTTGTAGTGCCTTATTGTCTGTGCAGTGTTGCTTGTGTCAAAGTTCTTTATAGTGTCAGTCTAACCAGCTATTGTTTGGAGCACCTGTGTTGTGGTACTTGATGTACCCTGTTGTCTTAAGTGGTGTTGATTGGTTGGGTGTTACCCACTGTTGTTGTTTGATATATACAGTTGTCTGTTGTATCTGTAATTGAACATCCCTTATTAAATGCTTTATTCAATGTGTTTGAACACAAATTGTCACCAGAATTTGTAGCAGTTGATAAATAAAGAGCTATTTTGTACTGTTTTTGATTCGTTTGTTTAGTCTCTTTTAGTTTTTACAGTCGCTATTTCTACCACAATCTAACACCTTAATCCAATGTCTGGGTCTCAAATATGACAGTCAGTCCAGAGTTGAGGCCCCTGCCTGAGATCTCGTATATCTTCTTATCTAATTACTATCCTCTTTTTTGTTGTTGGTTGAGGCGGTGTGAGGTTCTCTCTCTTTTCACTATTTTTCTTCTTTGGCCATAACGAAGTCAGAACTACTCTTTACCTCTTAGCACCGTAGTGAAGGAAGCATCAGTCTTATGATTGTCTCCCTTTGTCTTTTACCATCGACTACACTAGGATATCTATGTCACTATGACACCAGAGAATCCAGGTCAAATCTGAAACTAGGACATCCATGTCAAATGTGACACTAGGGCATTCATGCCAACTATGTTACTAGGATATCTATGTCACTATGACACCAGAGAATCCATGTCAAATCTGAAACTAGGACATCCATGTCAACTGTGACACTAGGACATCCATGTTACTGTGACATTTTGGACATCCCGTTAACTGAGACAGAAGGACTCCCATTTTAACTGAAACACTAGGATCACCAAGTTAACTGAGATACAAGGACTACTATTTTAACTGAAATTCTAGGATCATCAAATTAACTGAGACACTAGGATCACCAAGTTAACTGAGACACTATACAAACTCACACAGTAGGACACCATATCGACTGAGACACGAGACACCCGTGTGTGTGTGTGTTTGTGTTTGTGTGTGTGCGCGCGCGCGCGTGTGTAAGAGCGGGCGTGTGTGTGTCGAGAAATCGAAGACCGTTGCTATGCCAGCGTGTCAGTACTCAACCCTTGATTCTACCCCGCTGAAACTCACTACTGAGCGATATTATTCACAACGTTATGTCCACCCTTGTGGTGCTCCACATATTTCGAAAATCCTTGCTACATAAAATAACAGAAACAACGCAAACATCTACGACCCGCTGCATACACTGCCATCACTCTCCCCACTGGCTAAACTAGGCCAGGTCGACGAAGGAAAATAAAAAGCCAGAATTTCATTTGATTGTTTTTTCTGTATAATTGTAAGCTATCCTGCGAACATTTCATTTGATCGTTTTCTCTGTGTAATGCTAGGCTCGAAGGCCTGCAAAATCCAATATCTGGGTGTGCGAACAGTGCCGGATAGGGTCAATAAGCGTGGAGGGAGAGATACGGCCCTGTCATCTCAAAGAGCAGCCCGGAGCCGTATGATGAAACACAGAGAAGCTGGCAAACATGCTGCCTGCTGCCAGAGACACGATTGATCTCTTGACATGGAAATAACAAGTGGACAATTACCTTTGCCATCAGAACATTTGGAGACCGACATGCGGGAGAAGGAGCAAGAGCTAACTCCAGAAAAGAGAGAGAAAAGTATTTAATTAACAATGAGATGAGATTGAAGAGACCAGAGGTAAGGGAAAGCATAGACAAATTAATCGCTTGACAACAAAAAGTGCAGTAGTGTGCACGCGATGACAAGGGGTATTATATTGTGATGACATGTGCTTTATGTATTTGTACACTGAATAACTTACTGCTCACCCTGCATTGATAGTGTATTCTCTTCCCTCCTGTCTGGAGGGGGTCAACGTGGCCGAATGGATTCTTAACAGTTAACATGGGGTTTTAGTCTCTCCGCTAACATGGTGTTCTAATGTCTCAGTTGACATGGGGTTTTAGTGTCTCAGTTAACATGGTGTTCTAATGTCTCAGTTAACATGGGGTTTTAGTGTCTCAGCTAAAATGGTGTTCTAATGTCTCAGTTAACATGGGGTTTTAGTGTCTCCACTAACATGGTGTTCTAATGTCTCAGTTGACGTGGGGTTTTAGTGTCTCAGCTAAAATGGTGTTCTAATGTCTCAGTTAACATGGGGTGTTAGTGTCTCAGTTAACATGGCATTCTGTCTCAGTTAACATGGGATTTCAGTCTCTCCGCTAACATGGTGTTCTAGTGTCTCAGTTAACGTGGGATTCCAGTGCTTCAAATTACATGAATATTCCTGTGTCTGAGTTAACATGGATGTCTTTATATCTCATTTGACACTTTGGTAGCCTAAGGTTTCTCTAAGGATAATCCTCAAATTCAAGCGTAACAAATGCGCTACTCATGTGAATGTGGAAGCGATGAGAAAACAACCACAAGTATTTTCCAAGGGCAATTTTGATGGCCGGACACAAAGCTAGACTGACATTGGACTGTTCAAAACAACTGACATCAACCTTGCGACTGAAACTAACACCGTGATAGAGAACAGTTCAAACACTCCTGTAGGCTAGAACACTACGAACCCAGAGTCAACCATATGGCTTCTGGTTACAACAAACAACTTAAAACAAACCTCCCATCCTTCCAGCCGTAAAGTCAAGTAATAATAAGGTCTTTATTTCAACGAACATCAACATGGTAGGCCTGTGTGTAGGCGATGATCAATACACCAAGACGTCAACGTTTTGACTTGGATAAATAGTTCTTTAAGAAGATTAATTTACACTGGGGTTTACATTATCCTCCCTGGTCGACATCAGCAATGGGAAAATAATGATGCAATAATAGTTAGTGGCCGCATTATCACCCCAGCCCTAAAACTGCTTCATTTCTTTTATGGTAACTAATAATTTATGATGATAAATTACTGCTTTGTGACGGTTTGACTCGTTTGTGTGGAAACTATGGCATCATATAATGCTTGCATTTTTAACCAGGTTGAACAGGTTACTGAAAGCGAAGAAGACTACGTTGGTACAGGTTGTAAGTACGAATGTAAAGGTTATTTTGGTACATCATTTTTAAGTCACAGCAAACACATGAATCCCGGGAGTTCCCGGGAAATCACGTGACATCTGGATGATTCTATAGTGGGTGTAGGGGGGTGTCTGGGGTTAGGTTCATCTGTGTGACGTGAAAAACGTTGTGCATTAAACAATCATATACATTAAATGTGTTATCGATCACTTCCGGTTGAGTGTATGGTGGACTGCTAGACCTATCGATGGGTGCAATAAATGTTTCTGAGTCCGGAGGACCCCTACTGTCGTGAGGTCCCCAACTGTCGTCGGAATGCATATCCTTATCTTGTGCTACTCGTCTTATCTTGTGAATGTCCTATCTGTCTGTGCTCATTTTTGGTGTATCTGGAGGACATTTTGCGAAGATAATGACATGCGGTTTTGGGTATATCTTGCTGTAAACACACTTGTCCACCGACCACGAAGTGAATCCCGATATCCCTATTCTGAAAATCGACGATCCCATCAGATCTAGGTCAGTGCTAAAAATAACTACGCGGTTTGTTTGCGGTGAGTTAAAAATGAAGCACCGTTATTTTGTGTCTGAAACGAGGGACAGAGTACCAGAAAGGCGATGCAGACCATGTATTAGTAACAAGACACCGTGTACTGTAGCGAGTCATGGTGGTCACCATGTACCTGCCGATAAGCGTGGGCGTCATGGTTTACTATCTTACACGATCACCAGACAGACAAACTGAGAGAGTGAGAGAAACGAGAGAGAGCACGCACACGAGAGAGAGAGAGAGAGAGAGAGAGAGAGAGAGAGAGAGAGAGAGAGTGCGCTCACGTGAGAGAGAGAGCGCGCGAGAGAGAGAGCGTGAGAGATAGTGTGCGTGAGAGAGAGAGTGTGCGTGAGAGAGATAGGGGGGGGGGGGACAAACAGAGAGAGAGAGAAGCAAACAACACACAAAGATAGAGATGGGGAGATAGATAGCGGACAGTAATGCAGACAGACGGACGGACGGACCGATCGACGGACGGACCGATCGACGGACGGACCGACGGACCGACCGACCGACCGACCGACAGATAGATAGATAAAAGATAGGTAGGTAGGTAGGTAGGTAGGTAAATAGATTGATAGGATCTATTGATATGTCTCTCTGAGACATATCCACTTTTTTCACCTGTTTCTTGTCATCCCGTTTTGTGAGTGTCAATCACTACAATAAAACATACAATTTCAGTATCAATACAAGCGTGGCTGATGTCAGCTGTGTGTTCCTTGTCTACGTCTACGTGAGGCGGACTGAGGAACAACCACCTCTAGCCCTAATTTGGTGGACATATCCGAATAACGATACTTGTGGATGTGCTGTCTTCGAGACACTGGCCGGTAATTGCCATCTCCCAGGTCAGTGAATAAGTGTCACAATTTGTACTGTGTAACGATGGATCTGTTCGAATGCTTGATGAGGGGGGGGGGGGGTGAATTGTGGTTTTTCTGAGGTGGGTGGGGTGGGGATTGACAGAATTTGAGACAATACCGAGATAGAAGAAACATCGTAGTATTGTACATTAGAAATGACAAAGTGAGACTGAGTCAACCTACAGTACTTTGTTGGCTAATTGAATTGGCAATAGTATTTTAGTAGACGCCTGCTCTCGTTGATATCTCGTCTCGGTAACTGGAATGAGCGTCGAATGTTGGGCGGCTTTCACCAGACCCGACACCCCGCATTCTGCTAAGCTAACGGCTTTCGGCGGAGAGCGCAACTGGGAGGGTACAAGCCTTATCCAAGTGTGAGGAAATGCAACCTAAAAATTAAATGTTATGTCAGGGCAGATCAGGCCCTAAGGATTGATCGGTAACTGGTCAAGGATTGAAGCTCCGACAAGCGGACAGACAGCGCGTTGCTGTGCTGATCCGGCAGCTTCTGCAGCTTGCCTTGTTCCAGTTGTATTGGTGTTATCTTTCCTCTGGAGTAAACCGGACAGGCATGGACAACAAATGGTCTCAACAAGTCAGTCCAGGCTGTGTGCTACGGAGAGGTATAACATTGACTACCGAGGGTTGTAGTTGTTGTACCTTGTTAGAAGCACAATGTAACAAACTATCGTCTGTCAAGACGGCACTTGAATGATAATAGACATGACATGGATTTTCAAGTAATCCTGAAACAATACTGATCATCATCATGTGCCATGTCATGCCAGCTGGCAGAGGCGTTCTCATGTCTGTCCACAGATCTCGGTCCCTGGTACTGTGGAGAAACTCTGCTGATGGTATTCCCACCACGCCATAGCTAGACCCTGTCCACCCAGCATCATTTCTCTCAGTCTGCCTATGCCTCTTCTCACACCGATCTTTCCAGTTGTCACGCTGTTTTATAATGCCCTCTTGTCTAATTATATTATCATTTAACGTCACTTGCATGTATGTGCTGACTCTGAGGCGACGGTGTTATAGAGGCAGTTCCCAATCCCGCATACCGCGTTCGAAACACAGCTGCAAGCGATTTGGAAGCAGACCGTCTTGCGTTTGGGTTTTTAAGAAATTATATGGTTACCGGGAGTTCAGAAAGCAATAACAAACTACTGTACGTAAACTTGCCAAGACGTCACAAACAGCCAAACTATTATGGGGTTGACTGTGACGTTGTGTAAAGAATATGCAACTAACGTTTAACTGTACGTCTCATCTCATCTTGTTCCTCTTGTACCAAGCGATGTCGAGGTGAAGTATAAACAGCGGGAGAGTGCCCGTTTATGGGATTCTTCACTCTATTATGTGACATAAATCACTGGTACTGATCTCCATTCATAGTTTGAGAACGAAATAAAAAGAGGTCAAAGGTATCACAAGACAATATGAACCCTGATAGTTACACGCACAATAGGATTCAAACTGCCGTCCCCCAGTTTTGTTTACTGGTATGTGTCCCATAACCTAGTGACCAGAAGTAAAACGCCCAGACTCCAAGTACAAATCCCGTGAAACATTGCCTTATTATTTTAGCAGCGTCGTCTGGGAAAACCCAATCTAAACCACGAGTATTTTCCCGGGTCATTTGCATAAGATCGTTGATTGAGTTACTGCTGCTTCACAGCAGGGGGAAGCCGGAGTGGAAATGGCAAGATCTGGCATTGCTAATATGGGATGGAGGTTAGCGGAAATGTGGAAGTTAGCGACAGATTGGCATTTATAGATCTGCTCTAACCACAGAGACGTGGTGCCATAATGGTCTTATTCTGCTTCTCTAACTACTACTACTACTACTACTACTACTACTACTACTACTACTACTACTACTACTACTACTACTACTACTACTTTTTTTTTTTTTTTTTTTTTTTTTTCGCATATCCTTTACAGGACATCGCTATCAAAACCAGCATCTTTCAGCGGTATGTTGATTTCTTGGCAAGATTACGCTCAGTAGTTTGCCACTGCTTTCTGAGCGGCCGGCTCACATACCCCGTAAGTTACCAATGCGATTCGAACCACTGCTGATTCTCACGTCACCGACAAGAGTATACGAGATTACGGACTACTACTACTACTACTACTACTACTACTACTACTACTACTACTACTACTACTACTACTACTACTACTACTACTAATAATAATAATAATAATAATAATAATATTAATAATAATAATAATAATGCCATTTTTTCTCCATCATTTTCTCCTCTTCTTCCTCCTCTTCTTCTTCTTCTTCTTCTTCTTCTGATGCTGCGGCTCTGCATTCGCTGCTGCTACTATTACTACTACTAATCCTGCTACTATTACTACTATTGGTGCTGATGATACTACTACTACTACTACTACTACTACTACTACTACTACTTCTACTACTACTACTGCTGCTGCTGCTACTATAAATACTACTGCCGCTACTACTACTACTACTACTACTACTACTACTACTACTACTACTACTACTACTACTACTACTACTGGTGCTGATGATACTACTGTCCCTTCTTCTTCAATTTCCTCTTCATCTTGTTATTGCCACCTTTGATGATTACACCTCAACGTGAGTACGCTAGAACATCTGGCTCGTTTTTTTGTGTTGCTTTTTAACTTCCCACAACTTGAAGTTTCATGCTGACCCAGTGGGCCAATGTATGTTTCACAGAACTGTACAGAGGACAATACTGCTGTGTGTTTGGTAAGCCTACACATGTATAGCGGTCAAGCAGGCAGGAGAAGTGCATACGTGTATTTATTCAGTGGTTATCTCCCGTCTTGAGGCCAAGAATGGCGAGCTGTCCGCTTGTGGGTATCCTTACCAGCACTCATCATCATCATCATCATCATCATCATCTTCCACTTCTGCCGTCAAGCGTCGTGGGGAGGAATAATTTGCGTGCCAGCGCCCGGTGGGCGGCACTGGATAGTGTCATTCCGTGTGGTTGTACAATGTCTTTGATGTCGTCAATCCATTTTCTTCTTGGACGTCCTCGTGGTCTCGTCGCAGATGATCTTTGATGTTAGGCCAGTGATGATAGTTGCTGGTGTTGCATTCTAAAGACATGGCCAAAGCACTTGATCTTCTGTTTTTCAATAAATGTGGCACAATGTGTTGATCTCACAGTCTGTCTGATAATAGAATTTCTTACTCGGTCTCTGATTGTTAAGTTGGCAGCTCTCCTCAGGCATCTCATTTCGCAGTTGTTGATTTTGCGAAGGTGTAATTTTGATAAAGTCCAGGTTTAAGATTGGTAGTATAGGGTTGGTGTGAATATGCTGGATATTATCTGTCGTTTTGCAGACATGGGTATATTTGGATGTTTCAGTAAGGGTGATAGTTGATATGTAAGTGCACTAGCTTTTCGACATCTGATTTCGATTTATCTGTCCAATCTGGCATCTTCTGTGATCATACTTCCAAGATATTTGAATTCTTTAACTTGTTTCACAGTTGTGCTATTTATCTGTGTATTTAGTGGGCCCGGCAATCTGATATACCTTCTTGTGTTCTTACTGCACTTCGGCTCGAGTGGTACATGGCTATGATGTTTTCTAGCAGTTGCCCTTGTATCCCATAGCCTTCAGGGATGGTTCATAATTTGTACCTGTCTACTCTATCGAAAGCCTTTACCTGATCTACAAACAATCTTCTGCTGGTCACTATATTCGATAGTTTTTCACATATTTGTCTAAGTGTAAACGCGCTGTGCTTTTATTCTTGTTCTTTAAATAAATGACTGTATATAAAAACTATGTATTTAACGACACGGGATACAATAACCAGAGACAGATATTACTACAACATACTAATTTCAGAGTCTATCCTCCTGTTCCTGTGCAGTAGAGCGTTTATGATTTGCTTAATTATAGACATACTGCCAAGTTCAGTGAGGTGTCAAATGGGACTGGATGCTTAGATCTCTAATAAATGATGTGAGTGTTCTATAGGTGGACCGTACAGGTACATCACAAACACTCAACAAAGCCATAGAACGACTACTGTCTATTGGACAGCATCGGACAAGTGGATATCCTTAGAAAAGAACACAACAGAATCAGCAGCCACATGAATACAGTGGAACCTCGCTTAACGAGCACCTCTCATAACGAGTAATTTGCATAACGAGCAAAATAAATTGTAAAATAATGATTCGCTGAACGAGTGACGTTTCGCATAACGAGTGACGAGGGGAAGGGAAGTCCCGGATTAAGCGCCTGCAACAGCGAGGGTCGGAAGACTCTTCCACATCGTTGCCTGCCTCAAGATGATCGACAAGGCGTGGGAAGGGGTTACCAAGAGAACCCTCACTTCTGCTTGGAAGAAGCTTTGGCCGGAGAACGTTGTCGAATGGGACTTTGAGGGGTTTGAGACAGTACCTGTGGAGTCTGTAGTCAACGAGATTGTATCTTTGGTCAAGATCATGGGACTGGAGGTGAATAACAAAGATATCGATGAGCTTGAGGAAGAGTATAGCCAAGAGCTGACCACCGAAGAGCTTATGGAATTACATTGTGTTTCACAGCAATAAGTTGTGGAGGAGAGTTTGTCCGAGGAGGAGGAGAAGGTAACAGCAAACCAACAATCTTCTGGCGCAATAAGAGAAATGCTGAAAGCATGGGAAACTGTTGCATCGTACATTGAGAACCATCACTCTAATAAGGCAGTGGCTATGAGAGCTACTAATTTATTTAATGATAATGCTGTATCGCATTTCCACCAAATTCTGAAGCGTCGGCGAAAACAAATTTCTCTAGACAGCTTTCTAGTAAAAAAGAATTAGGTATGTATTATAAATTGTAAATTAATTATTTAAATTTTTTGATGTTTTCTACAAATCGAATTCTCATTCCAGGTTCGTTCATTCCGCGATAGAAGAGGAAGATGAATCACGCTCCTTAACAATGTATATATAATTTTCTTTGAATAAACGTTATACAAAATATTTTGAGTATATTTTCGGCATAGAACGCATTATCGTATTTTACATTAATTTGTATGGGAAAAACTGTTTCACTTAACGAGTGTTTCGCGTTTACGAGTAAGATTCTAGAACTAATTATGCTCATTAAGCGAGGTTCCACTATATATGGGTTCTACAGAAATGTGTACATGAGGACAAGCAACTCAAACTGCCACATACACTACAATAATAATGACGCGTGCCCTTTACAGGGTGTTGCCATCAACCCCATGCTGATTGTCTAGGTGATTTTTAAAAAAAAAACTCCACCGGGGAGCAAACACGACAGGAGGCTTCTGATCATCAGAAGTAGTTCCCGGGTCGGCAAGAGATCATAACAGTTGTCTCAGTCTCATTATGAGGTTGCAATCTTCTGGAGAGGTTTTGTGTTACTGGAGTTGTTCTTCTTGAAAGACGGTGACTCTAGGTAAAATTACTACTGTATAAGGGCTCAGAAAGTTTTTATTTTAAATGGCAACATGAAAGTGTCCTAGATGGCAAACTCTATGAAAACCTGAAAGAACTGCAGAAGACAGTGCAATTAATTAAAGAAACAACACTGCAGATATATGCTGATTCCAGGTAACCGAAAGAGGTCAAGGAAGAAGAAAAAGACGAGAAGGAGGACGACGACATAGAAGAAGAAGAAGAAGAAGAAGAAGAAGAAGAAGAAGAAGAAGAAGAAGAAGAAGAAGAAGAAGAAGAAGAAGAAGAAGAAGAAGAAGAAGAAGAAGAAGAAGAAGGAGGAGGAGGAGGAGGAGGGGGGGGGGAGAACCGGAGAAGAAGAAGTAGAAAAAGAAAGAGAAGATGATGATGATAATGTTGGAGGAGAAGTTCCACAAAAGTGCCAGTATTGTGAGGCATGTGACAAGATGGTGGACTTATTGGGAAGCGTCCTGTCTCCAGTCCCCAAGTGTACACACTGGCTGGGTGAAGCCACTGACTCCAGCCCTCTGCAGTATATTAACAGTTAACCAGGCATAGCACCGGCAACAAACAGGCATACACGCAGGCAGGGGTGAGTACCCGGCCCGATTAAATGCCACGCCTCGCTCACGCGGGGAAATGTGGACGTGTGTGGGGAGGGAGGAGGACGGGAGGGTTTTACGCACGAGGGAGACCAAAGTCAGATGGATAACCGACATTACGGAAATTCTACACAATCCGGGCTTCCGTCAACATGGCGATGGTGTATCGTTAAGAAATAGCCTTGCTGTATGGTGTTGATCTCTGTCTTTTATGTTGCCGTACATATAACCTTTATTCTTCTAATAGAATCTAATGAGTACCCATTTCTTATGTGTATATTATGTTCTCAGCGTTTTCATTTACATTGGTTGTTGTAACGGTTCAAAATATGTTCACGGTACCGCTTCAGCACTCTCCTTGTAAAATGAACTTGAGTTGGTAAAGGCGAGATGGAAAATGTTACGTATACAAGACTATCAATTATGACATTCTACATTTCTAGTATTCACAA
This sequence comes from Cepaea hortensis, assembly GCA_963921405.1. Classification (NCBI taxonomy): domain Eukaryota; kingdom Metazoa; phylum Mollusca; class Gastropoda; order Stylommatophora; family Helicidae; genus Cepaea; species Cepaea hortensis. Next base: position 12,196,454 of record OY992893.1, on the reverse strand, counting down.
CACCACCAATTATGACATTCTACATTTCTAGTATTCACAACACCACCAATTATGACATTCTACATTTCTAGTATTCACAACACCACCAATTATGACATTCTACATTTCTAGTATTCACAACACCACCAATTATGACATTCTACATTTCTAGTATTCACAACAACACCACCAATTATGACATTCTACATTTCTAGTATTCACAACAACACCACCAATTATGACATTCTACATTTCTAGTATTCACAACACCACCAATTATGACATTCTACATTTCTAGTATTCACAACACCACCAATTATGACATTCTACATTTCTAGTATTCACAACACCACCACCAATTATGACATTCTACATTTCTAGTATTCACAACAACACCACCAATTATGACATTCTACATTTCTAGTATTCACAACACCACCAATTATGACATTCTACATTTCTAGTATTCACAACACCACCAATTATGACATTCTACATTTCTAGTATTCACAACACCACCAATTATGACATTCTACATTTCTAGTATCCACAACAACACCACCAATTATGACATTCTACATTTCTAGTATTCACAACACCACCAATTATGACATTCTACATTTCTAGTATTCACAACACCACCAATTATGACATTCTACATTTCTAGTATTCACAACAACACCACCAATTATGACATTCTACATTTCTAGTATTCACAACAACACCACCAATTATGACATTCTACATTTCTAGTATTCACAACACCACCAATTATGACATTCTACATTTCTAGTATTCACAACACCACCAATTATGACATTCTACATTTCTAGTATTCACAACACCACCAATTATGACATTCTACATTTCTAGTATTCACAACAACACCACCAATTATGACATTCTACATTTCTAGTATTCACAACAACACCACCAATTATGACATTCTACATTTCTAGTATTCACAACACCACCAATTATGACATTCTACATTTCTAGTATTCACAACACCACCAATTATGACATTCTACATTTCTAGTATTCACAACAACACCACCAATTATGACATTCTACATTTCTAGTATTCACAACAACACCACCAATTATGACATTCTAGAATTCTAATATTTTTTTTTCGCTCGTTCTCTTTGAACTCAAGTTTAGTCCATTCGCACTACTTCTAGAAGCACTGGTCTTAATTTTGCGTGTGGATTAGCTTTCCCTATTGCAAACGTCCTTCGCCATCAGACGAACCCACTCTGACTTCAGAGGTACATTTTACGTCCCCAAGTCAAGGATGAGAAGTCAACATTTTAATCCAACTGAGGGGTTAACCCCCTCCCCACTTCCCACCTCAGCATCAGCACACCGGATGTTTAAGAACGAGCGGTCTTATCCATTCAGCCATAATGACCTCCCATTTCTAGTATTCACAAGACCACCAGTTACGACATTCTACATTTCTAGTATTCACAACACTGCTGTACTGTATAGCACGAGAAGGACATTCAGAGGAACTAATCGGCGCTCAAAGATGTAGAGGAAAGAAGTAGAGATTAAGGAATATTGTAAAATTTACAGTAGAAATATCAGCATCTTTGTGTGCCTATATATATATATATATATATAAAAGATTACTAACAATGGTGACACAATGAAAGAAATTAAACGACGACTGTCAATTGCTCTTCAAAGACTAAAACAACCGAATAAATTATGGAGTAGGACAGATATAACTGCAAAACTTAGATTTTTAAGAGCATGCATCTTTCCCATTGCAACATACACCTGTGAGACATGGACACTTACTAAACAAGCTGAACAGCGCATAAATGCTTTTGAATATAAATGTTATAGACGGGTTCTAAGAATATCTTTGGTAAAGAAAAGAACAAATGCATCCATACTTCAAGAGCTGAATATTGAAGATGGTTGGCTAAAAAGACGGCAAACCAAAGAAAAGAAAATTTATATATTTTGGTCACTTGAAACGTCATAAAAGTTTGGAGAGAACAATAATGAAGGAGTATATGCTTGGGAAGAGAGGAAGGCCAAAGAGAATATAGGTGCAGGGTGTGGCGGATGATCTCCAGATGAGTGTATCGGACGATCACATCTTGCTTGTGGTGGGGAAGCTTTCTGGAAGGTTGTCACGGGAGCGAGGTTCTGCAAAGGACATGCTACTGAATATATATATATATATATCTGTGTGTGTGTGTGTGTGTGTGTGTGTGTGTGTGTGTGTGAGAGAGAGAGAGAGAGAGAGAAAGAGAGAGAGAGAGAGAGAAAACTGCATATATCCCGTCTCGTGTCCTGAGCTAAAGCCATCATTATCATCAAGTGTCTTGCCACATGACACAGATGTTGATGTGTATCCCCAAATCTAGGTCCCTGGTGGCCTGGATCACTGTCACTATGATAGTCCTCCATGCCACCGTCTCACTCCACCCAGCTGTCACGAGATCGCCATGAGTTAACCCGATAATAATACCGACGTTTGGTTGGCGTATATTTTCTAGGCCACTAACAGTCGTACTAACAGAGTAAACACAGCTGCACGGGTTACATCGGGGCAGCCCATATACACATTTGGTGGTGAGTGAGAAGGAATGGATACATCGAGTTGGCAGTTCATTAACAGTTAGAATCACATATGATTGTCGGCTTAGGATATGGAATGGTTCCGTTTGTCATCTATACTGCCGGACATCAGACGGAAATGGCTGCTGGGATTGTCACCACGGAACAGAAGATTGACAGTTTATCAACAGGTCGGAAGTGCCCGACTAGGGAGAAAACAGTGCATCTGTCAATTCTTGGTTTCCGGCACATCGAGAGGATTGACGGGGTTATTTGCAACTCTTTGTTGTAACTCGACAGAAACTCGCTGGCTTGTTTTGAGAATCTAAACTATTACTGACAACTTTGACAGGACTTAAGCCAGGAAAATAGTTTCCTGACAAGGGATGATCTGCCACTGTGCCACCTGTGTGGGGGCATAAAGGATAACGTCACGTGGCCAACTTTGGTAGTTTGCCATATAAACCCGAGTTGGGATCAACTAGGGTGGACTTGAAAAATGCTCTAGTCAGAGTGCCAGGGCACTGCAGTGCTTAGTGGAAATAATATCTACCGTGTGTTAATTAGTGACTTAATTTTGCACGTGCCTATAATGGCAGATGTAGATATGATTGATAGGACTGCAGTAGTGCCATTTAAGGTATAACCTATTATAATATTAGTTCTACTTAATATAGACTGTGGCCTTGTTAAACTATAGTGTGATGATTAGCACTGTTAGTGGAAACTAGTTAGAGTAAGAATAATGATATTAACTCTGCTAGTTAAGAATAGATTAGTGAAGTGTTGATAAGCTTTACTAGTTGAGAATTGAGTAATGAGGGATAATTGGGATCTTCCCGTAGGTGTCCCTGGGGGGCGGGGTTCCGCATTCTGTTTGCTGATTTTTTCTTTGTCATAGCCTGATTCGGCTCTAGGTGGGTAGCTAATCTGCTCTATGACTAAGTCTAGTTAGCTAAAGATCATTAAGCAAGGTGATAGGCTTACACTCAGCCGAAAGGATCAGTGACTAGTACTATCACCAGATGTGTTGTTTCTATCCTAGGTTCCCTACCAGATCCGAGGAAACTCAACAAGTTTTTAGGAAAAGTGCAAATCCAATTCGGAAGAACACCAGTTCAACCATCAATAAAGTTGCATACAGAACGTAACTAAAGCTAGAAGGAAGTTGATTCACCAAAGAGAGTGATGCGTACTGATGCACCACACAGCATCAGACAGTAGTAACGAACTGAAAACATTAAGTCTAATACTTACATAGTGTGATATAATCTCGTGTAATAGAACACAAGACTTGATACTTGAGGCTAGATAGACACGAGGGAGGATCCAGTACAGTAACAATTAACATTAATCTGTGTACACACTACAAAGGACTTGTGCAATTTTTTTAAGGAACGATAGGAACGGACATTGTGTAGAGGGCAACCGGTCCATGATTAACTGTTAATACCACCGGTGTCTATTTCGGATGTTCATGAAATGGGATTACCAGAGGTCTACAGAGGCAAATCAGTATCCGGCAGGATGGTTTCGGCGCTGGGTGAGAAGTACATGTTCTGACGTAACGTGCTGTGGTCTATCCTTGCTGGGATCAGCTGACTGGGTTGTTGTCTGAGAGTCCGATTCTACACACTTTATAGAACACGTCACACATTTTCTTCACATACACGTCTCATATACGTTACACTTTTCTTTTAATAAATTAATCTTTATTAATTTTTAGAAGCAAGAGTTGTTGAGTATGTTGCGTTGGGGAAGTATGAGAAGGGGGCATAGTACGACAGTGAGAGAGTGATAGGAAAAGGTGTCCATAGGCTGATGGAGTGTGTTGGACGGTAGCTGGTGGATTCTCCAGAATATTGAGAGGAAAAAAATATTATAATGTGGGTGTCGACTCTCTTCACTCCAGGGACGACACTGTAAAGGAGGACACGACACCAGCATCAACCCATTCTCGTAAAGTGGATATCAAATATTTCAGCATCAGCTCATTCTCGTAAAATGGATATCAAATAGTTCAGAATATCCTCGGAACGCATGACTGTGCTTTATGAATCTGGGCTCTCCGTCTCTGATCCACTGGGGCAGAATGTCGAGATCTTATCTAACTATCCAGATCCCTGCAATAGTACTGCCACAGAACACACCTTACACTGTTGACCGTGTAGAGTGACCATATTTTCGGAATCGCATACAATTGTTGTGGCGTCGTTGGCAGGATTACTTCTCAATAACTTCTATCCCACGGCATCTCAGAATCGCAAAGAGTAGTCGGTAAGGTCACGTGCCTGGTCAAATTGTTAGGAAAGAAAACCTATCCACGGATAGGCATACAGAAAACGCCAGTTGTTCGTGTAGGAGATTCTTTGCAGAACGTTGCCCTCATCACGACCCGTTACCTTGGATGGAATCTGTGTAGTTGAAGCAAATCTTACACAGAAGTATGTGGACCACAGTGGCATATGATATCATCTAGTCTGAGAATGGAGGCGGAGGCAGCCACAGCGGCGGCCCCTGGTTGGAGGACACACAGCACACACATGCTGTGGTTGTAAGGGACTCACGGAGCATGCTACGTGTAGGGTGGCATGCTTCAATTAAAACATTAAAGATAGGAATCATCGGTTGGATCTTTTCCCCGGGACATGCTGGTGTGGTGAGAAACGAGAAGGTGGACAGATTGGCTGGGTCTGAACCATTGGGTGGGGTATTGGTGCATGATAACGTAGATGTGTTCAGGGTCCTTTGGGATCATGAGTATAGTGTGGATGACAGATAGATCATCATAGCCTAGAGAAATGGAGAGGCAGGGAGTGAACAGAGGGTCAGGTCGGCAATCAGTACTCCGAGGATAGGTCAGACGGACATATAATCAGACTACAACTGGTACCATTAGTATTGGGACTAGCTGTTGAAGATGGGGACAGAGCACGTATGGGATCGTCACGAGTTCTGTGGTGTGGGTTCTTGACACAGTTCAACTCAACACAACACACCGACCTCTGAACTAAAGGGGTGCAAAACTGGGTTTGGGGCACTCCACTCGAAGGAGGCACAAAGAAGAAACATACAAGATTCGAGTGCAGCTGCATTTCTGTACTGGGCCGTTCTTTAGCCATTTACCGTTGGTTGATGGATATTCTGGAAGACTGTGGGTTGGAACTCTTATAGCTGATAAATTGCCGTTCAGGCCGTGCGAGTCCTGACAAGGGATTATATTTATCAGAACCCATTGACATAATTCCCTAAACGAAACCGAAGCGCCAACTCTAAGGGCATTGTGCTGCCGAGCTCGCGTTCTCCTCTCCAGGCTCATAAATCAGCAGGGTATGCACGACACGACCTGTACTGAAATGCCACTTGGTCATGCGTCGAAGTACACTTGTTCCTGCCGCCATTTAGAGGTGACAGGTTCGAATCCCGGTCGGTAACAATAGCTTTCAAATGTTATGTTGTCTAGTGCGTCCACTAGTCTCTACTTCCTTCTTCTCCTTCTGTGAGCGCCAAAAAATACTGTGTGTTTATTTATGTAACTGTCTCAGCAGCCTCAACGGGTTCCCCAATTGATTTCCTGTGTTACACATCTACAGAGAAGCACATCTGGGTGTCACCATGTCATAATTAGTTTAGTTAGTTTAGTTTAGTCGACGGATCAACATCACGGAACGCAGGTGTAACCCATAAGTGCTCCGTTCCACTCCTAACTCAAGCCTGAGTCCAGAGAATCTCAGCTCAGTGCACGAACTCTGTAGCACCGGTGAGGACCCTGAAATACTTTGGGTAGATTTTTAACTCGAAATTTTGTTCGGGCAGCGCCGCCAGACTACTATTTTTTCGATTTCCAAATTCCAAAGGATTTCTTTCCGTGCGCAATAATACACACGGGCGTCCGATCTCACTACCCAGAGACCAGGGAAAATTGTGTTACTAGAAGTCCACGTGAAAAAATCCCGGTCCTCACCGGAGCTTGAACCCGGGACCTCCAGCACTCGAGGCGGACACCATAACTCGAGACCACTCCATTCCCCCCCCCCCCCCACTTGTCATAATTCAAAGAGGCATAAATGGATGGGCTCAGATTGGTCATGTTTTACTCCGGCTTTATGTATCTCATTGTCAACGGCCTCCAGCCCACGACGCATAAGAATAGCCATTTCCGGTAAGGCAGCTTGTGCTCAACAGACAGGCCGAAAAATACCACTGCACGGAATGTTGTGGATGAAGAAGATAAACCCATGCGATACTGATTGACCGTATCCTAGAACTACGTATATCGTTACGTGTTGGACATCATATCCGGTTGTTGACAACTGGGGAAAGCTGTGAGTTAGACGCGTAAAGACATAATCATATTATCCCTAGCTCTTCCTCCCGATCCCCTGCACAGAAACGGATGAAGTAAGGATAAGCCAAGCAAAAGCGCCAACAAAAAACGTGTGTTAAAAAAAAAAAAACAGCCAGCGCTATGAATCGAGTTTCAAATTGAATGATGGAGAAGCGTTTATCGATCGGAAAC
>OY992893.1:11959376-12186876 GCA_963921405.1 Cepaea hortensis | reverse complement strand
CCGGCGGGCGGTCGGGTGAGGAAAGAAAGATTCGGAAGGGCAGGAAGGAAGAAAGAAAGAAAGAAAGAAAGACAGACAGACAGAAAGAAAGAAAGAAAGAAAGAAAGAAAGAAAGAAAGTGCAGCGGCAGTGAACATACCCTACTTGACGGATACTTCCGGCCGAAGCAATAATTAGCAACAAAGAACAGCGGCGCCCTACAACATGCCTGTGCTATTTGGAGCGTGACGACGGGTTATTTCTGCATCAAACAGCGCTCAATAGCCACAGCCAGCAACGTTCCAGGCAGGCGTGAAAGACCCGTGGGGACTGCTATTTTGCCATGCACAGCTGTTATACGTTGGTGTTGATTAGTTTTTTGTGAAGCGATGAAAACAAGCAGATATGAATAGCTGCTAGTGTATTAATGTTGAGTGTTGAGTTATTAAGGTAGAGCGATGTAACGAATCCAGCGATGGTTGCGAATCTGTAATCAGAAGCAGACTGCAGTATCATCAAGTAGACATAAGTGATGCCAGAGAAGAGCCTTATGCGGGGGATAAATGAGAATGGTCAACCAACACAGAACTTGTGTCGGCAGCTGCTACACGTTGAGGAAGATACCGAGGTGGGAATCCGTGCACGTATGGACTGAATGGTTTGATGTGCAGTTAGGATAACCTGACGATTAACTTACTTACTAACTAGCCTACTTACCAACTGACTAACTATTGATCTGACTGCTCGAATGCCGTCCCCAACTGCTGTAAACATAACAGACGTCAGTGTCCATGCCACAGAAATAGGCTACAAGAAAATGACCCTTTGATACGCCCCATGGCGCAGTGGGCATATGTCGCTAGACCCAGATCTGTATAGACCTGTCGGTCAGTATGGCGCCAGTCGTCCTTGCTACCCAAGACATGTCCGGCTACCCATGTCAGTCTGGGCTAGGAGATCAGGTCAATTTTTAATATGCAGATTCGAACTCATGAGCACCCGGTCTAGCCACCAGCGGCCAGTGTCTAGGCAGTAGTTACTGGTCTCTCACCGGAACAGACTACGGTTCATATTCTTGAGACAGACGAGGCGGCACTGGTGAGCGATATTATCACTACCACGTCTGTCGCTTGTTACCTACTTAGATATCATCTGATATTTGCATGTGGCTAGGCCAAGCCTTCAGCCCCATATTCATACACATAAACGCCATCTAAAAGGGGATTTGAACATAGGATCACAGGACCAGCAAGCTAGCGCGCTGCTCACTCACAAACCGCAGCTTACCAGCTGTTTAACTGGCTTTAACAATATATCTTGGCACACAGAGGTGGAGAGTTCCCTTCTTCGGTGGAACATTCTTCCCACAACTGGCGGGAAATACCAATGATTGTTATGTACATGATAAATACACTCACGCTGTAACTCATAGATAATAGACATTTTTTTTGTATGCTGGGGCGTGTTGTGAGGAGATGCCAACTTGAAAAGTTTCTGACAGAAACATTAACTGATGGGGAACCCTTAAATAGCATGAGAAATGAATTCACGGGTACTGATTAGCACTCACTGTGAGGAAAAGAAGACGTGGTGATTATATGACATACTGAAGAATATACACGCGAAAAGCTGTAGGAACACCAAAATTCGAACCTACCACCTCTTGAGTGACGACAGCGCCTTGATGATTTAATGCAATTAGTGGAGTTGCAGTAAAGCGGGAAAGATACAATGAGTAAATTAACGAAGACAAGAAGTAGAATTGGTCAACTTAGCTAAACTCAGTAAAACTGATCAATCCCACATGCTGAAGGAACAAGTGTAGTTTGATTTAAGGCGACTAGTGCGGGGCATGTTTATTTATATACAAATTAATCAATATAATGATTGTAAATGCGACTCTGTTGCAGGGAGATGGTGACACCACACACAGAGCAAAGTTGTCTGTGGATATATTGCAATAAGACTGAAGAAATACACAACACTAACACGAGTGATTAACATAGGCAGCAACAGCAACAACTTTAGCCTGATATGACCATGAACCAAGGGAAAGAACGGTGTGAATGATGTGACTAGTTCCACGGCTGCATTAACTCCCTTCTAGAGTTCACAGTGAGCAAAACGAGGCTAGGTCAATAATGGGTGTGTGGCCACATGTAAAGTTTACACTTCTAACAATAACAATATAATACCTATAACAGCTAATGTTTAAACAGACATAGTAAAAAGTGCTGCGAAAGATAATACCAGAAATGTAGTAGTTAAACCAATGTGGAAATAACATGTCGATATGAGGCCTCGACTAAGATAGCGAAAACAAATATTTGAAGAATACCAACTGGAAGAAAACTGCTGCATATATATACATATATTGGACATGCATGAAGGGAGTTGTGTTGCTAATACTCCCATTATACAATGGGAGATGTGTTGAAAATGATATAACCATACTAAACTGTATGTGCTACAAACACTACAACTAACTCAGCAGATACAGCTGCTGGATTGTGAAGGTGTTAGACCTGCATATATTTTTGGTCAGGACACAAGAGCTGGGGTGTGTAGTATTAGACCTGCATATATTCTTGGCCACGGCAGAAGTGGTGGGTTAACCAATGCCCTCCCTCGTGGACATTTCTTCCCAGACAATTCCCATACAATTCTGATAATTGTCTGAATTATTCGGCTAGGTTGACCCCAGTGCCTTGGAAAAGGGGGGGGGGGGGGGGGGGGGGGGGGAGAAATAATCCTGTCTCTGTTAGGGATTGAACCCAGACCACAGTCTTGGTAGGCAAGTGCACAGAAATTACACTATTGGAGATAAGTGGCACATGCTACAATTACCACAGAAAATATCAGCATAAGCTTCGAGATCCATACAAACAGAGATACACACAATATACATGAGAAATGGTGAATATGTTATATACCTTAGACCCACACTAAGAAAGATCTATTATATACCTTAGACCCACACTAAGAGAGATCTGTTATATTCATCAGACTTACACTAAGAGAGCGGCTGGCCAAGTGGCTAGAACGTCAGATTCTCCTCCGGGAGACCCGGGTTCAAATCCTCAGTAAGGTGTTGGATTTTTTTCTGTCCAGGGCAAAAAGAAAATCCTAACCTGTACAGTTCGCAGCGACTGCACTAGCCAGACGGCCTTAATTTCTTAGGCTCAAAGCCCACCCCCCCCCCCCCCCCCCCCCATCCGCCATACACCACAAGGCACTATATTGGCAGTAAATGACAGTTTTGTGACAGACTTACACTAAGTAGTAGACACCTTTCAGTCTTGACAGACTAAAGTATGTGAGTGGAATGTGGCCACTATTCCATCACAATGTCTGGGCAGAGCTTCAGAGATCATGTGATGCCCAAACGACATGACCCCTCTCTCGGCCTAGTCTTGTGTATTCCAGAGGAATGGGTAACCAATACGTCTGGCACAAGGTAGGCTGCAGACGCTGGCGGCTCAGCGTCAATCCACCGAGACCTCACCACCACGAGCCGGTGGCGAGATATGGCCAGACCCTGACACCCAAGGGACCCGGCTTAGAGACGTTCAGCCATGTCCCACAGATGAGGGCCTTGTACGAGCCCGGACCATGAGGGCGCGCACATCTGTCAGTCACAAGTGTCCGGACCTGTGTAAAGCGTGCACTATCGTCAGACTCCCCACCTGACTTATAGCGGTCCCCGCGACCAGCGGGAATAGGTCCGCCATAGCTACCGCAGGAGATATTGCCTGTCTATTTGCAAGCAAATCTCCCATACTTCCACTGTGCGGATCTCGCGACCAGCGAGAATAGGCCCGCCGGAGATTTGCTCGTCTGATGCGAACAAATCTCTACCGAGAGACTGAATAAGTAAAGAAACGATAAAAGTAGTGGTATTTCAATTGCGCTTGCGCTCCCACCTATGCTACACCCTTCATGTGTCTTCACAAAGTCGGACTAGAGTCAAGCTCAACAGGGTCTTCTTTCCCCGCTGATTCTACCAAGAGATCTATTAAATACCTCAGACCTACACTAGGAAAGATCTGTTATATACTTTAGACCTACACTAAGAGAGATCTGTTATATACCTTAGACCTACACTAGGAGAGATCTGTTCTTCTTCTTCTTCTGCGTTCATCTGGAGTTTTTTTTTTTCGGACGTGACTGCATTGTGCCTGTTTACAGCAGAGCTGCGTTCTTGCGCCGTTAGGCCGACACATCCGACTATACCTAAGACTTATAAATAAGAGAGATCTGATATGTACCTTAGATCTAACTAGGAGAGATGTATTATATACTTTAGACCTACACTAGGAGAGATTCATTATATACCTTAGACCTACACTAAGAGAGATCTGTTATATACCTTAGACTTACAATAAGAGAGATCTGTTATATACCTTAGACCTACACTAAGAGAGATCTGTTATATACCTTAGACTTACAATAAAAGAGATCTGTTATATACCTTAGACCTACACTAAGAGAGATCTGTTATATACCTTAGACTTACAATAATGTTATATACCTTAGACCTACACTATGAGAGATCTGTTATATACCTTAGACCTACAATAAGAAAGATCTGTTATATACCTTAGACCTACACTAAGAGATATCTGTTAAATAACTTAGACCTACACTAAGAGAGATCTGTTATATACCTTAGACCTACACTAAGAGAGATCTGTTATATACCTTAGACCTACAATAAGAGAGATCTGTTATATACCTTAGACCTACACTAAGAGAGATCTGTTATATACCTTAGACCTACATTAAGAGAGATCTGTTACATCCTTAAAGCTACACTAAGACTGTTACATCCTTAGACCTACACTAAGACAGATCTGCTACATCCTTAGACCTACACTAAGAGAGATCTGTTACATCCTTAGACCTTCACTAACTATGTTCTTGATAAGTTCAACTAGTGACCATCTTCAGTGTTACTAAACCTATCCAACAATTTCTCCCTCTATTGACCTTGATGTTCCCAGTTGTCACCACCTCCTCCGGATCCATTCAGCTAATTCACAGAAAACTGTGACAATTATGTGGTCACCATTTCATGATACCATGTCAACCTGGAGCTCTACTGATTGGAACAACATCCTACCACAACTGAGTACTGAACTTGGACCACTGATTTTGCAGGCAAGGACACGAACCACTATTCCATCGTAGCAACAATTAAGGTCACTTGATAATGCATTAAATATTTGTAGAGGAATTTTAATAATATGTAAACTAGCTGAAAATAATCATTTTTTAAAAGTATTTACATTGTCAAGATGAGTTGAGTCAACAACAGACTTCACAACTCTCAGGACATTCCCATATGTGCTCTGTCCCCACATTCATATGGTCAAAATATCAACACATCAGTGCTGTATAATGACATGAAAAAAGCATTTAGAATGAAGAAGATAGATAAATGAATGATTGTTTGAAAAACCACAAATGTGCTTTCAAATGATAAGACAGCAAAGAGGCAAGACTAAAAGAGACAACTCAAACTGCAAGAGCCCCGGGAAGGTTAACCCGGTCAACAAATGCTTGCAGAAGTCGGATGTATCAGCCTAACGGCGCAAGAATGCAGCTCTGCTGTAAACAGGCACAACGCAGTCACATCCGGAAAAAAAAATCTGGATGAACGCAGAAGAAGAAGAAACTGCAAGAGAAAAGACACAAATAAATGCACCCACAAGGCAGATATGCTGTTTGAGTTTCAAGGCAGCCCTCTAAGGGAGACGCAGTCCGAAAAATAATATATTTCATATCCATCTTCATCACTGTTATAGTTTCATAAATTAGGATCATCCCATAACTCAGGCTTATGAGCTTCTAAAAAATAACAACCATCATTACACATAAAACATACATATAAAAAGACAAGAGATGAACAAAAAATAAAGAAGAAATGATGATAATACTTACACAATGTCCATACAGCGTGGATCTGTTACTAGAATCTAGCCACAAATATTCACACAAATCCAGTAACTGTCAAACAATCATTGAAAACAATCCTCTGCTATTTTGTATCCTGAGAATGAATGAATGTGCAGTAAAAAGAGTATAAACGTATCCAGTGAGGTCCAGTTCTCGCCTCTCCCCAGCAAATATGATCTGTAATCAGTGTCAGTGTTTATAATCCACAGGGGTCCAACCCTTGGGTTGTAATCTGAAAAGAGAGCATATATAATTTGATTAGTTTTCGCTTGACTTAGTAGGTTGCATGGTGTAATTTGATACAAATAGATAATGATGTAGGAGACTTTCGACTCATACATCAAAGGCAGTAAGGGGCTCTGTTAGATGTTTGAAGATATACTGGGTATACCTAGTGTCCTATTTTTATGGACGAATTGGCACTCTGTTAATGGTGTGGTCAACAACATGACAGTTGGTGATGTGGTCAACAACATGACAGTTGGTGGTGTGGTCAACAACATGACAGTTGGTGGTGTGGTCAACAACATGACAGTGGTGTGGTCAACAACATGACAGTGGTGTGGTCAACAACATGACAGTGGTGTGATCAGCAACATGGCAGTGGTGTGGTCAACAACATGACAGTGGTGTGGTCAACAACATGACAGTGGTGTTATCAACAACATGACAGTGGTGTGGTCAACAATATGACAGTGGTGTGGTCAACAACATGACAGTGGTGGTGTGGTCAACAACATGACAGTGGTGTGATCAACAACATAACAGTGGTGTGGTCAACAACATGACAGTGGTGTGGTCAACAACATGACAGTGGTGTTATCAACAACATGACAGTGGTGTGGTCAACAATATGACAGTGGTGTGGTCAACAACATGACAGTGGTGATGTGGTCAACAACATGACAGTGGTGTGATCAACAACATAACAGTGGTGTGGTCAACAACATGACAGTTGGTGGTGTGGTCAACAACATGACAGTGGTGTGATCGACATGACAGTGGTGTGGTCAACAACATGACAGTTGGTGGTGTGGTCAACAACATGACAGTGGTGTGGTCAACAACATGACAGTGGTGTGGTCAACAACATGACAGTGGTGTGGTCAACAACATGACAGTGGTGTGGTCAACAACATGACAGTTGGTGGTGTGGTCAACAACATGACAGTTGGTGGTGTGGTCAACAACATGACAGTTGGTGGTGTGGTCAACAACATGACAGTGGTGTGGTCAACAACATGACAGTGGTGTGGTCAACAACATGACAGTGGTGTGGTCAACAACATGACAGTGGTGTGGTCAACAACATGACAGTGGTGTGGTCAACAACATGACAGTGGTGTTATCAACAACATGACAGTGGTGTGGTCAACAACATGACAGTGGTGTTATCAACAAAATGACAGTGGTGTTATCAGCAACATGACAGTGGTGTGGTCAACAACATGACAGTGGTGTGGTCAACAACATGACAGTTGGTGGTGTGGTCAACAACATAACAGTGGTGTGGTCAACAACATGACAGTGGTGTGGTCAACAACATGACAGTGGTGTGGTCAACAACATGACAGTGGTGTGGTCAACAACATGACAGTGGTGTGGTCAACAACATGACAGTGGTGTGGTTAACAACATGACAGTGGTGTGGTCAACAACATGACAGTGGTGTGGTCAACAACATGACAGTTGGTGGTGTGGTCAACAACATGACAGTGGTGTTATCAACAACATGACAGTGGTGTTATCAACAACATGACAGTGGTGTGGTCAACAACATGACAGTGGTATGGTCAACAACATGACAGTGGTGTGGTCAACAACATGACAGTGGTGTGGTCAACAACATGACAGTGGTGTGGTCAACAACATGACAGTGGTGTGGTCAACAACATGACAGTGGTGTGGTCAACAACATGACAGTGGTGTGGTCAACAACATGACAGTGGTGTTATCAACAACATGACAGTGGTGTGGTCAACATTATGACAGTGGTGTGGTCAACAACATGACAGTGGTGTTATCAGCAACATGACAGTGGTGTTATCAACAACATGACAGTGGTGTGGTCAACAACATGACAGTTGGTGGTGTGGTAAACAACATGACAGTTGGTGGTGTGGTCAACAACATGACAGTGGTGTGGTCAACAACATGACAGTGGTGTGGTCAACAACATGACAGTGGTGTGGTCAACAACATGACAGTGGTGTTATCAACAACATGACAGTGGTGTGGTCAACAACATGACAGTGGTGTGGTCAACAACATGACAGTTGGTGGTGTGGTCAACAACATGACAGTGGTGTTATCAACAACATGAAAGTGGTGTTATCAACAACATGACAGTGGTGTGGTCAACAACATGACAGTGGTGTGGTCAACAACATGACAGTGGTATGGTCAACAACATGACAGTGGTATGGTCAACATCATGACAGTGGTGTGGTCAACAACATGACAGTGGTGTGATCAACAACATGACAGTGGTGTGATCAACAACATGACAGTGGTGTGGTCAACAACATGACAGTGGTGTGGTCAACAACATGACAGTGGTGTGGTCAACAATATGACAGTGGTGTAGTCTACAACATGACAGTGGTGTGGTCAACAACATGACAATGGTGTGGTCAACAACATGACAGTGGTGTGGTCAACAACATGACAGTGGTGTGGTCAACAACATGACAGTGGTGTTATCAACAATATGACAGTGGTGTGGTCAACAACATGACAGTGGTGTGGTCAACAACATGACAGTTGGTGGTGTGGTCAACAACATGACAGTGATGTTATCAACAACATGACAGTGGTGTGGTCAACAACATGACAGTTGGTGGTGTGGTCAACAACATGACAGTGGTGTTATCAACAACATGACAGTGGTGTGGTCAACAACATGACAGTGGTGTGGTCAACAACATGACAGTTGGTGGTGTGGTCAACAACATGACAGTGGTGTGGTCAACAACATGACAGTGGTGTGGTCAACAACATGACAGTGGTGTGGTCAACAACATGACAGTGGTGTGGTCAACAACATGACAGTGGTGTGGTCAACAACATGACAGTTGGTGGTGTGGTCAACAACATGACAGTGGTGTGGTCAACAACATGACAGTGGTGTGGTCAACAACATAACAGTGGTGTGGTCAACAACATGACAGTGGTGTGGTCAACAACATGACAGTGGTGTGGTCAACAACATGACAGTGGTGTGGTCAACAACATGACAGTGGTGTGGTCAACAACATGACAGTGGTGTTATCAACAACATGACAGTTGGTGGTGTGGTCAACAACATGACAGTGGTGTGGTCAACAACATGACAGTGGTGTGATCAACAACATGACAGTGGTGTTATCAACAACATGACAGTGGTGTGGTCAACAACATGACAGTGGTGTGGTCAACAACATGACAGTGGTGTTATCAACAACATGACAGTGGTGTTATCAACAACATGACAGTGGTGTTATCAACAACATCACTGTGGCGTGGTCAACAACATGACAGTTGGTGGTGTGGTCAACAACATGACAGTTGGTGGTGTGGTCAACAACATGACAGTGGTGTGGTCAACAACATGACAGTGGTGTGGTCAACAACATGACAGTGGTGTGGTCAACAACATGACAGTGGTGTGGTCAACAACATGACAGTGGTGTGGTCAACAACATGACAGTGGTGTGGTCAACAACATGACAGGGTTTGACGTTTTTAAAGGACAAGAGGATCAGCTTCATTGCACTGGGTTTTATCCCATGTGGCTCAGACTTTTCCCACAAGGTGGCCTGCCAAAAGCATTGTACAGTGTACAAACTCTGCAAGTCCAGCGACGACCCCCAGGAGTCTCAGAGAAAACTGTACCCGTGAACCAAACAACATATTTCGGAATCAAATCCTGTACCAGATTTTATCTTGATCTTGTAGCCATTTCTTCGCTGCATGAATCACTCCATCATCTTCAAACCTTGTCTGACGGAATACATTTTTAAGTGGATCAAATAGATAAAAATCAGAGGGTGCAAAACCAGGACTATAAGGGTAGTACTGTCCAACCTAATTTGGTGATTGCTTCCCGTGTTGCCAGACTTGTGTGAGGGCTGGCATTGCCATGAAGAAGAAGGTCTGATGGATTCTTGTGCGGGTGAACTCTGCAAAAACGTTGACTGACAGTGATCATAACCTTTCCAGCTGAAGGAGTTGTCTTTTTGTCTCAGGTTCAAAATGATGTGCCCAGGTTGTGTATTTCTTTACCTATAACATCTCAGCCAAAATGTTTTCTGCATTAGCACTGAAACACTCGAACAATTCAGAAGAAACTGCTTTCCTTTGTAATCGGTGGTCATTTGTGAGACTTCAAGGAACCCATCTTTTTGAAAACCTTAGAAAATCCAAGAGTTTTTATAACTGCATTTGCACTATCATTGCTGAGTGACAGCTGTAAGGCGACCTGTTGAGTAGTGATTCGCCTATCAGTAAGAATAATGCCCTCAGCACATTTCAACATTTCTGCACTGATGGCTGCGGCAGGACGTCCACAGTGAGGCTGATCAAGCAGCTCCATATTTCCACTTCCTGATTCCTTGATTCTCCGAACCCAGCAATTGACTGTACTCCTGTTGACTGCAAAACTTCCATACACATCAAATAGACGCTCGTGAATGTTCACAACAGTTTTCTTCTCTGCAACGAGAAATTCTATCACAATTCGCTGCTTATAACGCAAATTGCTACCACGCTCCATTTCAACAGTTTAGGGCAGCCATATTATTTGGCTGGTTGGGTTGCAATTTGGTGCACACAATCGACACATGCCATATTTGCAGTGTGCAAAATTGTATGCTTTTACCTTCATTATTAGCTGAGAAAAACGATGTGGTGAATTACTTTCTGAACGTCCTTCGCATTTTTACCACTAAACTCTCTTACAACAGTACTACCTATAGAATTATCTCTACTTTTATATCACAAGACACTGTAGTTTTGCAGAAACCACAGGAGTGGTTGGAATTCACTGTGATATTTCATGGATGAACGGAAACATGAAAGACAGAAAAAGACAGAAATAACACATAACTGTTGTCTGCAACATAGCATTTAAATAAGCCACAGCAGCACTGATAAAAGTATTCACAGCTAAGCGAGACGCAGACATATAATCACTCAAATCGGGTGGTGAGAAAGATGAGAAACATATTATTGTATGTAAAGTGGGGTTACAATGAAATTGTAGGCACATAGAGCCTGTCTCTCTCTGTCTCTCTCTCCCTCTCTCTCTCTCTCTCAGACACACATACACACACAAATATGCCACAAGCACACCCAATCCCCTTTAATAGAACATTACTGACAGAGGACCTGTAGATGTGATCTCTAGAAACCTTTACAAAAATCTGGCCCCCGATTGCATACAATTAATAGATTCAATGCCAGGCAAAAAATAGGTTTGGACCAAAGATTGTACAAAATCAAATGAACAAGTATTATAATGTAATTTCCGTTCACTGAGCATTTAAATTGCGGAAGGTATCACAAAATAAAACAAGCAACACGATGCCATAGTATGATGATATAATGTCACATAGTATGATGATATATTGTCACATAGTATGATGATATATTGTCACATAGTATGATGATATATTGTCACATAGTATGATGATATATTGTCACATAGTATGATGATATATTGTCACATAGTATGATGATATATTGTCACATAGTATGATGATATATTGTCACATAGTATGATGATATATTGTCACATAGTATGATGATATATTGTCACATAGTATGATGATATATTGTCACATAGTATGATGATATATTGTCACATAGTATGATGATATATTGTCACATAGTATGATGATATATTGTCACATAGTATGATGATATATTGTCACATAGTATGATGATATATTGTCACACAGTATGATGATATATTGTCACATAGTATGATGATATATTGTCACATAGTATGATGATATATTGTCACATAGTATGATGATATATTGTCACATAGTACGATGATATATTGTCACATAGTATGATGATATATTGTCACATAGTATGATGATATATTGTCACATAGTATGATGATATATTGTCACATAGTACGATGATATATTGTCACATAGTACGATGATATATTGTCACATAGTATGATGATATAATGTCAATCTGTACAAACAGGGGGTCAAATTTTGCGATATATTATCCTTCTGCACTGAATCAATTAATAATTAAATTGTAGCTAAAGTGCTAAATACCCAAAGAATTTCCACATTATACATTTATATATTTCCACTTCTCCTGCCCCTTTTCTCCCTTCTCAATTTCCCACCTTTTCCACTGATCCATGTTTATGCATCTCCCCATCGCAGACATATCAGTATCCACCCACCCTTACCCAACCATGCATCTTCTCACTGTCTACTGTGTATCACTACTGCCATCCGGATTCACCCTTTTTATATTTGTAGCCTTTGAGTTAAGTACCACATATTTCATTTCATTCTGCCTGCTTACTTTTATTTCACATGGTTCAGTAATGTCATATCTTAATATAGCTACTTAGCATCACTTCGGTTTTATTTTGTGTGTAGTTATGGTTTGTTTCTTTATTGTTTGCTAATGAAGACTTCTTGCAACAACATCTACTGCTTTTTGTAACAAGCTGTGTTTTCCAATTGTTTATATTCCCACAGATATACCTATTTTATTTATCAAAAACAAACAAAGAAATCAATGATAATTATAAATACAGAATCTATTCACCATCTGTCAAATAAGAGTAATGAGGAGGGGTTAAGCTTTCATTGTGCCTAAGTTTAACTAAACAATAGAGGAGATGGTATGTGGCTGCATGTGGGTGTGTGTTTGTGTGTGGGTTAGGTGTGTGTTGACTTTTGTTGGGACTGACATAAAATCACGCCCCCTAGTTTGTCATCAGATAGAAACCTGGTTGTGTCTGAGCTGTAACAAAAACTATGATGAAAGAACTGGTGATCCCAGCTCATAATGCTGTGTCCTAATGCAGGTGATAGATTTCTTTAGAAGTGTGCACTATAAAGCCAGTATATTATGGAATGTTCTTTTCATTCACTGTTGTTCTAGTCATGTCCACATATGAAGTCAGCTCTATATGGATGTATGTTGCTGTGTGTGAGCATTTGCTGACACTCAAATAACTTTGAGTGGATGTTTGTCTTTATGTTCCAATGTTCAGTCCTCAATAGACAACACATATTCTAACTTGCATATCAGCACATCGTGTTGCAGTCACCCCCATAATTTTGTGGGTGTTTGTGATTTCTTGGCAAGTTTATGTACAGTAGTTTGGCATTGCTTTCTGAATGACCAGCATTCATACCACAGTGTGAAAGCCAGTGCGAGGCATTCCACTTACACATTCTAGATATTCAAGCTTACAAAGATATATTCTGTAGCCCATTACACCAGTCCACATGTGCACAGATGAACTTCAGCCAGTGTAAATCTCTGATGTTGAATATGATAATTTGGTTTGCTAAATCAAGATAGTTGCCTTGTTATTTGTTGAGTTTTATAACAGACTTGATAAGGTCTTGTTTTAATGATGCCTGATTGATTGTTCTGTTTACTCTTCTGTGTTTCTTCTCTAGCTAACATACCTGTTCTTTAAATTATTATTAGTGTAAATCAGAGGTCTCACAGTAATGTCTGTTTATTGCACCTTAACAAGTTCCAAATAGGAAATAAATTCACAGTTATTAATTTGCACTCATAGAAGTAATTAAATAGAAGTGGAAATCATTAAGACATACTAAGACAAAGGAAGACCTGAAATCTGTGAATACATTGTTATTGGAATCTTTTGCCTTCAAAATGACATCAGGACCTCTTTGAAGGGACAAGTGTAATTTGGCATATAACAAGCAAAGCAACCAATGAGTGATAAGTTCTTCACAGGTAAATAATACAGGTTATGTCATGGCAGGTATTCCCTTGAGATATGAAGTCTTAATTTTTCACATTTACTAAATCACAGCATTAGATAGATGGAGTGACCATGTACCTTTCATGCCACCCTCTCTCTCTCTCTCTCTCTCTCTCTCTGTCTCTCTCTCTCTCTCTCTCTACCCCCTCCCCCCAATCATTCCCCAGGGGTAAGGCTGAATAAATCACAGCATTAGATGGATGGAGTGACCAGCTACCTTTCATGCCACCCCCCCCCCCCCCCGCGCATCATTCTCCAGGTGTAAGGCTGAATAAATCACAGCATTAGATGGATGGAGTGACCAGCTACCATTCATGCCACCCCCCCCCCCCCCCCCCCCAATCATTCCCCAGGTATAAGGCGGAATAAATCACAGAATTGTGCTGGTTGAGAAAAACATCAAATCCTGAAATTGTTTTGGATCGAACTTCAGGCACAACCAAGCTGGCAAACAAAACCATGCTAACATGACCAGGAAGTTCCACTTAAAGCAGACTTAAACAGCACTTACAGCTGGGAATAACGTTTCAGTACATAACAAGTGTACACCAACAGTACTCAGGTTCAATTGTGCATAAATTTCAATGTACTAGTTATTATATTATCTCGTATAGTTCCACATCCACCAGGCTAGTGATTCTCAAATTATTTTACTTTGCGCTCATTTCTCGGTATAAAAATGTGATATGACCACCCCACATTTAATTACCCACGCAACATCTTTTCAGAAAACAAAAACAAATAAATAACATGCAGTTATATTTTCGCATTATACATAACAGCTATACAATTTTATAACATGATCTAAGACATCAAGAAAGTATAAATTCTTTCCATAATAAGACCATATTTATATCTGGCTTGTACTTCTGCCCTTGACCCCCATATATTTATAATCTCCAACCAATGGGTGATGTTGTCCGTATCACGCCGGCTACCTTTGCTTTCCAAAACATTCCCTGGGACATATGTTAAGCTAACATGACATGGGAGCTCAGGTCAATTATTTAAAACATGCCTGCCTTAAGGATGCCAGCAAGCTAATTATGCTGCACTCACTCATCAGAAGTATTCCACACAAAAATACTTTACAGCTTGTCTAGCACATACACCTTCGCTCAGGATAATGACCTATATTAGATTTCAACAATTTAACACAGCTTCTCAGTTTAATCTTAAGCCACTTCACTTTTTCTTCTGTTATTGCCAGAAAAGAATAATAATTAAATGCTAAGAATATTTATCATTGGAT
This sequence comes from Cepaea hortensis, assembly GCA_963921405.1. Classification (NCBI taxonomy): domain Eukaryota; kingdom Metazoa; phylum Mollusca; class Gastropoda; order Stylommatophora; family Helicidae; genus Cepaea; species Cepaea hortensis. The sequence continues at coordinate 12,171,700 of OY992893.1, read as the reverse complement.
GTTTTTATAAGCATCAAAAAACCAGTTGTAATAACATGTCTGAGCTGTCAAGTTGAAGGGTAAATAATTGTATGCCATGACTCAGTCAACTCTACAAGAAACAAAAATAAGAACAAAAAAAAGAAAACTGTTAATATATTTTCTCATTAAGAAGGAAGGAGGAAGAAGAAAGAGAACTTTATTTTCATAAAATGAAAAATGGGCACTCTGACTTGAACATTCTGCCATTTTTAGCCAGACATCTTTCACAAAGAAAACATATATTTTGTCTTATGCATGGCAAGGACCATATACCAAATATGCTTCAGGGCATGTACAAGGCATCTTTACTTTACTTTTAAATCCATTTTGCAGCTAACAAAACAAAATTAATTACACGTGATAAATGGCATAATATATTAAAACCACAGCTTGATATACAAACATAACTGTAAAATACAAGCATGTATATAAGGAACAAACACAAGTGATACAACAGAAGAAGTAACTTACTGCAAACACTTATTAACTCATTAACAACCAAATTTAAAATAATGCTGTGGCAGAAATCATGTATTTAATACTTTTTTTTACCAGACTTATGTATAATTGTTGATGTAGTGTGCCAATTCAAACGCATATTTTTCTGTTGATATTTGAAAAATATATTGTTGTTAATTCTTGTTTCAGCTGCAGGTGTTGCTGATCTCAGTGATTTGTGGCAGCTCATGTCATGTGTGACTGGCTCTTTCTCCTGTGTCCCAGCCATCACACAATGTGTTTTCTTCTTATATATTTGGTCAGGGCATACTACAGAAATCTGGCTTACCCAGGAGACACTTTTATTGTGTATTTAGCCTCATTTTTGTTGTGTATTTAGCCTAATTTTTATTGTGTATTTATCCTCTTTGAAAGTCATGGACATATGACCGTTCATCATTGATTGTTATTTTCCCCGCTTGGACATCTCATGTATGACCGTTCATCATTGATTGTTATTTTCCCCGCTTGGACATCTCATGTATGACCGTTCATCATTGATTGTTATTTTCCCCGCTTGGACATCTCATGTATGACCGTTCATCATTGATTGTTATTTTCCCCGCTTGGACATCTCATGTATGACAGTTCATCATTGTTATTTTCCCCGCTTGGACATCTCATGTATGACAGTTCATCATTGTTATTTTCCCCGCTTGGACATCTCATGTATGACAGTTCATCATTGATTGTTATTTTCCCCGCTTTGACATCTCATGTATGACAGTTCATCATTGTTATTTTCCCCGCTTGGACATCTCATGTATGACAGTTCATCATTGTTATTTTCCCCGCTTGGACATCTCATGTATGACAGTTCATCATTGTTATTTTCCCCGCTTGGACATCTCATGTATGACAGTTCATCATTGTTATTTTCCCCGCTTGGACATCTCATGTATGACAGTTCATCATTGTTATTTTCCCCGCTTGGACATCTCATGTATGACAGTTCATCATTGTTATTTTCCCCGCTTGGACATCTCATGTATGACCGTTCATCATTGTTATTTTCCCCGCTTGGACATCTCATGTATGACAGTTCATTATTGTTATTTTCCCCGCTTGGACATCTCATGTATGACAGTTCATCATTGTTATTTTCCCCGCTTGGACATCTCATGTATGACAGTTCATCATTGTTATTTTCCCCGCTTGGACATCTCATGTATGACAGTTCATCATTGTTATTTTCCCCGCTTGGACATCTCATGTATGACAGTTCATCATTGTTATTTTCCCCGCTTGGACATCTCATGTATGACCGTTCATCATTGTTATTTTCCCCGCTTGGACATCTCATGTATGACAGTTCATCATTGTTATTTTCCCCGCTTGGACATCTCATGTATGACAGTTCATCATTGTTATTTTCCCCGCTTGGACATCTCATGTATGACCGTTCATCATTGTTATTTTCCCCGCTTGGACATCTCATGTATGACCGTTCATCATTGTTATTTTCCCCGCTTGGACATCTCATGTATGACAGTTCATCATTGTTATTTTCCCCGCTTGGACATCTCATGTATGACAGTTCATCATTGTTATTTTCCCCGCTTGGACATCTCATGTATGACAGTTCATCATTGTTATTTTCCCCGCTTGGACATCTCATGTATGACAGTTCATCATTGTTATTTTCCCCGCTTGGACATCTCATGTATGACAGTTCATCATTGATTGTTATTTTCCCCGCTTGGACATCTCATGTATGACAGTTCATCATTGTTATTTTCCCCGCTTGGACATCTCATGTATGACAGTTCATCATTGTTATTTTCCCCGCTTGGACATCTCATGTATGACCGTTCATCATTGTTATTTTCCCCGCTTGGACATCTCATGTATGACCGTTCATCATTGTTATTTTCCCCGCTTGGACATCTCATGTATGACAGTTCATCATTGTTATTTTCCCCGCTTGGACATCTCATGTATGACAGTTCATCATTGTTTGTTATTTTCCCCGCTTGGACATCTCATGTGGAACTTTCTGGGGATTGAAACAGTTTATCCATAACGCCAGAAATAACCACTTCTTGTGACAAGAAGTGTTTCACAGAGGAGTCAGATGTAATTTTCTGATTTTTGCTTCTGTTGTTGCTTGTGCTAACGTCATTTTTAATTTCTTCATTGTCTCTTTTACTCCATCTAGCCAACTCTTCATGGGTCGCTGTCTCGCCTTGTATCCCAAAGTTCTTATGTTGAATGCTCCAGCTGCTAGTTGATCTTGTTCCATTCTAACTATATGTCCGAACTATTTAATTCTTAGGTGTTCTAAAAAGTCAGTAATCAGTAATATCCCTATACATGTACTTTGTTTCTCATTTGTCTCTCTATCTCTTGTGATTTTTCCAGCTGCACTTCTTATGCATTTCATCTGTCATGACGTGATTTTATGCCTGTGTGTTTCTAGGACTGCCCATGTCTGACATGGGTAACTGAACTTAGGGATCAATAAAATTGTTGATTTTTTGGATGTTTTAGGATAACTTATATGATAGTTAATGTTTGCTTTCTGTATTCTAGTTTCTATTTCTCTATCTAGTCTTCCATCCTGTGAACAAATTGCCCAGATATTGTACTTTCAAACTTCTTTCAAAGATTTCCCTTTGATATTTACATTATATTGCACTGGTGTTTGTCATATTTTCATAAATTGTCCTATCCTTATAGGCAATGGACAAAAGACAACATAGAACACATTACAAATATGAATTAACAACATAAATTTAATTGAAGTACATGAATATAAATCCCTACTTAGAAAATTAGAAGCAGGTTAGAAATTTAATCAAATTAATTATTGTAACGGAATCCAAAGAATGCACAAATCAACAACACATCAATAATTTCTATTAGAAAACACATTAATATTACAAAGAAGTGTTCATCATATATCAATAATATAAGACATGTAGCTTCAAACAGCATCTCTGCTACATATTTTGTGTTATTCAATTGTGAATAACTACATTGTAGCAATTGTGAATAACTACTCTGTTGAAATATATCATAGGATTAAAACCCAGAAGGGCTGAGCTTGATAATAATGGCTACTACTACTACTACTACTCTACTACTACACTATTATATTATTATGCCCGGAGTGCAATGAAGATACCCCAACTGATAACTGATATTATATTACTACTACTATGATTAATACTATTACTACACTACTACTATTAATAGTTGTTGAAATATAGATTTAAGTTTGTTTTGTTTCCTATTCATGTAACATAATCATTCAAATCCAAGGCACCACATTTAAATACAATTAACTGTACGTTTCCAAACCATAACATAATAATTCATGTCCAAACCATAACATATAAATATAATAATCTATTTTCAAACTATAATATATAAATATATAATCATCTGTTTCAAAAACACAACACATAAATATGATAATTCATTCTCAAAACATAAAATATAGATATGATAAATCATTTCCGAAACATAACATACTCATAATTTCCAAGTTTCAAACCATAAGAATAAATAACATATAAAAATGTAAACATTGTTTCCAAATCATGAAATATGAATATAATATGATATGTTTTTAAATCATAACATAAAAATATAATTATCGCCTACAAACTACAACACACTGTTTTTAAAATTATTATTACATAACATATACATATTATAATCACCCGTTTCCAAAACACTACATATAAATTAAATATAATAATTTCCGAACCATGGCATTATAAATATAACTTATTTCCGAACTATGACATAAATAATAATAATAGTAGTATTAATAGATTTCCAAGTTTCCAAACCATAACATATAATATATGATATAATTATAATCATCATTTTCAGACCATAACGTATAAATATAATCATCCAATTCAACCCATAACTAAATTAGACTACATTGCATGCAATTGAAAGTCATAACTTAGTCTAGGGACAGTGAGTGACCTGTCAACTCCATCACTCAGTCCTTCTCTTTGTTACTATAATGACTAATGTGAGGCCACTCCAGACCGCATCTGCTAACAGCACCGAGTCTAACTATACATCGTCATTTGTGACTTGTTACATACTTAACCAAACATCTCCTAGTCCAACTGTACAACATCTACATCACCGACGCTTGACCATAACACACAGGAAACCACTGCCTCCACGACAAAGGCCAGGTCAAAGAAAGACACGGCCTGTCACTGAAGCATCCCAAGGAAAGCTGAATTCTCCAATGACACCGAGTCAAGCCACTCAATGACCGCTGCGACTCGAATTATTAGTTTGGCTTGTTTTAACCCGCTGCCGGCATTTCTAAACGAATATTTATACTTTCAACACGAAGTATAAGTCACTATAATAAATAAACAGCCAGCAAACACACGGTTTAAGTTTAAATTGTGGTGTGTTTTGTGGACAAACGGTGGTTTTTTTACCTGGAAGTACCTGCCTCCCGTGTAGAAGTCGTCTGCTAGTTCGACACAAAGCGACACCCCATGGGCAGGGGGAAGTAACTCTACCCGCTCCGTGTCATAGCAACCAGGTGAGGACAGGTGAGTGATGAGGTGAGGCGGGTAGGTGCAGTCGATGAGAGAGGCAGGATGATGAGAAGATGTGATGGGGTGGAGGCAGCATGTGATTCGATTGTTGTAAAGGATGCTGTTGTGAATAATGAAAGGGAGGTGATAAGCACGTACAGGAACACGCCTTGGTTCTACGACATGTGAGGCACACGTTAACACTCTCACGCTCACTAGGGCAGACTACCTTTGTCACACACTTGTGACCTAGATTCGGCACAACGCTCCCTGGTGATGGCTGACGCGCGGCGGTCATACATTTTTGCCCCACCGGCTCGGGACGATGCTGTTTGCAAACATTGTATTAAAGAAGGCGGAAACGCGGCACGATTTTAAGGATCTCAACCGGAAACGGTTAAATTAACTTAAAGTTATCAGATGTGAGCATAGTTAGAATGTTCTCTAATTGCCAGAATAATTCGTGTTTGTTTGCATATGTTGAATCATCGGGGTGGGGGAAGAGAATAGCATTAGTTATGGACTGTCTGTGAAGTGGTTATCGTCTTGAGCATTATCAAAGTACATGAAAAACACAACAAAACAAGAATAATTAACTCAGAATGTGAAGAAGGTAAATGGTGCTGTGGTGAAGGGGTCAGGGACACAATTCGCAATCCCGTATACCATGTTCAAAACACGACTGCGGGATATCTGGAAGCAAAGCGCCTTGCGTTGGTTTTCATATATTGGTATGAGTGCAGGTCGTTCAGAAAGCAATGGCAGATTACTGAACGTAAACTTGCCAAGACATCACAATCAGCCAAAATTACTGGGGCTCATGTAACAAACTGCCAAATGTTCAAATGCCTGGCGTAAGTGTCTAAACGTGTGACTGTCGGTCTCCGTGTCAAGTGATTCAGCCGTCTGCTTCGCACTTCGATGATTGTGGGTTCGAGTCTGGGGTACGTCATTCGGTTCTCTGGTCACTGTCATCGGAGACTCCAGGGGGTCGTCGCTGGAGCTACGGAGTTTGTGCTTTGTGTGAAGCTTTCGGCAGACCGCCCAAGGGAAAGAGACCAAGCCATGTGGGATCAAACCCGGGGCAATGAAGTCCAACCTCTCGTCTGTAAACATACATAACAGCAAGATATCACACATAACCCTTGAATAGATGTTTCAAATTTGTACTCTCAACGTAATCAGAAATGAAGAAATCAGGACTAAAGTTGGGGTTATAGCAGCGCTAGATTTTATCAGAAAACAGCAAGTTAAATGGTTTGGCCATATAACTAGATTACCAACTAACAGTATACCACAACAAGCAATGATGTACAGGCCAGACGGAAGCAGAGGAAGAGGCCGGCCAAGTAAACGTTGGACGCAGGGAAAAACAGAGTCCATGGGAATATCGATACATGAAGCCCACACACGGGCACTCTCCCGCTGTTTATGCTTTAACTCGACACCACAAGGTACAAGAGGAACCGGATGAGATGAGATGAAACATACATAACAAGATATTACAAACATAACATCAAGATATTACGTAAATAACCCTTGCATAGATGTCTAAAATTTGTACTATCAAACATACATAACAACAAGATATTACATACATAACAACAAGATAGTACATACATGACAACAAACTATATTCATACGTTACAAACACAAGAATCTTCTGCAGATGTCTACTGCCAATGAAAGACAGAGACAACACAAACCCTTGCCTAGCTCGCCCTCCGATGACAAGGCGTCTCATGACTCATCATACAAACATTCCCAGGAATAATACTAATCCATAATAATCAAACATCCGCGGCAGAAGTAATAAAACACGGCTAGTGAGCGGAACTAATCCGCTTTATTGTTTACGCTAGCGGCCACACGACAGAGAAACATACAGATAAAATAAGAACAGGGACAGGGAGATGTTGGTGTACAAAATAAACAGCCAAGAACTCGTATTTCCATGGGGCCACTGCATGTCGGCAATACGATGTTTAGATATTTTTGTTTTACAGTGAGCAGCCAATGTTCGAATTGAATTGTAAGAAAACAGATATTACGGTTATCTCCTAGAAGTTGGAAATACTGGACTATAGCATGGAAGTAAATGGGAGAATTCTTACATAGGCGAATCGGTACAGATCTTTGAAAATTTGAAACATTTGACGGAAGATGAATGTAAACATAGAAGCCGCAAACAATATGTTGCACGATTTATTGCCTGGCATATGTCGCTGTACCGCTTCAGGTGTATATTGCATGTGATGTGAATAAATGAACAATACTTTAGCTGAAACGTTAAATACACGTAGTCCCAGGTATTGTTCGAATATGGAGCATTTGTTATCCTCATGGTGATTTCAAATTTAACACGAACTTTTCTTTGTAGATGCATTGTAGAGACTTAAGAGAGACATTGCCTTGGCGAAAGTTGCTACTAGCAGGATGAGAAAACAGTTACACATAGAAAGTTAGGAAAAGAAGGGTTGAGGTGCTATAGAAAACATGTACTGCTGTATGCATGTCAAACATGAACATGGCGGGCGCGCTAGATGGATAGCGAAGTGGATAGTGGTCTCCGCTGGTAATGTCATGAGCACGGCCGCACGCGGGTTGGACGCCTGGGCTCGTCGGTTGCCAAAGTGAGGGAACGATTGGCTACCTTGCCCTACAAAATAACATGGCGCTATAACATAAACATTGTCTCCTGTCAAACCATCCAACATTTTCTGCCTGTGAACCCACCCAAAATTATCTCCCTGTCAACACATCCAACATTGTCTCCCTGTCAAAACATCCAACATTGTCTCCCTGTCAACCCACCCATCAGATTCCTATATCGACCTCTGCCTCGTTTACCCTGGTTATTCCCGGTTGTCGCAACCTTCTCCAGACCGCCTCGTCTGGTATCACGACCAGATACAACAGTTGTCCATTTTCTCTAGATACCCTGGTCTGGTATTACGACCAGATACAATAGTTGTCTAGTCCTAGTGTGGTAATTAAGCCTCTTATTGAACTGACTCTTGCAGAACGTGGAAACCGGTCTTCTTAAACACCCATGGAATTTTTAGGATTTAAGTTGGAAACCGCATCTGTGTGGCATCCAGTTTCTTGCTGCTCTATTTGTCCATTGCTCATGATTTGCGGGCACACAATAGTATGGAGCATGTGCTTTAAACAAGTGTTTTATGTATAGATCCATTATTATGTAGCATGTCTTCTGCAGAACGTCGCTCTTATCACGGCGCCAGAAAAATATCTCGATCTCTGGCCATGTCTCCTGCCTCAGTCACTCTCATGCCTAGGCTATCTGCGATGTCCCGTGTCGATTTTTGTGATCTTGGCATTGTCATCGACAAATATTTCTGCCTCGCAAATGTTCTTTCGAGGATCCAAACAAAGGAAGTCCGTTGGCGCCAAGTCTAGACTTTATGTTTTAAGACCTCAGATTTCACAGTAAACAGTGTACCCGCTGTATGCGCAGCCGCATGAGGACGGGTGTTGTCGTGCAGCGACAATACTACGTCTGAGAGATGTCTCCGGCGTTTCTATCGTATCGCAGGCTTCAATTTGTTCACTAGCATGCCACTGTATCCAGCACTAGTTACAGTTTCAAACTTTCCTGGAAATGCACCAATATAAGGTACCTGATATCCCAAAATATGGTAATCACGACTTTTCCTACGGATTCCTGCCCCTTGAATGTTTTCTTAACCGAAGACAGCGGGTGTTTCCACTGCATATTTCTACCCATTCATACAATTTTCCCTGACTCAACAACTGTCTCCATACTGAACCCTAATTCTTAAGTTAATGTCACCCCCCCCCTCCCCCCCCCCCCCCCCATAATACTATCGCCGTTATTCTTCGATAGTGCAAGTCTATAGTGGGGCAGCATTTTGTAATCGCTAATATGTATGCGCAAATTGCGTGGAGTATTGCTTAATAGCCAATTTGTGTACGGAAATAAGATTTTCTGTTGTCCATACTCTTCCACGCACTTTACGATAAACTACCTGTTACGTAATGACTTTCCCCTCGCATATCTTTGCTTCCTGTTACAGTTCCAATAATTTATTACACATAATAAGGATCTGAACTAGGTTGTTAGTTGTTTCATTGCCTTAAGAAAGTGCTGATATTTTCATCGCAATTTGACCTGCTCTGTTCTATTATAAGTACTCATTACGAAATTCTTCTCGTCTTCTCTGATCGCACTCGCGAGTTTCCCGTGTAGTTTTAAAGTATATGCTAGAATCAGCAATAAACACAAATTAGAGTTTCTTTTTTAGCACTGAACGAGGAATAATGCCTACATACAAACTATTAATCATTTATAATGTTATCAGAAATACTATTTTAGTAAATAATAACAGCAATTCTTCTCCATTGCTACAAATAATAAAAAGCGGGGCGCGATAATTTGTAAGTTTTTTAGTTTAACGATTACCAGAAAACGGAAACTGAATGATGGATTGCAGTGTTTTATCCCTTTGCTATGATGCTCCAGTGTGTGAAGCTATTGGTTGATGTCAAACAACAATACTACTCTCGGAAATTGCCTCCTTTACTAACCTATTTTTACTGACTTACCTGCCAGGCTCCTGAACTATACAAATTATGGCGGCAAATGTGAGAATTACACGTTTGGGTTTGATATTCTCTGGGAGAAATAATCGTAACAGACACCCCAAAACACAATCATTATCTGAGAAATTTCTTGTCATCCTTGGAGACATTATCGTTTAGCCTCTTCTTGTCTGTTCTTGTTTGGTTAGTGTAAAACATAGCTTCAGAAATGAACCAGAAACATTTCTTCTTCTTCTTCTTCTTCTTCTTCTTCTTCTTCTTCTTCTTCTTCTTCTTCTTCTTCTTCTTCTTCTTCTTCTTCTTCTTCTTCTTCTGCTAGTCAATGCCGCGCAACTTTGGTAATCATGTGTGCCAAAAGCCTTCTTTCTCGTCCAGTTCAATCCAATCCATTCTAATCTTTCAAGAAGAATGTTTAGGTCCCGTTCAATTGTCTATCTTTCGCCAGGTTCGTGATCATGTCTGTCCACAGATTTCTGTCTCATGTACTACCACTTTTTTCTTATACTCCATGCCGCGTGGCGTTGGTGATCATGCCTGTCCACAGCCTTCTGTCTCGAGTACAGTCACTACTGATACTGATGTTCCTCCATGCCTTAGTGTCAATGTCCAGTTCCTTTCCCCTTTGTCTCCCTTGCTTCTCCTCCCTCCAGCCTTCTTTTGTCACTACGTATCCAACGAATGTGGACTGTCTTCTTCTGATGCGAGTAATAGATTATCTTTGCGAGTTCTCTTCTTTCAAGATATCTGTATTATTCTGTCCTCGATGTTTTCATCATTCTTCTTTAAAATTACATCTCTGTTGATAGCAATTATTTATCCATGACAGGAGAGACATCTACCTGATGGTACAGTTGTGAGACCACGTAACACTGAAACTGAAAGTATAACACAGTGATTTACGAGCAGACATGATTAAGTAACAGGAATTTTGTGAATTATTTTTATTATACTCAGAGCTAAACATTTTGTGTGCATTATTTCTCAATGTAGTCCCACTGCCTGTCAGCACACTTGGTCCTCTAGTTTGTTGATGCCTTCTAGGAAAAGTTTTTGGGCGTGACCTTAAACCAATTGTTTGTTGTCATCTGCAAATCTGTGACTCCGCAAATTTTCTTTCAAGGGTCAAATCAAGTGAAGTCGGATGGCGCCAAGTCTGAACTGTATGATGGATGTTTCTATACCTCACATTTAAGAGCACGTAGTGTATCTACTGTATGCGCAGCCGTGTGAAGGCGGGCGTTGTCGTGCAGCGGCAATATTCCCCCCGAGCGGTGTCCCAGGCGTTTCGATCGTGTCGCTGGCTTCATGTGATCACTATCATGTCACTTTATCAATCACTTATCACAGTTTCACCCCTTTAGAGGAAATGCACCAATGTATAGCCACATATATCCCAAAAGGTTGTCATCATGACTATCCCAGCGGATTCCTGCGTCTTCCGTGTTGAAATCTTTCTACTCATCAATACATGCTCCAATGTGTCAAACACTATCTCAATACCGAACCATCTGTAGTTTTCACAAAGTTTCGTCCCCTCAGACTACCAAAATAAAAATAAATAAATAAATAAATAAATAACAAACGAATAGCGTCGTTGCTTTAAGTGCACCAGAAGTAGTAGCACGTGTATGGACAACGCTTGAGTTTAAAGCGAGCGAATGCCGAAAGAAAACAAACAACCAAACAAACAAACAAATATAGACTTCTTCAAACCTGTCTCTTGATGTGGTCAACTCACTTGTATCACTGTCTTACCCCAGTACGCTTCTATAGTTGGCAATGCAAGCTTGCACACGGGACCCATTTTTTCCCATACCATCGCCCCCCTCCCCTTTCCTCTCAAGAAGATTAGCTATCCGATCTGACAATCTAAGTAGCCAGGGTGTCGTGTGACGTCACTGGTGACCAATGGTTGTCGTAAAAATTCCAAGCTCTATCTAAGCTGGAATTCGAACCCAATATTGTATCATCTTGAAGGGGATACATGGTTAACGGGGAGGAGTGTTATGTCCCTCGAGACATTTCAAAACAGCCCCATCTCTCCTTAGCATGTATTGAAGTATGTGTCCTCACAGAATGTGAGAATTGTGTGGATGTGTTGCCCTGGTCATGTGGGAGTGCGGGGGAATGAACAAGCTGATAGGCTGGCAGGGAATGCACCTCTTGGTGGTAGATTACCTATGGACAAGGGAGAGGTGGTTGTGCGCCTGCGGGACCAGGTGGAGAAGGCGGAGGGAACAGACTGAGAACCCGTATGTGGAAAGAATGATATTGAGGGAATCAGCAGAGGTTCTTGAAGAATCTCAAAACTGAGAGGGGAGACCAGGAGAACTTTCAATCAAACAGCGGCAGGACCTTTTAGTAGCATGACTCTTCGCTGGCTGTTGAACGAAGGGACGGAGCGTCTATGAGAATGTCCTGATTGGTTCTTAGCTCAACTCAACTCAACTCCACTGAACTATATGGAAGTTTACTACTCTGATTCAGTTCGCCTCTAATATGTCTGTCCACGCAATCGACGTGAAGCGCTAGTTTCAGTTCGTGTTTTCTAGTTGAGTTGCTAAGGATATAATTAATGAAGGCTAGCGGCCTGCAGAACTAGCAAAGGCAAATTCCTCAATGCACCCACGACTGCACAAGAGAATACGTGCGGCAAACCCGGTTCTTGACAACATCAGAGGAAAGATAACATCATTGTCCGCCCTTGTTGAATCCCGCGCTCTTTATCTTCTGTCTTCTGGCTCATTTAATCTTTCATTAACGATAAGATTGAGCCAGATCGCAGACCTGACACAATCCCGGGGATTATGTCCCCTTGCCCAGCGGTTCCTACACTGTGTTTCATTTGTCTCTTTGCCGTTTAACGTTGAACTCAAGCGTAGTCAATTCACGTGTACTTGTAGTGCTCTGGATTGATTTTTGCGTGTGGGCTAGCTTTCCCTTTTACCAGTGTCCCTCGCCATCGGGCGAACCCACCATGACTTCTGAGTTCCTTGTAATTTGCCTCGACAAGTCAAATTACGACGAGTGTGGATTAGAAAATTCCCTTGTACTCTAATTTAACAGCGAGTGTGGATTAGAACATTCTATTGTACTCTAACTTAACGGCGAGTGTGGATTAGAAAATTATCATTATATCTGCCCAGTATCGCAGCCCTGTTGCAGTTAGCCTTGACACTGATTTCCTCGAGAGCCAGCGATTAATTGGCGCTTGTCAGCCAGCTTTGAGCACTACAATCAGAAACGATCCACGCTCAGACTGCACGTTCCCGCTCCAACCAGCCCACGTGTCCATGACAGGGGGAGACAGACAGATATGTGTTTCCAAGTCCCGCTCGGAGATAACTCATATTTCTCCTTGGCTAAATGGATAAATAAACACAAGACTTAGGTTGAAGCCGGTCGCATTCTCGAGACATAGTGACCTTTCTTGTAAACATGACCCCTTCTATCAGCGGCGTAGATAGTGAGTGGGCTTCGCACTGAGTGGATCTTGTACTTCTGAAAAGCGTTCGTAATGCTAAACAATTTATCTCATTGGTTGATGTCTGCGAGAATATTGCAGGTTCCCGCTCTGGGATAAATTTTGACTTTTAAATCCATTTCAAGAAATGCCACGAAAAGAAAAATATATACAGAGATACTGAACAATGAATGCATTTACCAGCAGGGGTTAATCATGACAAATTGTGCCTAGAATATGTGAAGCAGGAACCTGCTGTGCGTGTATGAAATGTTAGGACTATAATAGTTTTTAGGCGGAGTTCATGCAGGATTAAGTGATCAGGCTTTTCGTTGCCTAGTAAAAGTATAACCCACCCCCATCATATCTCCAGTGATTCCAGTTTCCCGCCTTACCTTCCTTACCCGTCTTCATGTAACTCTTCTACGTATTTACCTGCAATCTTCACTACCCATGTTCCTCTATAACCACAGACGGCTGTCTATACAAGAGTATCAACGTCAAGATTCATATTAGTATCACAGCCTTGCATTCTAAGATAAGTGTCACTTTTCTCCCCAGTTTTTCATTGTTTTTTTTTCATTGTTCTCATTATGTTAATTTTTTCATTCATCTCAACCCGTTCTTACGCCTTTATGTGCCACTGCAGTGTCACCCCCGTGTTTATATGTTGTGTTTTGTGTATGTATTTGTTTTCTGATGATGGCTAATCACCGTAACGTCCTGTGTTTTCCGCAACTGTGCTCTGTAAAGCTGCCTTACTGTGTTATTTTATATTGCTTACCCCACGTAGCAAGCGCCGAGTGCAGGTACCGAACCATTTCCGTCCGCGCTCATGCCATTGTCAGACTAACATTATTGGTGCATTTTTAATGACTGTACAGTTGTTGAAAATATTGCCGTTCCAAGTTTTGTATTTGCCTATTATGTTGCATTGTGTTGCATGGACTCCACAGTAGGTAAATACAAATCTTGGAAGGGCAATATGTTCACACACAAAAACTACACAGTTATTAAAAAATACACCCTATACATAACCGTTACACGAACTCACCAGCTCTAAGATATTTCACTCCTAGTAAAATAAATATGAGGCGTCCACGTGGTGTAGAGGGTAAGAGAGCTCGCTCTTAAACACCCGGTCCGCTGATGGTGAGGTAGGCGGTGATAGAGAAAAAGAAAAGAGAGAGAGAGAGAGAGAGAGAGAGAGAGAGAGAGAGAGACAGACAGACAGACAGACAGAGACAGAGACAGACAGACAGACAGAGAGAGATATGCATACAGGGATATGAAAATATGAATGCAACATAACCAGCTACCAGTATGAGCATGACAAACAAATATAGATAAAGATTCAAAGAAAGACGAAGTAGACGATGGGTAGACACATTTAGAGTTTACCAAGCAGACACAAATATGACGTAATCAGGGCGACACATCTGGCCTCGGAACGCAAGCATAATCCCCACATCGCTTAACGGCCATTGCTTTTTAAAGCAAAACATTACCTCCTACCTGGGGTCCGACGTGTATGTTAAGTTTTCAAACTTCAAATCCACTTTGCAACATTTGATTCTTACATCCTTGTCTGAGACCAGTAATTTAATTATCTCCCTCTAACACACACCAAAGTCTCTCACACAGAAGCCACTCACACAGTAGTCACTGACACAGTAGTCACTCACATATACAGTAGTCACTCGCACATACAGTAGTCACTCACACATACAGTAGTCACTCACATATACAGTAGTCACTCACACATACAGTATTCACTCACATATACAGTAGTCACTCACACATACAGTAGTCACTCACATATACAGTAGTCACTCGCACATACAGTATTCACTCACACATACAGTAGTCACTCACTCATACAGTAGTCACTCACACATACAGTAGTCACACATACTGTAGTCACTCACACATACAGTAGTCACTCACTCATACAGTAGTCACTCACACATACAGTAGTCACACATACTGTAGTCACTCACACACACACACACATGAATCACTCAGTAGTCACTCGCACATACAGTAGTCACACACACACACACAGTAGTGACTCACACACACATGAATCACTCAGTAGTCACACATACACACACAGGAATCTCTCACACAGTAGTCACTCACACACACATGAATCACTAAGTAGTCTCACACACACACACACACACACACACACACACAGAGGAATCACACACACAGTAGCCACTCACACACACACACACACAAGAATCACTCACACAGAAACCACCCTCACAGGAGTCACTCACTCATACAGTAGTCACTCACACACACAGGAGTCACTCACACACACTGGAGTTACTCATTAGTCACTCACACACACATGAGTCACTCACAGAGTAGTCACTCACACACACTGGAGTCACTCACTCAGTAGTCACTCACACACACTGGAGTCACTCATTAGTCACTCACACACACATGAGTCACTCACACAGTAGTCACTCACACACACTAGAGTCACTCACTCAGTAGTCACTCACACACACTGGAGTCACTCATTAGTCACTCACACACACATGAGTCACTCACACAGTAGTCACTCACACACACTAGAGTCACTCAGTAGCCACTCACACACAGGAGTCACTCACACACACAGGAAACACTCACACAGTAGTCATTCACATACACAGGAATCACTCACACAGTAGTCACTCACACACACAGGAGTCACTCAGAAGTCACTCACACACACAGTAGTCACACACACACAGTAGTCTCTAACACACACAGTAGTCTCTAACACACACAGGAGTCACTCACGCACGCAGGAGTCGCTCAGACAGTAGTCTCTCACACACACATGAGTCACTCACACACAGGAGTCACTTACACACAGGAATCACTCACACAGTAGTCACTCACACACACAGGAGTCACTCAGAAGTCACTCACACACACAGTAGTCACACACACACAGTAGTCTCTAACACACACAGTAGTCTCTAACACACACAGGAGTCACTCACGCACGCAGGAGTCGCTCAGACAGTAGTCTCTCACACACAGGAGTCACTCACACACAGGAGTCACTTACACACAGGAGTCACACACACAGGAGTCACATACACATACAGGAGTCGCTTAGACAGTAGTCACTCACACACACACACACAGTAGTCACTTACACACACAGGAGTCACACACACATGAGTCACACACACACACAGGAGTCACACACACAGGAGTCACTCACACAGGAGTCACTTACACAGTAGTCACACACACATGAGTCACACACACACAGTAGTCACTCACACAGGAGTCACTCACATAGGATTCACTCACACAGTAGTCACTCACACATGAGTCACTCACACACACAGGGGTCACTCACACAGGAGTCACACACACATGAGTCACACACACATGAGTCACACACACAGGAGTCACTCACACACACACAGGGGTCACTCACACAGGAGTCACACACACATGAGTCACACACACAGGAGTCACTCACACACACAGGAGTCACTCACACACACAGAAATCGCTCTGACTGTAGGATCGAACCACTAAACATATGCAATGTGGCCTCTGTCCCATGCTAGGTCGAAATGTTGGTTGTGTATTTTCGTTAAAGAGGATCAATGTTAATAACTGTCACATCTAGAGTGGATTTAGAGATGGATCATACTGTCAAATGTCACTTCTAGAGTGGATTCAGAGATAGATCATACTGTCAAATGTCAACTGTATAGTGTAATCAGAACTGGATTATACTGTTAACTGTCACTTCTAGAGTGTAATCAGAACTGGATTATATTGTCAACTGTCACGTCTAGAATTTAATCAGAGATTAATTATACTGTCAACTGTCACTTCTAGAGTTTAATCAGAGACTGAATATACTGTATACTCCCTGTGCCTACATAAGATATACCATGAAACATATTGTGTACAATCTTCTTCTTCTGCCATGTATTAGTCTGAGCATACTCTCTAACCACCCACTCCAAGCCGTCCAATCTTTTCCTGGGAGTCTGAGATAAGTAGCAACAAACTGTTTTTCAAATTTTCATTTTCTCTTCATTGTTTAAAATTTTTCAACATTGTTATTTTTCTCATTCATTCTTATGCCTTAATGTAGTCACTGGAGGGCCTTCTCCGTGATTATATGTTGTGTTTTGTGTATGTATTTGTTTGCTGATGAAGGCTAGTCGCTACAACGCCCTGTATGTTTCGTAATTCTGTTCTGTTAAGCTGTATTACATTGTGTTAGTTTATATTCTTTACATATCCTGTCCTATATAGTCTGTACATTTTTGTTAGTCCCATGGCAATTTCCTGTTATGGGTCTGTGACGTGAAACTGCCGTCACATTTTCTAGGCCTAAACCTCTAGGCCATGCTGACCTCTACATGAGTACTAGTCGAGCAAATAGTTTTCGTGAGTACATGATATCAGTTGAGCAGATAGTTCTAGTGCTTGCATGTCTACAGAATGCAACTGTAATGTGTTTATAACTATACAACACAAATGTAATGTGTTTATAACTATACAATGCAATTGTAATGTGTTTATAACTATATAATACAACTGTAATGTGTTTATAGTTACACAGTGCAAATGTAATGTGTTTATAACTATATAATACACTATTGATGTGTTTATAACTATACAATGCAATTGTAATGTGTTTATAACTACACAACACAAGTGTAAAGTGTTTATAACTATACAATGCAATTGTAATGTGTTTATAACTATATAATACAACTGTAATGTGTTTATAGTTACACAGTGCAAATTTAATGTGTTTATAGCTACACAACACAAATGTAATGTGTTTATGACTACACAACAACTGTAATGTGTTTATAACCATACAATACAACTGTAATGTGTTTATAACCATACAACTGTAATGTGTTTATAACTATACAGTACAACTGTAATGTGTGTATAACTATACAGTACAACTGTAATGTGTTTATAACTATACAGTACAACTGTAATGTGTGTATAACTATACAGTACAACTGTAATGTGTGTATAACTATACAGTACAACTGTAATGTGTGTATAACTATACAGTACAACTGTAATGTGTGTATAACTATACAGTACAACTGTAATGTGTGTATAACTATACAGTACAACTGTAATGTGTGTATAACTATACAGTACAACTGTAATGTGTGTATAACTATACAGTACAACTATAATGTGTGTATAACCATACAATACAAGTGTAATGTGTGTATAACTATACAATACAAGTGTATACTGTATTGTGTTTATAACTATACAATGCACTATTGATGTGTTTATAACTATACAATACAAGTGTATACTGTATTGTGTTTATAACTATACAATACAACTGTAATGTTGTTATAACTGCACAATGTAAGTTTAGTTCGTACGTAAACATAAACGATTGTAAATATGATCTTAGTCCCAAAACACACTAATAAATGTATAATTTGGTGAGATATAGCTTGAGAGGATAAGAGCACTCGTTCTTAAACTTCCGATGTGCTGAAGGTGATGTAGCATGATCATTCCCAACACTAGTCAGTTGTACTTTACTTTAACGTTAACTTCTTCGTTTAGAAACCAAGGGCAAACTACTGAACGTACACTTGCCTAGAAGATCAAGTGAGTGTTGGGGTTGATAGCACCGTCCTGCAAAGAATATACACCACTTTAAAAATTAGTTTGATTAGTTTGAATATATTTCTGAAACCTTAACTACGCCGCTCTTATAAATGCATTAATAAATATATAAGCACCAACTGCAATACCTACATTGTGAGGTAAGAATATCCCGAGATAAAAGTATCCTAGAATGCTAATTATCCTTGATAAAGTTAATTAATTATTATCCGTGTTTGAAACTCGGCACAAAGGAGAACACTGGACCGCAGACTGCAGCCATCCCAGCATGCCAAACTTTCAGAGCGAAGAGGGGAGAGCCCCGTCGATTTCTGTGCCCAAGCAAAATTCTAAACTAACGCTGTGACTAACTTTGACAGTTCGTCCATGAACCAACGGCCTATAGCCAACACACGTGATCTCTTTCTATTGTCTCTACCACCCTCTTTGTCCACACCATCCTCCACCCGGTCCCCCACCTCACACCACACCTTCCCAGTTGCCTCTTAATCTTGACCATTTCGCCCAAATCTCATTATTCTATCTCCCTTGGTGGTTATCTCCCTCGATACCCCCCTTTTCTCCATTCTCCCCCTCTCCTCTCTCTGTTGTTTGTGTTATCAAGATCCTGTCGTCCCAAAACAAAGCAGTATTTCCAGAGGGGGAAAAAAAAGAAGACTAAACCATTGTTCTTTAATCTCCCTCCGTCCCGTCTCCCTCCTCCTCCTGTTCTGCATCCAACGCCACAGACTTACACCCATTACACAAATTAGTTTGGACATCAGGGCCTCTGCTTCGGTGAAGCGTTTAAAGAACTCGTGCCTGGAGTCTCCCCACGTCTCCCCTACCCCATCCTTCACCCTCCTCAAACACACTCCTCCGCCCATCAAATTTTAAAAATGGTCGCTTGAGAGGACAGCTCACCCCTCCTTCCGTGCGTGAAATCACATTTTCTTTGTCTCTGCAAACACGCTCACCCATTCACATACACACATATACAGGAGACGCAGTGCTGGCGCGCTGTGCTTTAGTGCGTGTGTGGGTGTGTGTATTTGTGTCCACTGTCGATCTACTCTGAAATAGTGCCTGCCTTCTAGTGTAGAAGTAGATCAATATCGCAGCTGAAATATGAAACCGTGTTTCAATTTCAGTCTCAATTGATACTGAATTTTAGTGCGGTAGAAATGTTAACTCAATTCGCCCCGGTTAAAATATAAGGGTAACCGCCTGTCAAATATTGCATGCAGTCAGTCAGTCAGTCGGTCAGTCAGCAGGTAAGTAGGCAAGTCATTCAGTCACTAAATAAATAAGTAGGTAGGTAATTAAATAAGTCAGTCAGTAAGTCTGTAAGTTGGTAAGTAGGTAAGTCAGTCAGTCAGTAACTAAATAAGCAAGCAAATAAGTAAGTGATAAAATAAAATGTTTTGCGTATCCTTTACAGGACATTGTTGTCAACACCAGCAATTTCAGCTGTATGTTGATCTCTTGGCAAGATTACGCTCAGTAGTTTGCCATTGCTTTCTGAGCGGCCGGCTCACATACCCCGTAAGTTACCGATGCGATTCGAACCACTGCTGATTCTCACCGTCATCACGTTACCGACGAGAGTATACGAGATTACGGAGAAAAGTCATAACCTCTAAGCCACGAAGCCGGCTAAGTAAGTAGTAGGTAAGTAAATAAATCAGTCAGTAAGTTAGCCAGTAAGTGAGTAAGTGAGTGAGCAGGTAAACAAGTAAGTGAGGAATAAGAAAGTAAGAAAGTAAGTAGGTTATTAAGTAAGAACGTAAGTAAATAAATAAGTAAGAAATAGAGTGAGTAAGTGATTGAGAGCGTGAGTGAGTGAGTGAGTGAATGAATGAGTGAATGAGTGAGTGAGTGAGTGAGTGTATGAGTGAGTGAGTAAACAAGTAAGTAAGTAAGTAAGTAAGTAAGTGAATAAGTAAGTAAGTAAGTAAGTAAGTAAGTGAATAAGTAAGTAAGTAAGAACGAGAATAAGTAAGTAAGTAAGTAAGTAAGAAAATGAATAAGTAAGTAAGTAAGTAAGAAAGTAAGTAAGTAAAGTAAGTAAGTAAGTAAGTAAGTAAGTGAGTGAGTGAGTGAGTGAGTGAGTGAGTGGGTGGGTGAGTGAGTGAGTGAGTGAGTGCGAGAGAGTGAGTGCGTACGTGCGTGAGTGAGTGCGTGCGTGCGTGAGTGAGTGAGTGAGTGCGTGCGTGCGTGAGTGAGTGAGTGAGTGAGTGCGTGCGTGCGTGAGTGAGTGAGTGAGTGAGTGGGTGGGTGAGTGAGTGAGTGAGTGAGTGGGTGAGTGCGAGAGAGTGAGTGCGTACGTGCGTGAGTGAGTGCGTGCGTGCGTGAGTGAGTGAGTGAGTGCGTGCGTGAGTGAGTGAGTGAGTGCGTGCGTGCGTGCGTGAGTGAGTGAGTGAGTGAGTGAGTGGGTGGGTGAGTGAGTGAGTGAGTGAGTGCGAGAGAGTGAGTGCGTACGTGCGTGAGTGAGTGCGTGCGTGCGTGAGTGAGTGAGTGAGTGAGTGCGTGCGTGCGTGCGTGAGTGAGTGAGTGAGTGAGTGAGTGAGTAAGTAAGTAAGTGAATAAGTGGGAGGACTGATAAAACGATGGGATAAGTGCATCAATGTTGGTGGAAATTATGTTGATTAATACACGGACAGTGTATCTATAAAAATAAACTGGTTTCAAGTTGTTATCATATTTAGTTATTTTTCTAAAGCCATTTGTGAATTACTTATTAATTTACCCTCGTAGCAAAATAGACAGCAGGTAGCACAGAATATGGACACACTGCAACTTGCTATACATGTCATAAGAGGCAGTGAGGATGGTTGGACGTGCGGCTGGCTTCTTCATTCCGTAGACAAGCTTTAGCTACACATTCCGGAAGTCACCATGGTCCAATGGTGTACTGATGCCGAGATAGCGGGTTCAGTCCTTACACCGGTCTGTTGGACTAGCATGTTGACTTCACGTCCTTGACTTGGGGACGTAAATTGCAAGAACCCAGTGGCTTGCAGAGGTTCTTTGATGCCCGGGGCCAACCCCTTGACTGGATGCCCCTAAATTGTTCTTTCCCTAATTCATTCCGCCTCCCCTCCCACTCCACTGTGCTGCCCCCTCTCCCTAATTGGATGCTCCCCCCCCCTCCCGGCTGGATGCCCGGGGCCGTCGCACCCCCGCACCCTCTTTGCACGCCACTGCAAGAACCTCAGAAGTCGGAGTGGGTTCGCCTGATGACGAGGGACACTAGTAATAGGGAAAGCTAATCCACACGCAAATTTCAGTCCAGTGTACTAGGAGTAGCGTGTGTAGATTACGCTTGATTTCAAAGCGAGCCAGCGCCATGATACACCAGTGAAGCAGTTAAACCCCGCTGGCTCTGGGCGGGACGCATTTTGGGCACACCTGAGAACTGTTTCATTAGAAAGGCTTTTGTCCGGAATCCATAGGGCAACATTCTGAATGCTCTGCGAGAAGTAAGACTTTTGCGAGAACCAAGTGATGACTGTGAATCTACAACCATGGCCAGACTGCGAGAACAGCAAATTAAAAGAGGTGTGGCCAAACAAGAACACTACGCAGGAAGCCAAAGAAGATTTATAAACCAACACAGAACTGGTGTCTTGAGCTGCTACACGCTGCGGGATTTGCTGAGGAGGGGATAAGAGCACTTATGGACTGGATGGTTCGGTGTGCAGTGAGGATGATCTGTCGACTAACTAACTAACTAACTAACTAACTAACAAACTAACTACCTAGCTACCTACCTACCTCACTCAATCACCCACTCACTCACCCACCCACCTACCCACTCACTCACTCACTCACTCAATCACTCACTCACTCACTCACTCACTCACCCACTCACCCACCCACTCACTCACTCACTCACCCACTCATTCACTCACTCACTCACTCACTCACTCACCCACTCACTCACCCACTCACTCACCCACTCACTCACCCACTCACCCACCCACTCACCCACCCACTCACTCACTCACTCACTCACTCACTCACTCACTCACCCACTCACTCACTCACCCACCCACTCACTCACCCACTCACTCACTCACTCACCCACTCACTCACTCACTCACCCACCCACTCACTCACTCACCCACTCACTCACTCACTCACCCACTCACCCACTCACCCACCCACTCACCCACCCACTCACCCACTCACTCACCCACTCACTCACTCACTCACTCACCCACCCACTCACTCACCCACTCACTCACTCACTCCCCCACCCACTCACTCACTCACTCACTCACCCACCCACTCACTCACCCACTCACTCACTCACTCACTCACCCACTCACTCACTCACTCACTCACCCACTCACTCACTCACTCACTCACTCACTCACCCACTCACCCACTCACTCACTCACCCACTCACTCACCCACCCACCCACTCACCCACTCACTCACTCACTCACCCACCCACCCACTCACCCACTCACTCACTCACTCACCCACCCACTCACTCACTCACTCACTCACCCACCCACTCACTCACTCACTCACTCACCCACTCACTCACTCACTCACTCACCCACTCACTCACTCACTCACTCACTCACCCACTCACTCACTCACCCACTCACCCACTCACTCACTCACCCACTCACTCACCCACCCACCCACTCACTCACTCACTCACTCACTCACTATCCATAGAGTAACAGAAATAAAAGAAAACCTTTTGTTTTGTTTATCTTGCTCGCTTTGAACGCAAGCGCAGTCCATACACACTACTGCTACAGGGTATATTTTTAATGACTGTGGGGTTTTTGAAACTATTGCCGTTCTAAGTTTTGTATTTACCCCTTATGTTGCATGAACTCCACAGAGGGTGAATACAAAACTTGGAACAGCAATATTTTCAAAACCCCCACAGTCATTAAAAATACACCCTATAGTAGTGATGGACTGATTTTTGCGTGTGGATTAGCTTTCCCTATTAAAGTATCCCTCGCCATCAGGCGAACCCACTACGACTTCAGAGGTACTTGTAATTTACGTCCCCAAGTGAAGGACGACAGGACAGCATTTTAGTCCAACTGTCCGGTGTAGACCTAAAATACACGGAGGGGAGAAGTTGAAACATAAATGAATAGAATGTGGAGGGCATGGGCAGAGCTGTATTGGATAGCTAAGGATAGGAACTCCAGGAGTGAGCTGGTTGAGGGGCATTGCCCCAATGGATGATGAAGTGCACAAGAAGAAGTAGAAGAACGTACCATACATGCCGTAAGTGGCAACTAAGGATGGATGACCTTAGACTGGATGCCAAATCGCGTAGAACAAGCTTGCTGTGAGATGGTCGAAGGCCTACTCTCCACTGGGAGATGAAATGCAGAAGAAGAATGTCCTAATGTACACGTACACATCGAATGTCTTTAGAAGGAAGTTCCGATCAAACCCAGGATGATATTATAGATAAATTTACATTCATTCGTTGCCATTATGTTCTGGACGAGAGGTCAAGGTTTAAGTCCAACTCACAGGTTGAACCCCTACCACTAGTGTAACAGAAATGTAACAGATAGAGGGGTCTTATTCTTTCTTCCATGTCGACTGCTAACAAAAATTAACAATATGTTTTTTGTGACACGAATCTGTTAGAGTAACTACCCTTGTTAATTGCACGCTTGGTTGCTTCCCTTGTGTGGTACTATTCTTCTTTGTGTATTTAATACTCGCGAGTTTCCGCCCCTTGACAGAAAAAAAAAAAAAAATTCAAGTGTGACTCAGAATCCTGACGAAGACCATTTGTTCCCAAACGTTGGTCGCTAGTGTCACTGGAAATCTGGTGGGAAGCGTTGACAAGCACATTCATCCGTGATTAATCACATTATGACGTGATTCACCCATCGAATGGAAGACATATGGCTTATAATAACGCCAGGTGTCTTGTGTGGTAGAGCTCCACACTACGGTGATGACTCGGGTTCGGATTCATATAATGTATATATAGATTTACAGCATTATTGACTTTGCCTTGAAAACGAAGACATGCGTGCGAGCAAGTGAGTGTCTGTGTATTCATAAGATATAGAATTGTTGATGGAAGCGAATTTTTTTTTAATAAAATGGTATGGTGCTGGTCGTTCAGAAAGCAATGGCAAACTACTGAACGTAAACTTGCCAAGAGATCATAAATAGCCAAAATGGTGGGGTTGACTGCGAGGTTCTGTAAAGGATATGCAACTAACTAACTAACTTCTGGTATTGCGTTTGTTGACTAGTGGTGGCCTTATCAGTTATATGTAGATCTGATACTGTCAGAAACATCAGGACACCATCTGTCCAGGCAGTCTGACAGTCCTTGTCTTTGATATATGTGTGTTTTAACTGATCAAGTGCCATGACAATTAATCGTCTTAACCCTATTCCCGTATCTGCCATGGGTGTATATATCAATGAAATGCTATCACTGCGTTATAATACAACATATCTGCTACAATATTTACAACGTTTAAGTCATAACTGTGACACATCCCTACTTCCCATTTTCTGCCATACATCTTTGTTTGGGCCAACCAACTTGTGTTTGGCATGGACTACGTGAAACACCAGTCTGTTACTATTGGAAAGTCACAGTTTGCAGTGGTCACGCATGCACTACTTGTGAATTGTTTCTTGACCAGCATGCCCTATAACTCCATGTCCTTTCCACTGCACGAAGGCGCCCGCTGACCAACCACGCTCAAAGTTACTTGAATGTCGTGGCAACCCCACACTGAAATCAACCCCATCATTTATTGTCTGTTTGTGGTTTCCTAGAGTGTTTTACGTTCACCAGTTTGATGCTCTCGCGCTTAAACTTCCTGTGCGCTGACGGTGAGTGAGTGGGTTCATTCCACAGCCAGTTCAGTTGGACTGCAACGTGGTCGTCTCGTTCAGA
Source organism: Cepaea hortensis (assembly GCA_963921405.1). Taxonomy (NCBI): domain Eukaryota; kingdom Metazoa; phylum Mollusca; class Gastropoda; order Stylommatophora; family Helicidae; genus Cepaea; species Cepaea hortensis. The sequence goes on along the minus strand of OY992893.1, from coordinate 12,146,040 downwards.
AAGCTATGGCCAACTACTGAACGTTAAATAACCCAGATAATCTACCTCGGGTGGATCGCAGCGTTTTGCAAAGGACACTAACATTTTTATTAGTTTGCCGTTGCCTTTCTGGGCGGTCGATGCTCACGCTGTTGAAATCATCACAAAGCAATCTGCTTCCAAATCGCAAGCGACTGATTTCGAACCTCCTATTCGGTATGTCAGGGAATTGTAAAACTGCGTTTCACTAACCCCGAATCCACAGACATACGGGAACATATTTCATCAACTGGTAGGTGGAAAAACAACAATGCAAGTTACCGAGTTAAGACATTACACAGTCTTAAATTATGGGATGGTACTGTATCAGCATCTGCAATTAGGATCACGAGAGAGCGAGAGTAGCGCATAGACTTGATCCAGAATCGCAGCCGGCGAGGCACTTTGAAGGGCAGAATTAACATTCGAGAGATTAACGGTTCCTGCAAATTAGCACAGGAAAGGCCTGGCCTGTGTCGGAGTGACCTAGATGAGGACACGGGCGGAGACGTTCTGGAGTGTGTGCCGAGGCCTGCTGATAGCAAGCGGTTCAACTCTGCAGGTCTTTGTTGTGTCAATGGCGGTCCGGGAGATGACGGCAGGGCTGATGTCACCCTGACATAATGAGCATTCATCATCATCATTTTCATCATCATCATCTACATCATCATCATCATCATCATCATCATCATCATCATCTACATCATCATCATCATCATCTACATTATCATCATCATCATCATCATCATCATCATCATCATCATCTACATCATCATCATCATCATCATCATCATCATCATCATCTACATCATCATCATCATCATCATCATCATCATCATCATCCATCATCACCATCATCATCATCATCATCTACATCATTATCATCATCATCATCATCTACATCATCATCATCATCATCCATCATCATCATCATCATCATCTACATCATCATCATCATCATCTACATCATCATCATCATCATCATCTACATCATCATCATCATCATCTACATCATCATCATCATCATCTACATCATCATCATCATCATCATCATCAACATCATCATCATCATCATCATCATCATCATCATCATGTACTAGCATATCGCTACCATTCCAACCCACCGGAATATTCTTCATCCTTCGCCAGTTCTCCTGCCATACCTTTTCACGCCCTGAGTTTCTCTTATAGCCTGTGCCCACCGTCGTGGTGGTACACCCCAGCTTCTGCCTCCAGGCACAATGCCCTCATTCTGAATCACGGTGACGATAATTATAGCCATAGTCTTGTGTTTCAGGGTGATGATTCCGTTGACAACCCAAACTTATTAACTGCTCACATCTGGTAACATGTCGATATTTCTCTTCTGTTTTGACCCACGGCATTCAAAGAAATTTTCCTCTAAGACTTAAGCTCAAAGACCTTAAATTGCCTCTTTAGTGACTTTATGATAACCAGGCGGTCTCTATTCCTCAGGCTCAAGACCTCCCTGTCCTTCACCGCGAGGTACTGTAGGCAGTAGATGTCAGTGACAGTGACAGCGAGACCAGGTCAATTGTAAAAATCCCCTTCAAAGCGAATTCGAACCATTGCCCTCTGTGCTGGAAGGTAAAGTGACGTTCTACTGCTGAAGAAATGTTCATTCCACAAATGGATGTGCAGTTTAAAATAAGTTAGTTGCTTGTCCGATAGAGAAGGGCGCTGTCAGAGTCTAAGGTAGTGCCAGCAGAGATGCAGGGACATCGTTACGCCCGCCAGGCGAATAGTCCCTAGCGGGGATGCTGTAACATCGTTACGCCCGCCAGGCGAGTATTAGTTACCTGCCTGCGAGGTTGCCGGCTGACGAGACAGCCAGCGGTCAGGCAAGGACAAAGCAGGACACACGCAGGCCTCATGAAGCCACTTCAGGTGGGCAGGCGCGTTGTGAGAAATAGCCAGACAGCTCTGGGACTCGGACTCGACTGGACGTATGATGGGAGAAAGGCTTGTGTAGTTCTGTGGCCCGAAAGTCGAGTGCTTGTACATCTTGTGAGACTGATTGTAAGCTGTGGGTTGCTTGTAAGTGTATTGTTACAACTTATGTATTGTGATGATCATCTCTAGATCGTGATCTGTAAATAAATCCATCGAAACTTCGTGTCGTTGAGTCTCAAGTCAAATCACGTTGTATTTGTACTGTCTCACATGTGTTAGGTTAACGAGCCAGGTTTAAGACCCTGACATGTGTGGACGTGGGGGCTCGTCCGGGATGATATGATATGCCTCATGACATAACATCTCTTTGCAGTAATGAGATCACAACATCACCATCAAATGTCATCATTGATAATGTTGTACCACCTAATGAATGTATGGTAGCTAATGTAGCACTAAGATCTCATGACATCATTGATAACACTGTTTCATCACCATCTGATATCATTGAATGTGTGAACGCAGTAACTAGATCTACTGCTAGAATGCAAGATGAAATTAATCAAACTGAGGCTATAGAAATGCTTAGCCCAGTATTACTACCTCCTAAAACCATGAAGGAGACTTTTGTAACAGCCCAAAAGGCTGATCCTTCATTGTCAAAATATTTTAATCTGATCGGGAAAAAGCCAAAGTTAACCAAAAATGCAAGATGGCATTTTGCTTTGAAAAATTGTATCCTCACCAGGTATTATACCAGAGGTGATACCACAACAGAGCAAACTGTTTTGCCAATTGAGTATCGTAAGCAAGCCTTACATCTTGCCCATGATATACCTCTTGCAGGGCATATGGCATACGCTAAGACCAGATCAAGATTATTATTACAGTTTTATTGGCCCAAATTCTGCAATGATATTAAGCAATATTGCAGGAGTTGTGACATCTGCCAAAAACTTGTAAAGAAAGGTAAAAACCCACAGGCAAAGTTACAAATTACTGACTTAGCCAGTCGACCTTTTGAGAAAATATCTGTCGACATAGTGGCCCCTCTTAATCAGATTACAACAAGAGGGAATAGATATATATTAACTATTATTGATCAATGTAGCCGCTGGCCTGAAGCGATTCCGCTAAAGAACGTAACTGCCAATGACATAATGGAAGTTTTCTTCCATATATTTTCACGGATAGGATTTCCAGACACTATCCAATCAGATAGGGGAACTCAGTTCATCGCCGCATCTACTCAAGCTTTCACCAAAATGCTAGGAGTGAAGCAATGTTTCAATTCCCCGTACCAAACTCACTCGAGCGGAATTATAGAAAAATTTAACGGTGATTTAAAGCATATGCTTGCTAAAGTCACGCAAGAGCACCCCAATAACTGGGACGTATATTTACCTGCTATTCTCTTTGCTTATCGTGAGGTGCCACATGCTAGTACAGGTTTCTCTCCTTTTGAACTTATCTATGGTGCCAAACCACGTGGCCCATTAAGCATTTATCATCAAATGTTAACTGAATCCACTCCTTTACTGAAACCCATATCATCATACGTATACGTTACATCATTGCGTGAAAGAATCATCAAATCTTGTATAATTGCAAAGGATGCACTAAAATTATCTGGTGCTACATATAGACAATATGCTGACAAAGGTAACAGGACAATAACGTTGACACCTGGACAGGACGTTCTTCTTCTTCTACCTAGTGACAGACACTTATTGACTAATTCTTGGCAAGGACCATTTAAAGTGACGAGACAGATTTCACCTGTAGACTATGAGATCCAAATAAAAGACAAACACAAAATATTCCACATCAATATACTAAGACCATATTACAACAGAGACAACGAACAAGACGATACAACAGCATGTACAGTGATAATAGACCATGAAGATGACGAGGCTAGTGACGAAATTCCAACACCTGCATTAGACACGACAAACTGCTTGAAGGAAATTAAGATCAACCCAAAGTTAACTCAAGCAGAAACAGACAGTTGCAAACAGCTCATACAACAGTACAACACCATTTTCTCCAACAACCGAGGACAAACAGAATTAGTACAACATCACATCACACTCACGTCAAATACACCCATAAAATGCAGACCATACACCATTCCATTGCATTACAAAGAACACTTACATCAAGAGATCATCAGCTTAGAGAAAAACAACATCATTAGACGATCCCAATCAAATTTCTCATCTCCAATGGTCATAGTACGCAAAAAGGACAACACAATAAGACTCTGTGTCGACTACAGGAAATTAAATAAGATAACTCTTTTAGATTTAGAGCCAATGGCAAACTCTGAAGATCTATTGACAGAACTGACAGACGCTAGGTTCTTTACGAAGGTAGACATGACGAAAGGTTACTGGCAAATAGCAGTAGACGAACAGAGCAGACATCTGACAGCTTTTGCCACACCTTGGGGACTGTACGAATGGTGCAAACTTCCATTTGGGCTTGTCAATGCCCCAGGGACATTCGTACGTATGACACGACTTCTACTAGTAGACATACCGAATATTATCTGTTACATAGACGACATTTGTGTTCACACAAAGACGATGACAGACCACATAAAGACATTAGAACAGACATTTGAACGCATTAGACAGCACGGACTGACGGTAAAGCCTGCAAAAGTAGACATAGCCTATCAGGAAATATCCTTCTTGGGGTACAAAATATCTAATGGCTTTGTCACGACAGACGATAACATTGTGTCCAAAATACTAAAACTCTCACTTCCGACTACGAAAAAGCAAGTCAGAAGTTTGTTAGGACTTATCAATTATTATAGGCAGTTCATACCAGATTTTGCTGAACTGACCGAAGTATTTACTAACTTACTAACAAAAGATCAACCCGAGAAAATTGTAAGCAATGAATGCCTAAAATTTGCATTCCATAAAGTATTATCTTATTTCTCTGAGAATAGTTTAAAGAATCCCATTCTCAAATTGCCAAATTTTCTTATTTCTTTCAGATTACGCACAGATGCGAGCTCCGTAGCGATTGGAGCAGTTCTGTTACAGGAACATGATAACATCCTACATCCTGTATATTACTTCTCGAGAAAATTAAAACAAAGAGAACTCTCTTGGTCGACACCGCAGTTGGAAGCCCTTGCTCTGGTTGAGGGTATAACTAAATTTTCCAGATTCCTTCTAGGACGTCATTTTATTGTTGAGTCTGACAGTAGTCCGTTGAGATTTATCAATTCAGGTGTACCTTCCAACCAAATGATAGCTCGCTGGTTTCTTAAACTTCAAGATTACAGCTTTGAAGTTCGACACATCGCGGGCAGAACCAACACTATTGCCGATCTTTTGTCCCGTTGTCCGACCGACCCAGTAAGCACCAATGTCTGAGTGCAGTGTGTAAAATACACTCAAACCAACACAGCCATGCATCAGTGAAGTTTTTTTTTCTTCACGAAAGCTGTGTATGTCTATATGATGTGATAGGGGTTTATTCCCAATATATATATAGTTTTCTTATTTTATTATTAATGTAGTGATTGTCGTGAATAATTGTGTAGTGTGTGGTAGAAAGAGAACTTTATTAATTGTATATATTACGAAACAAGAACAGTGCCACATTCGCTCTGAACTTACCGCAAGCGAACTATCCAATTTATCCGTGGTAGCTGCATTTGGAACTTATCCAGTGATATTTTAACTCCGTGTGTGAAAGTGTGACCTGAACATTGACATCTACACCACTTCAGTTAAGCGAAATCCAGAAGTTTTTCCAGTGAAACAACCAACACATGAACGATCAGAACATTGCACATTCCGTTTTACTACATCAGACCGGAACAAGTGTGTTCTACAAATTTCAACATCAGCTGTTTCGTGTGTACTTCCGGATGAGTTAGAAATTTAGTTAAAAGTAGCAGACGACAAACAAAAGCTTAAAAAGTTATAACACTTCTAAACTATTTAAGATTTAATAATTTCGAATACACGAACTGTGTATTAATATTTTTCATTTAGTGTAATCTTAGAATCATATCTTGATTAATTTATTCATACTACCGATTTTTTTCGCTAGTATGGAGAAACATCAAGCTATGACGCTGAGAAATAGAAGAATCATTGTAAGATATTATATTTCTTAATTTTTGAAGTTATGTCCCTTTCATTTAATTGTTATTACATTATTACACCAAGGGCGTTAATTGAAATGTATACGATGATGTGTTGTATATAAATAACCATGTTGTTGCCAGATTGTTAACACGCCAAGAAGCCATCTACTGGGCATGGTAGAGTGTTACCGACATTGCAGACCGACACAAGAACTCCTGGCCAAATGAGGTCAGAGTTTGAGCGTTGAATGCGACTTATATAAAGCCGTATTACGGTCTTGCCATATGTTTTTTGTCTCAAAAAGCATATTATTACTTTTTTTTTGAAAGGCTGCGAGGTAGTTGCTTGGGAAGCTGTTACTACCGATCTGACTGGGTCAATAATGCAATTAAGGTAATCAGCCATCGAGAGGATGAAGCTTGACTAGTGTTAAAGGTTGAACACCACACGTCTTTAGATACAATGTCCATTTCTTATGTGTTTCTATGCCAAGATGTGTGTGTTTTTGTATTTCTACACCAATGTATATAACAGAAAGGTTGACTCTGACAGGTTAAAAATATTAACCCAGTATTGTATATAGAGTGTACATGAAAGATGACATCTTTCATGAAGAAGCCCCGGGGGAGCATGTCAGAGTCTAAGGTAGTGCCAGCAGAGATGCAGGGACATCGTTACGCCCGCCAGGCGAATAGTCCCTAGCGGGGATGCTGTAACATCGTTACGCCCGCCAGGCGAGTATTAGTTACCTGCCTGCGAGGTTGCCGGCTGACGAGACAGCCAGCGGTCAGGCAAGGACAAAGCAGGACGCACGCAGGCCTCGTGAAGCCACTTCAGGTGGGCAGGCGCGTTGCGAGAAATAGCCAGACAGCTCTGGGACTCGGACTCGACTGGACGTATGATGGGAGAAAGGCTTGTGTAGTTCTGTGGCCCGAAAGTCGAGTGCTTGTACATCTTGTGAGACTGATTGTAAGCTGTGGGTTGCTTGTAAGTGTATTGTTATAACTTATGTATTGTGATGATCATCTCTAGATCGTGATCTGTAAATAAATCCATCGAAACTTCGTGTCGTTGAGTCTCAAGTCAAATCACGTTGTATTTGTACTGTCTCACATGTGTTAGGTTAACGAGCCAGGTTTAAGACCCTGACAGGCGCAATCAAATCCAGGATTTATTTTTACTATTGCTGATTTACAAGGTGAGTTTACGTTCAGTAGTTTTCCAGTGCGGTCTGAACGATCGACGCTCATACCACAGTTTAAAATCAGCACAAGGCAGTCTGCTTTCAAATCGCCTGCAGCTGATTTCGAACGCTGAATGTGGCATTGGGAATGGAGTTCGCTACTTCTTCGCCACAAAGCGAATCTACTTGACTCTCTTGATGTTCCCTACACCAGACAGTTGGACTTCACTTTCACTTCTCGTTCAGAAAGCAATGGCAACCTACTGAACGTAAAACTGCCTAGTAACTCAACTTGCGGTAGAGCGCCACACCCTGCATAGCCTTGAACAGCATTTTAAAGATATTCTATATTTATGTATTCTCTCCCTTTGCATGCAACAAACTGACGCCCACGGCCGTTTCGTTATTTTGGTAGTTGATTACTATAATTTGCTTACGAGTAACTGACCAAAACACAATGCTGACTACATTCTATTTGTATGGGTGTCAATCAATATCTACGCATACATGATTGTAGTGTTCTGGTGGGCTCGGGGCAGTAGCCTACTGGGTCGAAACATATCGGTTGCTAGGCGACCAGGCTATTAACATTTCGTCAACATTGTTCAGTTGAGTCGATTCAAGGACCAACATCATAACACCCTAGACATCCCTATACGTGCTCCATCTTCACATGCAACAGCCAGCGAAGAGTCCCAAAACTGATGGTACCAGAAGCAGTCTGATTATTTGTGCGTCTGATCGTTTCTCGGAATCCTGAGGATCGGTCAGAACTATATTTAACTTTTGTAGCAAAAGAGCGCCTTTCAAAACCGGATTGAACCCCTTTTTTGTGCTTTCTTGACAACAGAGGAGTTGTGTTTATTTTATCATTTTGTGTGTGTGTGTTATTTTTTTTTCCTTCTTTCTTTTATTAAAAAAAAAAATCTGTTTGTGTTGTCCTGTTCTTGAAAAAGATTCTTAGGATCGAAACGTCGGTTGTGCTCTGTGTCCTATAATAATTATTTCTTTGTTTCATTGCTTCATTATTATATATTTGTTGATTGTTTCTAATTTTAGATAATTGTCACTCTTTTTCACCTTTATGGCATCCATTGTAAGGTATGTACACTGTCTCCGTGTTTAGTATGTCTTATCTCTTCGCGGGAGATAAATATACATAATTGTTTGCAATCGAGATCCTCTGGTCACTCATTACATTCAAGCGATGATGATCTGTTCCTCTGCAATATGCAAACACTATATAAGAAGGGGCTTCAAATGAAAACCTTACAAGTATGATATAAATGACAATACCCACGCCATAGTCTTGTAACCTGTCAATATGGATGTTAGGATGTCAAGAGGGTACAGCATATGACGGTGCAGACGAAAACGGCAACATCATACGGACAGTTTACAAAGCGCCGTCCACTTTTGACATGCACCAAAGAGGAGCAGTTATTCGTTTTTTGACCAGTATAGCTGTGAATCCTATAGAAATTCATCGGCGAATGAAGGTCTAGTACGGTGATGCATGCCGGCCAGTCCAGACTGATCACGACCGGGTCAGGCACACCTAGTAGTGACCACAGAGTCGATTATTCTACAGAAATCTAAACACTTTATCCGCGCTTGAGGACGTGCATTAAACGCAGTGGTGCTATACCGAAACATGATGCATTTGTTCTTTACATTTTGCGGAATATATTCACACCCAATTAACAAAAACAAAAAACAAAACAAAACAAAAATACAAAAATTAAGATTTTCATTTAAATCCCCCAAGTACATTGTTTAAAGTTAGTTGCACATCCTTTCCAGGACGTCACACTCAAAGCCAGCATTTTTTGCTGTTGTGATCACTTGGTAAGTTTAGGTTCAGTAGTTTGCTATTGCTTTCTGAATGACCGGCACCCATACCATTTAGTAACAAAGCCAATGCAAGGCCGTCTGCTGTCAAATCGCCCACAGCTGTATTTCTAACACGGGTATGCGGGATTACGAACTGGGTCTGTAACCCCTTCGCCACGGAGCGGGATACATTGTAAAATGCTGTTTAATGTTTAAGAGGGCAGATTTCATCGGGGGCTTACAAGGTCCAACTGCCACAGGGGACGCTGGCACCCTGGCCACTCCGCCATTGGCTGGCGTTGTCTCTGTGGGATTATTTCTGTATGGTCACGTGTCCCTCAACGATATGCCGTTTCCCCCCGGACATGCTGGTGTGGAGGGGAACGAGCAGGCGGACAGATTGGCTGGGTCTGCACCACGTGGTGGGGTATTGGTGATTGATACGGCAGACGTGGTCGGGACCCTTTGGAATCGTGGGTCTAGTGCTGATCAACAGGTAGATCCTCACGGCCTGGAGAGAATGGTGCTGCAGGGAGCGACCACAGCAGTGGTTCTCAACCTTTTTTGGCCCATGCACCCCTTCTCCATATGTCCAGAACTTCACCCCCCCCCCTTTCATACTTATTTCCTCCATATAAATCATACATACAGTATACGTTAAAAATGGAAGCCAAATTGAATAACACATGCTAGAATAAGTCTAGATTTCTACATAAAACTTGATTTGCTTGTCTACTTAAGTTATAAAACGAATTTCAGAAGGGCGAGAAGTACAGAACCATAAAGTATGGAAGGAAAAATAATATCAAGTAATCTGTTCTTGTATCTTGAAAACAAATCTTAACACCCCCCCCCCCCCCCCCCTCCTCCTGGAAACCCTAAAATTCCCCCTGGGAGGGCGAATTCCCCACCGGTTGAAAACCACCGGACTAGAGGATCTTGCCGACACTTAAAACTTCGAGGAAAAGCCAGGCGCACACATAATCAGACTGCTACTGATACCCAGAGCATTGGAGCTCTTCACTGGCTGTTGTAGATGAGGACGGAACACGTATGGGAATGTCCTAAGTTCTGTAATGCGGTTTTTGAATCAGTTCAACTCTGATATGCCCTTTGAAACCGGTTTTGCTTTAAAACTACAGTAGATAGCTGATGATGTCCTGGTTTTTTCCTGTAGCTACAAGTTGCAACAGTTATGAATCAGTTGAAGGCATTCTGGTATAGTCTATGCTTAGTTAACATTCGAAAATTGGGAGAAGAAAGTAATTGAATGTTGAACGACGGAACGAACGAACGAACGAATTTTATTTTCACAGGAGTAAGAATTGGGCACGCAGGTCTAACATTCTGCCCTTCTATCACTCTCTTTCATACATTATTTCATTCACACATCATTCATTAAGGTTGAAGAAGCGGCAGGACGTGCAGGAGATGAAAGCAAGCTGGAAGATAAAATATTAAAGAACAGGAGATGTTTGGTGGCGACTGTGGCAGAAGAAGAAGAAAAAGAACAAGCAGTAGTAGTAGTAGTAGTAGTAGTAGTAGTAGTAGTAGTAGTAGTAGTAGTAGTAGTAGTAGTAGTAGTAGTAGTAGTAGTAGTAGTGGTGGTGGTGGTGGTGGTAGCAGCAGCAGCAGTGGCCGGACGAAGAGATGCAGAAGAAGAAGAAGAAGAAGAAGAAGAAGAAGAAGAAGAAGAAGAAGAAGAAGAAGAAGAAGAAGAAGAAGAAGAAGAAGAAGAAGAAGAACAGCAGCATACAACACTGCCAGTTCAAACAAGCAGACGTGTAAGACACAACACAGGCTGCACACTTACAGCAACACACAAACTTCTACTCAAACATAGTCCAACACACAAACTCCTACTCAAACATTCAGAAGTCCCAGTAAAGACATACTCCGATCAATGAATTTTCATCACAACCCTCTCGACATTCCTTCTGGGACCCCAGGGAAAAAACCCCCAACCCCCACCAAGATCTTGACAACACCAATGCAACGGTCGATCAATAGTCACAACGTTCCATGGCTCAGTTGAATCTTCAAGCTCAAGAAAGTGAGTTTCATGGCTGTTATTCTACAGCTCCAGAACAAGAGTCTCATGGCTGTTATTCTACACCTCCAGGAAGAGAGTGTCATAGTTGTTATTTTACAGCTCCAGAAAGAGAGTTTTATAACTGTTATTCCACAGCTCCAGGCAGAGATTTTCATAGCTTTTATTCTACAACTCCAGGAATAGAGTTTCATGTCTGTTTTTCTACACCTCCAGGAATATATTTGATTGCTGTTATTCTACAGCTTCAGGGAGAGACTGCCATGGCTGTTATTCTACAGCTCCATGGTTTGAGAGTTTCATGGCTCTTATTCTACAGATCCAGGAAGATAGTGCAATAGCTGTTATTCTAAAGATAGTGCAATAGCTGTTATTCTACAACTCCAGAAATATAGTTTCATGGCTGTTATTCTAGCTCCAGAAAGATAGTTTCATGGCTGTTATTCTACAGCCCCAGGCAGAGAGTGCCATGGCTGTTATTCTACAGCCCCAGGCAGAGAGTGTCATGGCTGTTATTCTAAGCTCCAGACAAGGTGTCATGGCTGTTATTCTACAGCCCCAGACAGAGAGTGCAATGGCTGTTATTCTACAGCTCCAGGCAGACAATGCCACGGCTGTTATTTTACAGCTCCAGAAAGATAGTTTCATGACTGTTATTCTACAGCCCCAGGCAGAGAGTGTCACGGCTGTTATTCTACAGCTAATTCCATATTATTGATCCATGTGTGTAGATGAAAATGTTTTGGCATTTATTACTTTGATCGTTTTGACCATTCAGGGGGGGGGGGGGGGGGGGGGGAGATATTCGCGTGCACGCCAAATGGGCAAGTTAATCTGTGATGAATGTATGCATCGGGATGTTCTAGAAGGATGACAAGCGTTCCCTGTGAATACTTCATGGGCTTATGCTATGGGTGGGAATGGTCTGAGCCAAGTGGCTAGCTCGCTTGCCAACCAGCAGCGAGGCCATGAGTTCGAATTCTCGACGAGTAGACATTGTTTATTTCCATTTACATGCGTTCTCAGTCTAAAATGGATAATAAGAGCTCTTCTGGAAAGTAAAGCGGCCGGCCTGGTGTTGCCACATTACCCATCGAGTGTCGGTGGGTCCATTAAAATATGGGTTAACGCCGTATATCCGACATACTTCAAAGAGAGGAGAAAAGCACTTTACTGTAGCCTGACTGTTCATTTTTATGGAGAAAACAATTATTGATATGTGTGTGTGTGTGTGTGTGTGTGAGTGTGAGTGTGTGTGGACGTGTGTGTGTGTGTGTGTGTGGGGGGGGGGGGGGAAGGGACGTGCATGTACGTGCATTTTTATTTGATATTACTATGGCCTAGCACAAGATTGAATTTGTCACTTCTTGCTTTAGAAGGTCTATCCATTTTCACTTTACAATAAGATTTTGCTACACACAGAGAAGAAGAAGAAGAAGAAGAAGAAGAAGAAGAAGAAGAAGAAGAAGAAGAAGAAGAAGAAGAAGAAGAAGAAGGAGGAGGAGGAGAAGAAGAAGAAGAAGAAGAAGAAGAAGAAGAAGAAGAAGAAGAAGAAGAAGAAGAAGAAGAAGAAGAAGAAGAAGGAGGAGGAGGAGGAGGAGGAGAAGAAGAAGAAGAAGAAGAAGAAGAAGAAGAAGAAGAAGAAGAAGAAGAAGAAGAAGAAGAAGAAGAAGAAGAAGAAGAAGAAGAAGAAGAAGAAGAAGAAGAAGAATGAGGAGGAGGAGACGAAGAAGCAAGAAAAGAAGACCACCAGAATACAAGCGGCCTACTCTGGTCATATATCGCAGGTTATTATATTCAGGCACTTATGAGTCTAGCCAATCTGTATGTATTTCCCTGGCATACGGTGTTGGACACATGCGTTATGACAGGACATTGCATGCACAATACATCATTTTATGGAGAATGGGGTAATCAGTAATCAGAACGCCAATGTCAGCTACAAAAAAAAAAAAAACAGCAACAACAACAACAATACTGCAAATACGTAGAAGATAAAAGAATACAGTGAGGTTATATCAGTTAGGTATCCTGAACCGGTGTTACGCAGACAGAACGATTTCACAGTGATTCTGGGATAACTGAGAGGATAAGATTGTGCTACATTCGAACACTACCAGGAACTGCGTGTTACGCATTTCAGCCAACATATGATCCATCCATTCACTTCTAATGATATATAACACTGCAGTAAGCACCTGACGACATACAGCGAGAAATGCCAGGCAATAAATCGTGCAGCATATTGTTTGTGACTTCTATGTTTAAATTCATCAGGAGAATACATCGATTTGACTATCAGTCCCATTAAATGTGTCAAAACTACAGTGAAGGAAAAAGTACTTCACATCTTTCAGTAGCGACTGTCAGAACAAAACTACTCATAAACAGGAGATCTGAACCTATCTCACCACGTTGGTAAGTCAGTAAACTCTCGACTAGACGACCCCGATCGCGCAAATATTTTATCCGTTGATCATCAACAGATAGTTCTTAGTTCGCTTCTGCCGGGAACCGGCGATGCCCGAAAATCATGATGCGACTTGATGGCACTTCATTATTCAGAACGGCTCCATAATTCGGCAGTTTGTATGCTAGCTCTCGGCTTATGGAACCAATCAGTGCGGGCCAGGGAGACGACTGGAGACAATCAGCCGGTTCAACAGCTGATAATCGCGACGATCAGGTGGATCGACAGAAAAATGTCAAATCACTTTGGCTGTACAGAGACGTGTTCAGCATCATGGTACGGCGGGCCTTTGTGTGTAGACGGTTGTGTGTACATGTGGGAGGAACAACACGGATACTCATACAGGCTTCTAGACAGATTACTGTAGTTCTTTGCTACTGATTGTAGCAATAGTTACCTTTATATCCTTTACAGGAAGTAGCAGTCAACCCAAGCATGTTTTGGCTGCTTGTGATTCATGGGCAAGTTTAAGTTCAGTAGTTTAGCCCTGATTTCTGAACGACCGGTACTTATACCATTGTATGGAAACAAATGCAAAGCGGTCTGCTTGCAAATCGCCCGCAGCTGTGTTTCGAGCGCAGAATGCGGGATTACGAATTGCATTTGTAAACCCTTGCCACCGAACCAGCATTGTGGTAATAGCAGCGCTAGATTTCATTAGAAAACAGCAGGAGAAATGGTTCGATCACTAGGTTATCAACTGACGGTAAACTACGACAAAGCAATCTCAGATGTACAGTATGCCTATTTTTTTTTTTTTAAATCTTTCTCATTGTCCTTTAACATTGCCGGGTCTGTTTCAATTTGGGTCAGTCCGATTGTGCTTCTTTCATTTTCTTTGAGCAGTAGGAAATATGCCATGCTGGCTTGCAAGGCCAGTCTCAGATTTAGGACAAAAACCTGACCAAGGAGTGTCCGTCCCTCCTAGCAAGCCAGAACCCCATTGGTCCATGACCGTTTTCCAGTCTACACCACGGGGAGTTGGGGTTGACTTGTGTAGTCTGAGGGTCATCGGTAGGCTAATAATTTCACTACTCCTGAGATAGACTAGCCGACCCTAACCATTGCTGGTTGCTGGGCCAGGCGCAGTCCGCACCTTGTACAGACTAAATGAAACCAGAAACAAGAAGCCGACCATGTAAACGATGGACAGAGAGAATAACAGAGTACATGGGAATCTCGATACATGAAGCCCTTTACACGGGCACTCTCCCGCAGTGTTTGTTTCATCTCGACACCGCAAGGAACAAGATGAGGTGGTGAGAATATGATGAGGCCACTTTGGTCGCCAACGGCAACAGCGCCAACAGCAGAAACAACTACATAAACAGGAACCAGAAAAGCAACAACAACAGTATCAATAATAAGTATAATAACAACACAGGTGCAATAAATATTACTGCTGCTGCTAATACTCCTTCTTCTCTCCCTCTTTCCCTTTCTTCTTCTTCTTCTTCTTCTTCTTCTTCTTCTTCTTCTTCTTCTTCTTCTTCTTCTTCTTCTTCTTCTTCTTCTTCTTCTTCTTCTCCTTCTTAAAATCTTTCACGTGACAATTTTTTTCCCGTTGTGACTGTAACAAGCAAAATAGCTAATTGGTGTACAAAAGATGAGTTACAGGATGGGTCGAATGTAAGACGGACCTGCGTGCCCAATTTGTGACCCTGTGAAAGTAAAGTTCGTTCGTTATTTCCTCCAATGGCAGTTTACTGGGATATTTACAGGTACCCATTTTTGGCTGACAGTCGAGATAGATTTAAAACACATTCCAATTCACATGTACACTGCTGCATTTTAAAATATCTAGTCATATTTATTAAGTCTGCTAAAGCGAAATTATACAATACACCATGTACGCTGAACAAACACAGACAACAGTTGATTTCGAATAGGGACCAGATTCGGACAGAAAGGATTCAGAATTAGCACATACTGATAAAAGCCAAATATCAAAGGGAAGAAACTCCGGTTGTAATCAGTTAGTACAAACATTACTGCAGCCAACTCGTAGCCAAGGAGTTGAAAGGCATTTCAGCACTGCAGAAAGCCAGCAAATGATGTTCGAGGATCGAATCGATCTGTTTCACTTCATGAATCTCTGGCCGCTGTTTGACAACCCGGATTTGGATATAATTCCTCAATCACCTCCGTCCGACCAGTAGATAAGAATGTTTGCATCCCCTGTCAGAGGCGGACGACTGACGTCCCTTTGGATATGAGGCTGTAACATTGAGATAATTTGTTACTGATTTGGCGTACTTGTTGCGTAACATAGATTAACGCTTTCATCGCTGCCTGTTAGAATCATTGTCATCGTGTCTTCTTCTTCTTCTTCTTCTTATTCTTCTTCTTCTTCTTCTTCTTCTTCTTCTTCTTCTTCTTCTTCTTCTTCTTCTTCTTCTTCTTCTTTCTTCTTCTTCTTCTTCTTCTTCTTCTTCTTCTTCTTCTTCTTCTTCTTCTTCTTCTTCTTCTTCTGCTGCTGCTGCTGCTGCTGCTACTACTGCTGCTGCTGCTACTGCTGCTGCTGCTACTACTACTACTACTGCTAATACTACTAATACTACAACTGCTGCTGCTGTTACTACTACTGATACGACCACCATCACCACAACTACCACACTACTGCCATCATCACCATCACCACCACCTCTGCCACAGCAACCATAAATACTACTACTACTACTACTACTACTACTACTACTACTACTACTACTACTACTACTACTACTACTACTATTAATACCACTACTACTACTACTACTTTGTTTTTCCTTCTACATAAGACCACACTTTGCTGTTCATAATGACATCACCATAATTGCCTTGTTCTTTATCGTCTTCACACACGCGTTTTCCCATACTTGAGCGGCCCCTAGAAAGCTGCACTCAAACTCACTCAAACTCAACTCATCTGTCCAACCTAGTCTGCACGAGTGAGTCCATCTAGTCTATTGTCCATCTTATTTTTTCCTTTCGTTTTGAGTAAAACAAATCTGAAGAGGTCATACATCAAGGCATAATTTTTACAAAGGGCAGAAGATTTGAAACAGAGATTGAGTTGAGCTGACTTGAGCTGAGTTGGGCTGAATTGAGTTGAGTTGAGTTGAGTTGAGTTGAGTTGAGTTGGGGTGGGTTGAACTGAGTTGAGTTGAGTTGAGTTGGGTTGAGTTGAGTCAAGAACCAATATCACAGCACTCGGGACATTACCATACGTGCTCCGTCTTCATCTTCAACAGCCAGCTAAGAGTCCCAACATAATGATACCAGTTGCACTCTGATTATGTGTCCGACTGGCCTTTCCTCTGAGATCGGAGTATAGGCCAGATTCTCTGGTCATACCCCGACTCACAATTCTCCCCAAGCAATGACTGCATATCTGTTCTTCCACATTATCAACACGATTTGGAGATTTTATTATATGATTATATCTGCCTTATCGTGCACAATACCCAGCCCAGCTGTGCAGATTCAGCCAATGTGTCCGCCTGATCATTTCCCGAAGCACCAGCGTGATTTGGGGGAAAGATACATCGGATATTTCCTATCTTCGAATTTTTTTTATTTTTTTTTAAATTTGAAGCATGTGACTCTGCACGAAGGATGCTTATCTTCACCCTGCTCAGCATGCTCTGTCAGCTTGTTACAATCAAGACTCTACGTTCTGTTTATCATACAGCCAGTGGAAGCTGTTCTAGATCACCTCTGCTGCTGATATTCTTCCATGCCGCCGTCTCAGTCCATTCATCATCATTTCTCTCGTTCTGCCTCTGTCTTCTTCCGACAGTAAGCCAATGATACCTGATCAAGTTTCGATCATACCATTCAACGAAATGCGAAGTGGACGTAGAGTCTCCCGAAGATCAATAAAACAATAAAATAATTAAAAAGAAACACCATTACAACACACTTAAGGCAACACATCTTGCCTGCGAAAGCAAGCTTCCCCCTCCCCCAATCACACGCACCTATGTGTAAAATATTTAATTTACTATATTTAATGTGCTACATTCAATTTACTAACTTAATATAGTACATTAAATATATTACATGCAATTTACTACATTTAATTTACTACATTTAGTGAACAATATTTAATTTGCTACATTTCATTTTTAGGACTCTTAATTAGCTTTGTGACCCTAATAAAGTTGATTTGATTTGATTTGATTTGAAACTTAATATAGTACATTTTCCAGGACAGCTAACCTGGTTTAAAAACGCCCGCTAAAGTCGGATGTTTTGGCCTTAGGGTTTTGGCCCAAGGGTGCATAACGACACACACACACACACACACACACGCACGCACGCACGCACGCACGCACGCACGCACGCACGCACGCACGCACGCACTCTGGATGAACGCAGCAGAAGAAGAAGAATGTAGTACATTTATTGTAGTACATTTAATTGACTACATTTAGTCTATTAAATTTTCTACATTATGAAGCCTCTGTGACAGGAGTCAGTCCACTGTACTAAGAGAGAGGTCGGGGTTCAGATCTCGGAAGTGACAAGATATTTTCCCCAGAACAGCGTGCATCCTAGTGTTAACGCAGGTTTGTAATGTGGGCACGAGGACAATCGTCAGAATATTTAGAATTGGAGAATAAACTCTGTCAGAATACGTGAATGACATCTGTCAGAATGCGAGGGACGGTTTGTTTCATGCTCAGTCTTCGTATATTTAGAGGGGGTGGATGATGGTAGAATACCAAATATCCTTGTTGGTGAATTACAAATGGATAAATGATCTCGAGGTTGGCCTGTAAGTAAGCGGGACATGATTGATACAGGCATTGATATTGCACATTGGGACAAGTCGCCTCTGAACATGTTGCAATGGAGGCCAATGATCGGAAATGGAATGAAGACAAAGGAGAAAATGATTGCAGATAGATCACACACCGAGCGTGTGAGACGTAAGATGTGCGTGATGGTGGAAATGACCATGTGTTCACATGCGTCCATTGTGGACGAACATTTACAGCGTCTGATCTGTCCCATTCGCTACGGCCATGGGTTGCAGTTATTATGCCTTTTGGAAGCACAATGTAACAAACTATCGGTGCCAATGTAATGTCAGAATACGCCAATGCCTAACATGTGTCAGAGTACGTGAATACCAAAGATCTGTCATTGAGTACTTTGACCATATTAATAACCAGGTTTCTCCTATTTTATTACCGCACGGTCCTATCTCACCCTGCATCCAGAGATAGAAGTACAGCAGGCAGTCGATGACATAAAGTACCATTAGAATGTCATTCTAGGGTTGCATTACAGATTTCACCCTCCCAGACGCTTGGTATGTTTTTCTACCCTCCTCAGACAATGGTTGGATTGTTCCTCATGAACACAGAGAACGGCACTCCATAAATCCATTACAGATCTGATATGAAGGCAGCATTGCTAAAATCTGTCGCCCAGATTCTCCACACGCCGGCACGTGCGCGGACCGAGCCAGGCACGAGCTGTCACGAGCTGAGAGCTTGATGTCCCAGAGGTGACAGAACGAGGATTATGACAGTCTGCTGCCGGGATTTCGCTGGTATTATCAAATCACACATGACAGATATTTCATTCCTACAGAGCCATCATTTATAGGGATATCTTTGTCTCTGTCGCCTGGCTTCCACTTGTATGATTTCCTCTTGTGGATTTTATTGGATTGATCTTGAGCGTTGTTCTATCAGGATTGGTTAAACCGAAACACAACCCTAGCCAGGAAGTATGTAAAACAAAAAGTACCTGACTCTTTATTTTTTGCTTCCATTAAGATCCATCGGGCACATGGGTTTAATCCCATAGTTACAACGGCCACTCGGGACGTGGCGGGTGATGTTGTCAGTGTCAGGTAGGCCGCCTTCTCTTCCCAAGGCATTTCCGGGTATCATTGCTAGGGTGGGTCGAAATGGCAGCTCAGGTTATTTAAACAGAATACCACTTCGCCAACTACTACTACTACTACTACTACTACTACTACTACTACTACTACTACTACTACTACTACTACTACTACTACTACTACTACTACTACTCTACTACTACTACTACTACTACTACTACTACTACTACTACTACTACTACTACTACTACTACTGCTATTAATAATGAAACTACAACTACTACTACTTCTTCGTATACTATTGCTGCTGTTGCTGCTACTACTACTGTTGTTGCTACTACTACTACTACTACTACTACTACTACTACTACTACTACTACTACTACTACTACTACTACTACTACTACTACTACTACTACCACTACTACTACTACTACTACTACTACTACTACTACTACTACTACTACTACTACTACTACTACTACTATACTAACACTACTACTACTACTACTACTACTACTACTACTACTACTACTACTACTACTACTACTCTCTCTCTCTCTCTCTCTCTCTCTCTCTCTCTCTCTGTTGCCTACCACAGTCACTACTACCCAGATCTTACTTCTATCTCTCCTATCACAGTCACAACAATTCAGATCTTTCGTCTATCTCTCCTACCGCAGTTACCACTACCCAGATCTTTCTTCTATCTCTCCTACCACTGTCACTACTACCCAGATCTCTCTTCTGTCTCTGCTACCACTGTCACTACTACCCAGATCTTTCTTCTGTCTCTCCTACCACTGTCACTACTACCCAGATCTATCTTCTGTCTCTCCTACCACTGTTACAACTACTTAGATATTTCTTCTGTCTCTCCTATAACTCTCACTACTACCTCAATCACAACTACCCAGATCTTTCCTCTGTCGCTCTAGCTACTACCTCTGCTACCCAAATCTTGCCTACGTCAGATATCACTTTGAAGAGACAACTGACATCCTGTCCTGCGCAGATCGATACGTCTGACAACATTTCTCGGCGCCAGAAATCAACGTCCCAGGAGACATCTTTATCTCCCAGTTTTTCTCAACCCTTCACCCACTGAACGCAAACAGTACTCACATGACAAAAACTATCTGTTTACATGCAGACTGTAGAAGACATCGAAGAACATATGCTTTTGTATACAGATAAAATTGATATTATGTTAACTGAAGATCTATTTGTACAGTGCCAGAAAATGTCTCTGCAAATATACCCCGAGAACAACAAACACCATAAAAATGACGCTAGTGTATTATTTTCAACGAGACAAGATAGGTATACATTCTTAAGAACATACACTGTGCTGCAAGTTACAAATATCTTGCCAGATTTCTGTAGTATTCCCAGGCCAAAAGTAAAATATCACATGAACAATAGATTTCTTCTTCTTCTTTCGTTCGCTTGAAATATGTCTATAACTGCAGTGCTGTCTCTTGTATGAATTGAACTGTCTTTTTCAGTTCACACAGCGGTCCATAGAGTTTATCTTCCACTGTCGTCTCTCTAGGCCAGAAGGTTTGCCTAGATATGTTATATTTTGGGCAGTCTTGGAGTATGTGCTCTGCTGTCTGTGACGCCAATCCACATGTACACATGGCTGTTTCACCAATCTTGAATTTTGTATACATGTGGTTGCGTAATCTATTGTGCCCTGTTCTGAGGCACAGAATAATGACTTGTTCTGGTCTATCCATAACGTAGTAGTCATCTTGAGCAGGTTTTGGTGGCTTTCTGACTGATTTGATCATTCTTTTCTTTTGGTGGTATGTTACAGGCACATCAGGCTGTTCTTCTTTGGCTCCTTCCTTAGCCAATTGATCAGCTCTGTCGTTCCCGGGTACTCCACAGTGGGATGGTATCCACTGTATGGTGACCTTATGCTGACTGCTAAGTTCAGAAAGTAGTGTCCTTAGTACTGGCAATTTCCCAGACAGGAGCGCCTCGAGTACTGATTTTGCATCTGTCAATAGCACCACAGGTTGTGTACCATTGCTGGTATTTAGTAATTTCTCTGTTGCTATCTTGATTGCCTCAATTTCAGCATCGTAGTTATGGCAGTACATTCCTGTCGGTACTCTAGCTGTGTCCCTGGTATTATTTGGGTATTCTATGTACACTCCCGCTCCTCCATTTCGAACAGCATTTTGTGCTGACCCATCTGTGTAGACTCGGATCCAGAGGTCCTGTGGGTATTCTTCATCAAGGAAGCTGAGAGTGGCTGTTCTGCGCTGCACACTGTTCTGATCTTCCTTGTCAAATATTCCTCTCACTTTTGTCTGGATTTGTAATGATAGTCTATGCTCATCTTTCCATGGAGTTCGCGCTGGAATAGTTGTTAGGGGGATACCAACTGTGGGCAGATCGGTGGTTTCTCTGCAGAGTCGTTTGGCCTGGTGGATAAAACTACTTCTTTTCAACCGCCCCATAGCTAGGTTTTCAAATCGGTTCTTCATAGGGTGGCCTGGCAAGCTGAGGAACTTTTCTGCTTGTATTAGCGTTTTCGTATCTCTGCGCTCACTCAGTGCTTGTGTCCTCCCCATCTTCTCCATTTCCACTATAGGGGTTGATCTCATCCCTCCTGTGGTGACTCTAAGTGCTTGATTTTGCACTTGGACAATAGATGATACAAATTGTGCGTTGGTAGTGAAGAGGGAATCAGATGATCTCGTTGTCTGTGTAATCTTGGTATTCTGTGTATATGACACTAAGTCCATAATTTCTTGGTCAAACAGCACTCTATTAGTGCTGAGGTGAATGCCACGCATACCCTCATGTACAGTGGAATGAAACCAGGTCTAGTGGACAACGGTCTACCAGCTGTTGAAGACGAACAAGCCAATGGAAGCAGGGTGAGTTTGTATTCTTCTTCTTCTGCGTTCATCCGGAGGTTATTTTTCGGATGTGATTGCGTTGTGCCTGTTTACAGCAGAGCTGCGTTCTTGCGCCGTTAGGCCGACACATCCGACTTCTGTGGGCATTTGTTGACCGGGTTAACCTTCCCGGGGAGTTTGTATTCTTTCCCGCACATTCCATACAGCAGACAGAATAAAATAACTTCATTTCACTAGAAACTGTCCGGGAATGTCACGAATCTTACGCTAGCAACTGTACGGGACTGCCATGAACCTTACATTAACAGCTGTCCGGGACTGCCATGAACCTTACATTAACAACTGTCCGGGACTGTCAGAAACCTGAAAGTAGCAGCTGTCCGGGACTGTCATAACCTGAGAGTAGTAACTACTTTCATTAGAAATATTAACCAAGAAGTCTGATTGCGAACTAGGAAGAACAAAGAAGGAGTTGAAGAAGGACGGACAAGAATATAGTCAATCTATCAAAGAAGCCCGTTCTATGATCTCTGAAAAGTCAATGTCCCTCCGATTATTTCTAAGAGCTCACAGTCCGTACAATGGTCTCTTTTATTGCACTCGTTTACCCCCATAAAAGCCCTAATTCTTCCTATACACCACACAAGTAGTCTCTCAGAACAGTGCGCGAATTTCGTAGCATTGATAATGATAAACATGAGCGTGCACAAGGATCGTACATGGTATAAATATTCTTCTGTAAGTGGATTTAATTTCATTTCACACTAGCCATGGATTACTCAACGTATCAAGAAGATATAAGATCAGAAATGAAGAAATCAGGACTAAAGTGGGGGTTAAAGCAGCACTAGATTTTATTAGAAAGCAGCAAGTCAAATGGTTTGGCCATGGAAGTAGGTTACCAGTCAACAGCATACCACAACAAGCAATGATGTACAGAACAGATGGAATCAGAGGAAGAGGCTGGCCACGTAAACGTTGGACGGAGGGAATAGCAGAATACATGGGAATATCGATATATGAAGCCCATAGTCGGGCACTCTCACGATGTTTATACTTCACCTCGACACCGCAAGGTACAAGAGGAACATGATGAGATGAGACGAGATGAGATGAGACTAGCCATGGATGTCTCACAAGTGCAACGTGCACACGGCCCCTCCTTCTTTTCGTCCTTATCTAAGAGGGTTGGACGTGGTATCCCCTAGCCATGATCAGGGGGGAATATGCCATCCTTTGCTTTATTTAGTGAAAGCCCACGCCGTCAACAATCCTGGTCTGCTCCAATTAGAGATGGCCGCCATATATCTTAGCCACTCAGCCTCAATAACGGGGATGTCTCCATTGACAACGACATGACATTCCCCCAGTTCTGGTTTAAAACCAGGTTTACATTTCTTTCTCTTGTCCATGAACCAGTTTCTTCAGGCCTGGTTCAATGTAAGTCTTAAATTTCCCCACGAGAAAATTAAATTTATTTGTGATCGACTCTGCTCTGGTAGTAGGCTATAAGTTTGTCTGACGCCCTGGCAACATTGTTACGAAATAAAACCTACCCACCCAAGAGTAGATAGTGTTCGTTCGTTACTTTAAATGGAACCTATCTAGAGGAAACATACCTTGCACAAACGCTTTCCTATCCTAGGGTAGATAGAGCCGGTTAGTTTGAATGGAATCTATCTAGAGGACGAAAACCTTACACACATGTCTACCTGTCCAAGGGTAGATAGAGCCGGTTGGTTTGGATAGAATCTATTTCGAGGACGCAAATCTTTCATATACATGCCAACGTCGGACACACTGATCCTAGTAGCGCATATACTAGAAGTTACAGGTATGACGCACTTCCCCCAGAAGAGGGACGAAGAAGGGGAAGAAATCCCTAGGCATGGACATTACCTTTAGTCCTGTTTCAATGAACATCTTCCATCCATTTCTCTTATCTTTCACCCTTTTCTCCCATTTTATACCTTCAGCCTATCTCATCACCCGAATAGTTTTACACCCCTTTCTCTCATCTTCCATCGTTTCTCTCATCGTCTGCCTCTGTCCCTCATATTATACATTCAGCCTATCTCAACACCCGAATAGTTGTACACCACTTTCTCTCATCTTCCACCTTCAGTTTATCTCAACACCCGTATATTCTTACAGCTGTTCTCTTATCTTCTACTTTCAGCTTCTCATCACCCATATGTTCTTACATCCTTTCTCTCATCTTCTATCTCCAGCCTATCTCAACACCCGAATAGTTTCACACCCCTATCTACGATCTCCCATCCTGTATCCGCCTTGTCTGCTTTCTCTCCCTCCCCCGAACTAGGACATACTCACACAACGCGACCAAACCATATTTTCTGGTTGTGTTCACCAAGTTAATAATTCATCGCTGTTTTTATAATTACATTAGTTCTCAGTTTGTTTCCCATTCGTCACATATTAGATTTACCCCCTAGACTGCCTGGATGGTTTGCCGTTGTTTTTTTTTGTTTTTCAACTTTAGAAAATGTGTGCTCCTGTAACAACCGACATCCGGGTATATGCTGTATTGTAGACGTGCCTCCATGACTTGTGAATGAAAATGTTTACCAAAATGTGAATACACGGCTGTTTTAGCCTGGTGGTTTGTGCTCTTGCTATCCACGGCTGTGGTCGGGATTTAGATCCCAGTGGCAGTATTATACTGCTCGGTCTCTTCTTGTTACAGAGTGCATGCGTGATAGCCCCATATACTCCAGCCTTGTACACTGGTGAATGTGGCCAAGAAGTAAAGAATGCAATTCGCGACTCGCATAACGCATTTAAAAATGAGATGTGTTGATTTTTAACAAGTGTATGAGTGTCGGTCGTTCAGAAAACAATGGAAAACTACTGAATGTACACTTGCCTAGTAAATCATGAACAGTTAACCGTAATGGAGTTGAGCTGGCAGTGCGCCACTGGCCGAGTGACTACATTTCTGGGCTCCCATTCAGGAGACTCAGGTTCGAATCCTCAGTAAGGTATTGGATTTATTTTGCCGTTGGATAAAAGAAAACCCTAACCTGCACAGTTCGCGGCGATTGCACTAACCAGGCAGCCTTAATTTCCCAGGCGATGTCCTGTACAAGATATGCAACTAACTCAATTAACCTGAACCAAGGCTAACGGACAGAGTGTTGACCGATGAGATAGCTTGGTCCAACTCTCAATTAGTCTCAAGGATTAAAAGTGTTACACCGGCCTGCCAAAAGAAGCAGCGGTGATCAACATCGGTCTCTGAACGTATTTCATGCTCCTATAGTCGAATGCCAAGGTTCCTTTCGTAAATGTTTCATGTTCCTCTAGTGGAATGCTGAGGTTTCTTTCGTCCGTTTTTCATGTTCCTCTAGTCGAATGCCGAGGTTCCTTCCGGACGTGTTTCATGTTCCTCTAGTGGAATGCCAAGGTTCCTTTCGTAAATGTTTCATGTTCCTCTAGTGGAATGCCGAGGTTCCTTTCGTACGTTTTTCATGTTCCTCTAGTCGAATGCCGAGGTTCCTTCCGGACGTGTTTCATGTTCCTCTAGTGGAATGCCAAGGTTCCTTCCGTAAATGTTTCATGTTCCTCTAGTGGAATGCCAAGGTTCCTTTCGTACGTTTTTCATGTTCCTCTAGTGGAATGCCGAGGTTACTTCCGTACGTGTTTGATTTTCCTCTAGTGGAATGCCAAGGTTCCTTCCGTACGTGTTTCATGTTCCTCTAGTGGAATGCCAAGGTTCCTTCCGTACGTGTTTCATGTTCCTCTAGTGGAATGCCGAGGTTCCTTCCGTACGTGTTTCATGTTCCTCTAGTGGAATGCCAAGGTTCCTTCCGTACGTGTTTCGTGTTCCTCTATCTAGTCGAATGCCGAGGTTACTTCCGTATGTGTTTCATGTTCCTCTATCTTGTCGAATGCCAAGGTTCCTTCCGTATGTGTTTCATGTTCCTCTATCAAGTAGAATGCCGAGGTTCCTTCAATACCTGTTTCATCTTCTCCCACAGGACATCTGCAGAGAGACACTGGCATCATTCAGAGGGGACAGGTTTGAATCACGGTATGGTAAATAACATTAAATTTTTATGTTGGGTAGTGTGTCCTCTAATCTGTACTTCTTTCTTCAACTTTAAGAGTGCCAGTACTTGTAAATTCCTTTATGTGCTGTTTCAGTGGTCTTACGGGTTATTCAAAAATGTATTTTTCTGTGTATGAGATCTCCCTTGGAATGTCGAATGTACTCCATTACATGTATCCTCTCATCCCATTAACATTACATCATGTATGAGATCTCCCACAGAATGTTGAATGCACTCCCATATATCTTTCCTCTCCTCCGATGGATTTCTTTTACGGGGTGACAAATTACGATGAGTTTAATTGTACACAGACACCACAAAAGAGCTCCAGTTTTCTCCCATATAATACAAAACGAGAACCTCAGCACAGTGCACGAATTCCCTAGTACCAATGAGGCTCCAGACGTGAATAAACCACAACTACACATACTATAAACAATCTTTTGTGGGGAGGTGCTCTAATCTTGAGATGGAGCCTGAGTATTCGACCTTGTGTGGTCCACTTCCAAGCTCTGAGGGATGTGCAAGTTGTTTTGGTGCAAATGTGTTCTGCCAGCTTGTCGCCCTTATCCAAGAAATCTAGGCGTTCAGTCTGCAACCCTGGGATCATGGGGATGATGTAACATGCTTGGGCTCCTTTTTTTTTTTTTGGAGGGGGTAAAACTCATCGTGATTCGTACCCAGTCGGTTGTAGCTAGAAGCAGATGTTGTGAAACAAAGCCACTCCACTAATGACTTACCACGTATTTCGTACAACAGCTGACTCTAGTTCTCTTGTCCCTGACTCCATTTCTCTTGTCCGTGTTTTATTTTCTTTCATGTCTCACTATATTTGCCTCTGTGAATTCCAATAGAAAAAATGCCTCATTGTGTTACTAACTGGTCCTCTCATTGGAGAAGATTACTGACAAAGAAAAATGGAAGGCACATAAAGAAGGAACGAAAAAATGACAGACAAAGAACACACAAACAAAGAAGAGCCATGTGTTCACCAAGAACTTCTATTACGGCGATGATTGATGACGTCGCAGAATATGTTGTCACATTTGGCAGCGCTTGCAACTGGGTCCTGGCCAAATTCCTGTTCTTGTTACCACACGCCAAAAATGGCGACTGGAGAAAGAAAGTTTCTGGTGAACAGACAATACCATAGCAGCTAAGGAACAGGCCTTTCGAATACAAATAATACAGAAAAGTTTGTAAATACGTCATACCGGATTTACGCTAAAATTATTTGCATATCCTGTAGAGGATGTCGCAGTCAACCCCATCATTATATACCATTGTATGGGAACCAACGCAAGGCAGCCTGCTTCCAAATCGCCCTTGTTTCGAACTTTGTATGCGGGAATGCGAATTGCATTCGTTACTCTTTAGGATTTGGGGATACATTGCAAAAAGAATATATAAAAAGCAAACAAACAATGCAAATACTAAAGAGACTTCTTCTTCTTTCGCGTTCATCCCCCACTGGAACATAGGCCATCCACTAACTCACTCCAAGCCGTTCTGTCCTTAGTTATCCCTTGCGGCCCCGTCCATATTCCTCCCAGATAATGCATTTCTCTCTGTGCTTCTCCCCTCCATGTGTTTCAAGTTTTCCACTATTTATTTTGCCCATTAGATTCCAGACAAAGGCTTTTCTAGTTATAGTATTTATTTCTAGTAGTACTATTTCTGGTTAGATATCAGGTCTTAGTCAGATATGACTGAGCTATCGCATGACATCGGACGGTACTACCTTCTTCTGTTAGCGCCGAATGTTGGGCGGCGCTTACCAAACCCGACACCCCACATTGCGCCATCGGCTTTGGGGGGAAGAGTTCAACTGGGAGAGTACAAGCCTTATCCTGGTGCGAGGAAATGCAACCTAACGACAAAATGTCATGGCAGGGCAGACCAGGCCCTTATCCTTGGTTGGTAACTGGTCTATAATCGAAGCTCCGACAGGCCAACAGTTAGAGCATTGCTTTGCTGATCCGGCAGCTTCTGTAGCTTGTCTTGTTCCAGACGTATTGGTGTCACCTTTCATCTGGAGTAAACTAGGCAGGCCGAGAGAGGGATCATGCTACATGGGCAACTCATGGTCTCTAAATTCAGCTCAAGCTTTGTGTTATGGAGAGATAACCCAATTTTACAAACTATCGTCTGTCAAGACGGCAAGGTGCCAGTAAAGTCAAGTCATGTTATACTATTTCTGGGACGCAGAGGTGTTTCCACGGCACCAGGGCCGGGTTATATACTGGCCAAGACCTACTGACGCGTCCTTGTCGAGCGTCCTGGGCAACAGGTCCCTTCGGGGTCCTGGCTAAGGTCAGTAGGATCGCCGATTCCTCCGAAGTCGGAGAGTGTCTGCCTGTACGGCGAGGAACCACCAGTCTGCACACCAATAAGCCAGACACGGGACAACGGATACTCACGCAAACCTCAGGTCCGGTATGACATCACACTGATGTTGGACAACAGGATGTCTTCATCCTACATACAGGACTTCACGTTGGAGCTCAAGCCAACGAACACAAGCAAGCAAGCAAGCATACTATTTCTTCTACTTCTGCTGCGTTCATCCGGAGGTTTTTTTTTTGTGGACGTGATTGCGTTGTGTCTGTTTACAGCAGAGCAGTGTTCTTGCGCCGTTAGGCCGACACATCCGACTTCTACGGGCATTTGTTGACCGGGTTAACCTTCCCGGGGATACTCTTTCCAGTTATACTATTCTCAGGCTTTTCCAGTGTATGCCAACATACCAGCAACTTCTCTCCGCTTCTAGATTCGCTGGTTTTTGTCATTTACCAGTCCATGGTAATATAAAGTATTTGGACCAAATTCCTTCTCTACTAAAAAAAAAAGTCGCTTAAAAGTCGACAGGGTCGACTTCATTGCACCGGGTTTTATCCCATATGGCTCGGTCTCTTTCCGCAGCGCGGACAGCGTCGCAAAAAGCACGAACTCCGTAGCTCTAGCGACGACCCACAGGAGTCTCCGAAAAATTTTACTCGTGAACCGAAGGACGCTGCCCGGAATCGAATCCACAACCTTCGGAGCCCGAGTTAAACGGCTTGATCACTTCGCCACGAAGACTCCTCCTTCTCTACTATCATATGGCGGGATGAAGTGGTAAGCCATCACATATGCCAGTCCATGGTATTATGAAGTATTTGAACCAACTCCTTATCTCCCATGATGCGGCGGGATGAAGCAGCAATCCTCCACATATACCAGCCCAAGGAATTATGAAGCAGGTGGACCAACAACTTATTCTCTGCCAGTTCGCGGCGTGCTGAGAACTGTACACACTCCCAGGTTATAGTTCTGTTGCCCTAAGCTTCAGTGAAATGATCAATAATGATTTCCTCAGAACTCGTCCCCACTTCGCTTGAGTAGTATAAAGGCATTGTAGTTTAAGAAGTTTCCAGAAAAGAAAAACAAAGTATTTCCTAGGTTGTTATTGTGGCTAGACCGCAATCCCTCACTGTCGATCAATATTGGTCCAATCTTCATTTGGCCGCAGTTGGCAAGCATTTGCTTACTGGGTCCTGGCCAAATCCCGCTTTTGTTGCGGCAATCAAACATGGCGGACGCAGAGATAGTGCTTGTGGCATTGATTCAGTATGTGGGCGGATGTTTGAGGCGAGTACATCATGCTAACCCAGGGATGGAGTGACTGAGGTATTCATGATCATAGAAAACGTGAGTGACATCGGGAGGGAGGAGAGTCAGAGATGAAATGACCGCCATTTGATTACTCACAGCTTCCCTACATCCTTCTAGATAGTCAGTTATTACATTACTTTAATTAACACAGTCAGTTTTCATATTGACTGAATACTCCTGTCCACGACAATCTGTACATTAACTTACGGAGGGTTTAACTATTAATTTAATGTGTGTGTACCAATCAGTTGTGATATTCTTCTTCTCCTGTCCCACTGCTTTTGTAGTCAAGCGTCACAGAAAGTGAGGGGGGGGGGGGGGTGATGTAATTGTCTGTGTTTCGCTTGTCTTGTTGCTTGTACTAACGTCATATTTGATTTGTTAAATGTCTCTTTTACTCCATCTGGTCAACTCTCCATGTGTAGTCCTCTCGACTAGAACGCTCTAGCCACTGGTTGATCTTATTCCATTCTAGCTAAATGTTCGCCGTACACTTGTTCTTTGTTTCCCGTTTGTCTATATATCTCTTCTTGTTTTTCCAGCTGCATGATGTGATTTACGATGTTTCTAGGACTGTCCATGTCTCGCATTGCTAACACAGCGTGGGGACGAATCAACTGTCTGCTTTCTTCTTTTTTGTATGCTCGTTGATATTGGGATGTTTTAGGATGGGTGTCCTTTGCTTTTTGAATAACGGGCACTCATACCACTGTGTGAAAACCAACGCAAGACAGTCTGCTGCCAAATCGCCCGCAGCTGTCTTTTTCACATTCACACTGAATTATTATTTTTACTTTCTGTCCCAATAAATTTTTATATAAATTATTAGTTAAACTTTCTGTCCCAGCAAATTTGTATATGTATATTAATTATTGACCGGCTCCGTGGCCGAGGAGTTAGCAGCTTTCTCCGCTAACCCCGAATACTCTCGTCACGTGACGCGACGAGAATTAGCAGTGGTTCGAATCGCAAAAGTGACTTATGAGAGTATGGAGCCGGTCGCTCAGAAAGTCGTGGCGTGCTGATGAGCGTAATCTAGCCTAGGAATCAACATACAGCTGAAAGATGCTGGTGTTGACCGCAATATCCTGAAACAGGATGGAAACGCGGGAAAAAAAAAAATTAATTATTGAACTTTATTTTCTAGCAAATGTTTATATAAATTATTAGGTTAACTTTATTTTCTAGCAAATGTTTATATAAATTATTAGGTTAACTTTATTTTCTAGCAAATGTTTATATAAATTATTAGGTTAACTTTATTTGATAGCAAATGTTGTATAAATTATTAGACTAACTTTATTTAATAGCAAATGTTTATATAAATGATAAGGTTAACTTTACTTTATAGCAAATGTTTATATAAATTATTAGTTTAACTTTATTGTATAGCACATGTTTATATAAAGTATTAGGTTAACTACCTGTTAGTGCAGATGTTTACGTAAATTATTATTTTACCTTTCTGTCCCAGAAAGTGTATATATAAATTATTACTTTAACTTTATGTCCACAGAAAATGTTAGATTTGTTAATTTGTTACTTGGTTATACGGAGTCCAAGTAGGATGTACGGAAAACACGCTAAACTAATATAACAATTCTCAGATGTAAAAGTGTACATATAAAAGTGTACATATAAAAGTACACATCCCCGGGAAGGTTAACTCGGTCAACAAATGCCCACAGAAGTCGGATGTGTCGGCCTAACGGCGCAAGAACGCAGCTCTGCTGTAAACAGGCACAACGCAGTCACATCCGGAAAAAAAAAATCCGGATGAACGCAAAAGAAGAAGAAGAAAGTACACATAAACAAGTGTACATATACAAGTGTACATATACAGTGTAAAATTTAAAAGTGTACGTATACAAGTGTACATATAAAGTGTACATATACAGTGTATATATACAAGTGTACATATACATGTGCACGTGTACAAGTGTACATATAAAAGTGTACAATTGAATGTACATATAAACACAGTTATTAGGATAACGTCCCAACACCCACACAGTTATAGCGTCAATTTTCTATCACCCGGACAGTTATTGCGTCACTATCCTATAACCCGGACAGTTATTGCGTCACTATCCTATAACCCGGACAGTTATAGCGTCAGTTTTCTATCACCCGGACAGTTATTGCGTCACTATCCTATAACCCGGACAGTTATTGCGTCACTATCCTATAACCCGGACAGTTATTGCGTCACTATCCTATAACCCGGACAGTTATTGCGTCACTATCCTATAACCCGGACAGTTATTGCGTCACTATCCTATAACCCGGACAGTTATTGCGTCACTATCCTATAACCCGGACAGTTATTGCGTCACTATCCTATAATCAGGACAGTTATTGCGTCACTATCCTATAACCCGGACAGTTATAACGTCAGTTTTCTATCACCCGGACAGTTTTTGCGTCACTATCCTATAACCCGGACAGTTATTGCGTCACTATCCTATAACCCGGACAGTTATTGCGTCAGTTTCTTATAACCCGGACAGTTATTGCGTCGGTTCTCTATAACCCGGACAGTTATTGCGTCAGTTTTATATAACCCGGACAGTTATTGCGTCAGTTTTATATAACCCGGACAGTTATTGCGTCAGTTTTATATAACCCGGACAGTTATTGCGTCAGTTTTATATAACCCGGACATTTATTGCGTCAGTTTTATATAACCCGGACAGTTATTGCGTCAGTTTTATATAACCCGGACAGTTATTGCGTCAGTTTCCTATAACCCGGACAGTTATTGCGTCAGTTTCCTATAACATGGACAGTTATTGTGTCAGTGTTCTATAACCCGGACAGTTATTGCGTCACTATCCTATAACCCGGACAGTTATTGCGTCAGTTTTCTATAACCCAGACAGTTATTGCGTCAGTTTTCTATAACCCCGACAGTTATTGCGTCAATTTTCTATAACACCGACAGTTATTACGTCAGTTGTGTATAATGAATAAGTCATCTATAATTAGTGAGTCAGTTTCCTTTAACCCGGACAGCCGTTAATGCTAAACTGGCTCAAACGAAGAAAGTTGCGTTGTGTTTTTAAACATCAGATCTGCGATACACGCGCCATTCAGTCCACAAGTGGCACCACCATACACATAAAAGCCGTCAATTGTAGAGAGTGTCAAAGTGTCATATACAAACAATACAGTTGTATGGAAGTGAAATATGGGCAGCAAGCAGACAAGCCAGAAACATCTAATTGCCGAGAAAATGTGGTTTCTGAGGAAAGTGCTAAGAATACCATAGACGGGCAGAAAGCGGACGTGGCAATCTTTTCAGATACTGATGATAATCGTAGATTGATTACCTAAATCAGACTTAGACAGTCAAAGATGCTTTCGCATGTTGCTGAGAAATACATTTGAAAACGTTGTGATACCTTGCAAACATGTTGGGGGAAAGAGCAAAGAGAAGACAAAGCGACACATATCCAGATATCGTGGTCACGTGGCATAATCGGGACCAAAACACACGTAAGTCAGTATGGCCGAATGGGTAAAGGCGCTCGTTTTTAAACTTCCGATATGCTGATGCCGAAGTAGCGGGTTCAACCCCTAAACCTGGACTTAAATGTTGACCTCTCGTTCTTGACTTGGGGATGTAAATTACAAGTATCTCAAAAGTCAGAGTGGGTTCGTCTGATGGCGGGGGATGCTGGTAATAGGGAGAGCCAACACACACGCAAAAATCAGTCCAGAGATACTAGAAGTAATAATACATGTGTGGGCAACGTTTTAGTTAAAAGTGAGCGAACGCAAAATATAAATAAAATTAAAAATAAAACAATCAAACAAACAAAAAAACCAGCTTGATTCAAAACACTGGTAATCTTGTGAGATGGCGATCCATGACGACCCACGCTTACCTACATAGTGAATTATGATGATAGTGGTAAACCCACGTCAGGGCATATGGTGCGCGGTTGTGTTCCCACGTCACTGGTAGTTTAGGCCTTCTATATTGAAATGTGGTGATATCATCTGTCGTCCGTTTTATACAGAGGTGTATCTCCAATCTGGTAGATCACAACAGCCGGACCGTTCGCAGCTTATCCCTTCACAGCAGCCGGCATGATACCGTTCACAGCTGATCCCTCAACAACAGTCGGATCGACAGCGTTCACAGCTGATGGTAAGTAGGTAGCTGAACTTCCTCTCCGCCGCTTAAACGTCTTTCAGGAGCACATGCACGCCCCCCCCCCCCCCCCACATACACACACACACAAAACACATACACTCACTATTACATAATAACAAACCAAACCCAGCGATGTTCCTGCAATGTACAGTAACATCAATAATGACCCTACTCCTGGCACGATGATGATAATTATTATCCTACAACCAACTACCCCATCAGCATTGTCCCACACCAGACATCCGAACGCCGCCTCCACACAGAACCGCGACCCCAGGGTCAGCAGAACCGAGCTCCGGGTCTCTCTCCTCTCTGTAGCCGCGTTAGATAACGTCATTGTCAGCATTGATTATGCAAATAGCGCGAGCCGTCAGAAAGCGGCCGGCGAATCCTGATGAATCAAGCGGCCGTCAGAACTGAGAGGCGACGAGTGCGCCGGCGACCCGGGCCGCTCAAACACACAGGATGACGAGTTCCGACCCACCCGGCCGGACGTGTGGCCTTACAATTATATTAGTGGTAATGTATTTTCTTCCAAGTATTCCTCCGCCATCGCGTAGAATTACCGGGATGTATGTCTGTGGCTGTTTTTTTTTTTTTTTTATTTGGTTCGCTTTGAACTTAAGCGTAGTCTATTCTGGACTGATTTGTGTGCGTGGGTTAGCTTTCCTTAATACTATTACCAATGTCCCTAGCTATCAGGCGAACACACTCATACTACAGAGGTATTTGTAATTTACGTCCCCTCTTCAAGGACGAGAAGTCAACATTTTAGCCCAATTGACCGGTGTAGGGGTTGAACCCGCTACCTCATCATCAGCACACCAGAAGTTTGAGAGATAGCGGTATTATCCATTCGGCCACGTTGATCTCTTCTGTGCCTGTTTAAACCAGTCATTGAATTAACACAAAATAGTCTTGATCTGTAATCTTATAGTGGGATGCGAGCTTTGAAATGCTCCAATTTGGCTTAAATTTTACCAAATTCTGATGGCGTTGCGACGCGATTCTTAATGCCACTTACCCGCGTTAGAAACACAGCGGTGACCGATTCGGCAGCATACCGTGTCGCGCTGGTTTTAACGTGTTGGTATCGGAGCCGGTTGTTCAGAAGGCAATGGCAAACTACTGAATGTAAAAGCTTGCCAAAACATCAACAACGGCAGTAACACACTGATGGTGACAGCAACATCCTGTAAAGGATATGCAACTTTAAAAAATATAGTTGAAACTCTACAAGTCCTGGTTGAGTTGTCCCAGTAGTTGAAACTCTACAAGTCCTTGTTGAGTTGTCCCAGTAGTTGAAACTATACAAGTCCTGGTTGAGTTGTCCCAGTAGTTGAAACTCTACAAGTCCTGGTTGAGTTGTCCCAGTAGTTGAAACTCTACAAGTCCTGGTTGAGTTGTCCCAGTAGTTGAAACTCTACAAGTCCTGGTTGAGTTGTCCCAGTAGTTGAAACTCTACAAGTCCTGGTTGAGTTGTCCCAGTAGTTGAAACTCTACAAGTCCTGGTTGGGTCGTCCCAGTAGTTGAAACTCTACAAGTCCTGGTTGGGTCGTCCCAGTAGTTGAAACTCTACAAGTCCTGGTTGAGTTGTCCCAGTAGTTGAAACTCTACAAGTCCTGGTTGAGTTGTCCCAGTAGTTGAAACTCTACAAGTCCTGGTTGAGTTGTCCCAGTAGTTGAAACTCTACAAGTCCTGGTTGAGTTGTCCCAGTAGTTGAAACTCTACAAGTCCTGGTTGAGTTGTCCCAGTAGTTGAAACTCTACAAGTCCTGGTTGAGTTGGTTGTTTGATTGATCGCTTGTGAGTCCCGTGGAAGACTGAGCTTGAACTCTGAAGTCCGGTGTGTTGGCATTCAGGTCGTTTAAGCCGTGACAGAAGTTCGCATTTATCGAAGTGGCCTTGGTGTAGGAAAATCTCTCCCTCCCTGGTGCCAAACTGCCATTTCCACTGTGTTGCTGAGCTGTCAATCTCATCTCCGAGATCAGAATCTAGCGAGGTGTGCAATACTGATAATGAAACGACACATCTGCCAGTGGCATATTAGGATACTTCCAGGTCATAATTTATTTATGGACTTGCTGAGGTTATTTACAGGTTGGTAATATCATATGGTCAATCACAAGTCGAGATCGAGAATAGATGCAATAAGGCAAACCAACTCTGTGGGCATATGACGCCAATACTACAGAACAAAATCTATCATCATCATCATCATCATCATCATCATCATCATCATCATCATCATCATCATCATCATCATCATCATCATCATCGTCATCATCATCATCATCATCATCATCATCATCATCATCATCATCATCATCAAGTGCCATGCCGAAGGGCATGGGCGATCATGGTTCGCCATCTCACATGGTCACCAGAGTCTCGAATCAGGTCAAGGTCTCTGTTCTTGTCCCAACTATGCCATGCTGCCAAACCATCAAGGTCTTTATCCCTATGTCTTTCTCTTGCTCGCTTCCCATCAAACTTGCCAGTTGTCACTACATTTTCAAGTCCATTTCTCCTCATAACATGTCCAAACAATCTTGACTGTCTATGCCTAATTTCTCCAGTCAATTCCTCCGTTGTTCATTTGTCGCTTGAGGGGCTGTCTTGATTTTCTGTCCGTCCATGGTATTCTTTGCTGTTTTCTCAGAAACTGCATTTCCACCGCCATTAGATGTTTCTGAGCCTGTCTGTTAATTGTCCATGTTTCACACGCATACAACAATATGGGTTCTATATATTACTTCAACAATCTTTTTCTCACTGCAATTGACAACTGTTTGTTGGTAAGTATGTTTTCCAGTTAGCAATCAGTAGATACTACAATGCACTCTATAACACAATCCCCCTCCCCACTCTATGCTACCAGTGTCAAGCCTGGACAATGAAAGAAAAAGAGAAAAGAAAATTACATCAACGGAAACGAGATTCCTGAGAAGAAGACTCAACATATCAAGAGAGAAATTCAGAAATGATGGGAAAAAAAAGAAGAAAGAAATGATGCAATCAGGACTAAAGTGGGGGTTACAGCAGCGCTAGATTTAATAAGAAAACAGCAAGTTAAATGGTTCGGCCGCATTACTAGGCTACCAACTGACAGTATACCACAACAAGCAATGATGTACAGACCAAACTGAACAAGAAGAAGAGGCTGACCATGTAAACGCTGGACAGGGGGAATAACATAGTCAATGGAAATCTCGATACATGAAACCCATAAACGGGCACTCTCCCGCTGTTTATGCTTCACCTCGACACCGCAAGCTACAAGAAGAACAAGCTGATATGGTGATAGTAATATTTTCCCCACAGGGTTTAGCCATTTCCTCGTTATTATTGCCAAATGGGAAATCCTAAATTACGTAAAGTAAATTGCTCGCGTTCAGTTCCATTATTTCGTAAAGTAATTTATGATAATCCGTGTGTTGACGATACAAGTGGGAAGATAATATCAAGAGATGGACGAAAATCAATCTGACAATGTATTCATGGCAAGACACAGATAGTATTGGAGATCCATTGCAACCAACCATCATTGTGGAGACGGCACCTGATTGATTAATGAATGTTTGTTGACATCTGGTAACATCGATTCACAAAAACGGTTAACATTTAGCATTTCCTGTCAAACATGTACAAACTGATTCTTTATTGTATCAATGTCCACGCAAGAAGGCCAGAGAGCCTAAGTTCACCAACATATCAAGACCCATAACTTATGATCTTTCCTGTCTACACCGTGAATCCCGTAACATATATTATTTGCCGGAACGTATGGAGCATTTCTCAACCACTGCCATCTGTCATCTACTGTCTATCTACTACCTACTCGTTCAGAAAGCAATGGCAAACTACTAAAAGTAAATTTGCCCAGAAGATCAACCTTGGGTTTATCGCCACGTCCTGGAAAGGTCGTACATGAAACATCAAATCCATGTATTTTTCCGGCGGAGCTAACCTACATAACTCTTTGACAGCCTGAGAATGACCGACAACCCGTCTCCGACTGAGACAGCAAGGTCGACAACCCTTACTTTTCGTCAACACAGCCAAGACTACAACCCTGTGTGCACAGTACACTTTAAGAAAACATTGATTTATCAATTTCCAGTTTCCACATTTTTAAACCTGCAGATACTTACATAAACAGGAGAAAGGGGAAATTTTCGAGGAGCTGGAAAGTGGGAAAATATTGATTAATTTCCACTCTGTGGAATTCTAAACTTCCAGCCGATGCCAGGACCGAGGTGGGATTAGAGACCAAATATAGAATCTCTAAGCGGATGTTATTCTTACCAGCTCCGAAGCGCTCTAACTGTCTCTGTGTTTCTCTTATGTTAACTCATCGGCTTTGAAGCGTTATGTCTGCCTCTGCGTTTCTCTCGTGTTAGCTTCATTCTTTTTTCGTCTCTGTGTTTCTCTCGCTTTAACGTCATTCTTCTTTCTCCTCTGTATTTCTCACGTGTTAATTTATTTCTCCCTATCAGCCTCTGTATTTCTCTCAAGTTAACTTATTTCTCTCCATCTGCTTCTGCGTTTCTCTTATGTTAACTTCATTTTCACTATTTGTCGCTGTGTTTCTCTCATGTTAAGTTCATTCTCTCTATCTGCCGCTGTGTTACTCTCACTATTAACTTCATTCTCTCTATCTATCTGTGCGTTTCTCTCACGTAACTTCATTCTCTCTATCTGAAGCTGTGTTTCTGTTATGTTAACTTCATTCTCTCTATCTGCCTCTTATTTCCTCTCATGTATCTTTATTCTTTCTTTCTGTCTCCGTGTTTCGCTCATGTAATTTACATCTATCTATCTGCCCTTGTTATATTGAGTTAGTTTTAACATATGCTGAGAATCCGGAACATTTAGTAATTAAGCAAATAATAGCCCAATGAAGCATCAGTGTTGTGACTTTACAGTACACTGAAAGTCCTTGAGCAGTCAAAGGTTTCAGTCTAAATGATTTCAAAGAGGCTAAGTGTGACATAGCGTCAACAAAATGCATTTTCTCGGGTGGTCGGTTGCCAGTACAATTCTCACGGTGATAGTAATTGGACAATAGACAAATAATTTGTCGCTTCATTCCGTGACGCGACATTTTGATAAGCCTTAAAGGACTTGTGTGGAACAGGTTAATTACGGGTTGTGTAAACCTACCTAGAAAAAGGTCCGGGCAGCTGGAATGTAAACAGACGAGGACAAATTTATGAGCAAATCACGCCCTTGGATAATCACTTGTTACGAAGTATTTTTTTTCCGGCGGTGCGGTAAGAAAACACTGCCACGTACTCAATTATTAGAGACTCACTGAAACAATCAACTTGGACTTAAACTGACAAGAGAATGGAAATGTATAGCGTGTAAACGTCCTGAAATATTATTATGAGTGACACTTACTGTTTACCTAACAGCCAGAGAACGCTAAGTAATTGATTCTCCATAACCTTAAATACAGTGACGTATTTGACTCTGACGTTCAGTTGGCAAACATCTGTGTGTCAGTGCACGTTGTGACTTTATTTTTCGCATATATTTTAGTAAATTTCTGGAAACAGTTAGGGTAAGTGACACTTATAGTAACATCAACAGTGCTTGTTATAATTATCTTGGAAGGTTTTGAACCATTCATTACTTCTCTATATTTTATACCGTGTTGTCTAACTGGTGACTTCGGCTTAACAAGTGCATTTGCTACGAAGATGTATATGTAATATATCGTGTTTACTGACAGTTCTATTTTCTGTCTGGTATCTTATTCATTATTTTATTATCTCCTTTGTGTATTACATGTGCTTAATGAGATAATATTGTACTAATTATGTATATAAATGGGTATCACCAGAACTCTGTATGAAAACCATCATTATCTGGATTCCGCACTGTGATCTACGCGATTGGAAATGTGCACATTATGGCTATTTGAGAAATTTATTATATGACAATGATGGTACATGACTAGTAATAGATAAGATGCTAACGGCATCTATCAGTGTATATATATATATATATACGTACGGAAAACTCATATATATGGTGGTGGTGGTGATGATGCAACACCAACTTGGCATGTAACATATCACACGACAGAGAGGAGTGGTCTCGTGATGGCCACTGTCTGCTACACACTGATCATTTGAAGAAGACGGAAGAGGAGGACGGGGAGGAGGAAAAGAAGAATCAGAGAGAAGAAGGAAGAGAAATAGAACTAGTAGTAGTAGTAGTAGTAGTAGTAGTAGTAGTAGTAGTAGTAGTAGTAGTAGTAGTAGTAGTAGAAATAGTAGCAGTAGCAGCAGCGGTAGTAGTACTAGTATTAGTAGTAGTAGTATAGTAATAGTAGTAGAAGAAATAGTTGTAGTAGTAGTATTAATAGTAGTAGTAATAGTAGTAATAGTAGTAGTAGAAGTAGTAGTAGTAGTAGTAGTAGTAGTAGTAGTAGTAGTAGTAGTAGTAGTAGTAGAAGTAGTAGTAGTAGTAGTAGTAGTAGTAGTAGTAGTAGTAGTAGTAGTAGTAGTAGTAGAAACAGTAGCAGTAGCAGCAGCGGTAGTAGTACTGTATTAGTAGTAGTAGTAGTAGTAGTAGTAGTAGTAGTAGTAGTAGTAGTAGTAGTAGTAGTATAGTAATAGTAGTAGAAGAAATAGTTGTAGTAGTAGTATTAATAGTAGTAGTAATAGTAGTAATAGTAGTAGTAGAAGTAGTAGTAGTAGTAGTAGTAGTAGTAGTAGTAGTAGTAGTAGTAGTAGTAGTAGTAGTAGTAGTAGTAGTAGTAATAGTAGTAGTAGTAGTAGAAGAAGAAGAAGAAGAAGAAGATGGTGATGATGATGATGATGATGATGATGATAAGGATTATGATGAAGGAGAAGAAGACATAAAAGCTATCTTTCTTGAAGCAAATCTCTAGAAAAATGAAAGCAATCATTCTAGGACAATTACTGGCTAGCGGTATGAATATTTGTGACGGTATTGGACAACCTAGGAGACCCTGAGCCCGAGAAAACAATAAGAATCCATTTGCTTGCCTTGTTTCTCTCGTCTGTTCGGCTTGAAAAGACTGCAAAGCGGAAAGAAGGGAATTGTGGGATCGACGCTTCAAACGTTATCTGAGCTCGTGTCATGAATTATTCATAGGACGAGACCTACTCCGGGGTCCTTAGTCCCTGTAGAAGGCGAGTGCGGGTGGAGTTGCGGCAGCAGACTGGATCAATGGCAAGACTTCTGGGCGTTTTGCCTGACACCTACCCAACCCTTGGATACGATTATGGGAAAACTATGCTGAGTTGCTTTCAATTATTCTCTGTAAAAAATTTGGAAATCTTCAGTTGATTGATTTTATTTTTTTTAAATAACTGTCAATTCGTAAATTGTAACTTTCTGTGTGTGTTTTCGTTTGCTGGCTATAAACGCAAGCATAGTCCACACACGTTCTACTACTGGGGAGAGCACTGGCTTGATGTTTGCGTATGGGTTAGCTTTCTTTAGTAATAGTGTCCCTTGCCATCAGGTTAACCTACTCCGACTTCTGAGACACTTGTGGATTACGTCCCCAAGTTAAGGACGAGAAATCAAAATTGTTTACTCAAGCTGACCGATGTAGGGGGTGAACCCGCCACCTCACCATCAGCGGATCATACCACACAGACAGGTAAGAAGTCGCTGCCTCACCATCAGCGGATAGGAAGTGTAAAAGCGAGCGCTCTTATTCTTCATCCAAGCTATGGGCCATGTAAACTACTTAAGCCAGGAGCAATCAAGAAGTGCATTGTTCTTTCCTTCGAACGCTAACAAAGATGGCGAGGAAACCACGAGGCTGTGTCTAAAATACTTCCGCTGATTTTAAGACGGAGAGAATCAATTAACGCTTGCTCGG
Organism: Cepaea hortensis; assembly: GCA_963921405.1. Lineage (NCBI taxonomy): Eukaryota > Metazoa > Mollusca > Gastropoda > Stylommatophora > Helicidae > Cepaea > Cepaea hortensis. Next base: position 12,103,969 of record OY992893.1, on the reverse strand, counting down.
CGAAAGCTGGAAGATAAGACTGTCTCTGTGCGATTGTGGGACGGTTGCCAATGAAGGGGCAGCTGTCTTGGCATGACATGTCAACTGTCTCAGATAAGACACCTGCTACAGCTTCCTGAGCAACTTCCGGATGATTACGAAATGGTTCTGGATAAGTTTGAGAAACTGCGCTACAACCACGTATGACTTCTTTCGTCAGTAGTTATACTGTTAATTCTTTTATTCAACGTAAATTAAATTTAAAATAATGAAATTATACATCGGAAGAGTTAACGCTAAATCTAATGGTCTTACATGTATGAGTGATGGTGTGGTTTCTGGTATGGCTGTGTGCTGTTGTTGTTTCTTGTGTCTCTGTGAGATGTAGTTGTTTCTGGTATGGCTGTGTGATTTAGTTGTTTCATACATGTCTGCGTGATGTATTTGTTTCTTACATGTCTGTGTGATGTAATTGTTTCTTACATGTCTGTGTGATTTAGTTGTTTCTTACGTGTCTGTGTGATGTATTTGTTTCATACATGTCTGCGTGATGTATTTGTTTCTTACATGTCTGTGTGATGTAGTTATTTCTTACATGTCTGTGTGATGTAGTTGTTTCTTACATGTCTGTGTGATGTAGTTGTTTCTTACATGTCTGTGTGATGTAATTGTTTCTTACATGTCTGTGTGATTTAGTTGTTTCATACATGTCTGCGTGATGTATTTGATTCTTACATGTCTGTGTGATGTAGTTCTTTCTTACATGTCTGTGTGATTGTCACAAAATGAAACCGTGTGTTTATCCGGTTGATTATTATAGAGGATTTTCGGATTAAGCGGACGATCGACCAGCGACATCTATTTGTACTAACAGAGTAAACACAGTTGTACAGGTTACATCGTGTCAGCCCATAAACACATTTGGTGGTGAGGGAGAAGGATATGGAATGGTTCCGTTTGTCATCTATACTGCCGGACATCATACGGAAATGGCTGCTGGGATTGTCACCACGGAACAGAAGAGTGACAAGTTTGTCAACATTTGAATGCAGATGGAAGCCGTGAGATCACAGGGGCAGATGTAAAACGGAAGTACCTAGTACGGAAAACAGTGCATCTGTCAATTCTTGGTTTCCGGAACATCAAGATGATTGGCAGCTTGGTATCGAAACTCTTTGTTGGGAGTTTACAGAAACTAGCTGGCTTGTTTTGAGAATCTAGGCAATTACTGACAACTTTGACAGGATTTAAGCCAGGAAAATAGTTCTTGACAGGGGATGATTTGCCACTGTGCCACCTGTGTGGGGGAGTAAAGGATAACGTCACGTGGACAACTTTGGTAGTTTGCCATATAAACTCGAGTTGAGATCAACTAGGGTGGACTTGAATAATGCTCTAGACAGAGTGAAGGGCACTGCAGTGCCAGTGGAAATAATATCTACCGTGTGTTAATTAGTGACTTAATTTTACACGTGCCTATATGGCAGATGTAGATATGATTTATAGGACTGCAGTAGTGCCATTTAAGGTATAACTTATTATAATATATTCGTTATAATTACTATAGACTGTGGCCTTGTTAAACTATAGTGTGATGATTAGCACTGTTAGTGGAAACTAGCTAGAGTAGTGAAGTGATACTTGGCTCTGTTAGCTAGAATAGATTAGTGAAGTGTTGATAAGCTTTACTAGTTGAGAATTGAGTAATGAAGGATAATTGGGATCTTCCCGTAGGTGTCCCTGGTGGGCGGGGGTCCGCATTCTGTTTGCTGATATTTTTTCTTTGTCATAGCCTGATTCGACTCTAGGTGGGTAGCTAATCTGCTCTGTGACTAAGTCTAGTTAGCTAAAGATCATTAAGCAAGGTGATAGGCTTACACTCAGCCGAAGGGATCAGTGACTAGTACTATCACCCGATGTGTTGTTTCTATCCTAGGTTCCCTACCAGATCCAAGGAAACTCTACAAGTTTTGGGAAAGAATTAAAAAACCCATTCTGAAGAACACCAGTTCAAGAGTCAATAAAGTTGCATACAGGAACGTAACTTACGCTAGAAGGAAATTGATTCATCAAAGAGAGTGATGCATACTGATGCACCACACAGCATTAGACAGTAGTAACGAACCGAGAACCGGCTAAGAGTACCTAGTGTTAGTACAGCAACAATTAACATTAGAAATTAGCACTTATGGACTGAATGGTTCGATGTGCAACGAGGATGATCTGTCGATTAACTAACTAACTAACTAACTGCGTACACACTACAAAAGACTTGTGCAGTTTGTTTAGGAACATTAGGAACGGACATTGTGTAGAGTGCAACCGGTCCCTGATTAACTGTTAATACCACCGGTGTCTATTTCGGATGTTCATGAAATGGGATTACCAGAGGTCTACAGAGGCAAAGCAGTATCCGGCAAGATGGTTCCGGCAACGGGTGAGACGTACTTGTTCTGACGTAACGTGCTGTGGTCTATCTTTGCTGTGATCAGCTGACTGAGTTGATGTCTGAGAGTCAGAGTCTACACACTTTATAGAACACGTCACACATTTTCTTCACATACACGTCTCATATACGTTACACTTTTATTTTAATAAATTACTCTTTATTAATTTCTAGAAGCAAGAGTTGTTGAGTATGTTGCGTTGGGGAAGTATGAGAAGGGGGCATAGTACGACAGTGAGAGAGTGATAGGAAAAGGTGTCCATAGGTTGATGGAGTGTGTTGGACGGAAGCTGGTGGATTCTCCAGAATATTGAGGGGAAAAAAAATAATATTATAATGTGGGTGTCGGATCTCCTCACTCCAGGGACGACACTTTAAAGGAGGACACGACATTATTGGGGGCTCGTAAACGTGATCTTTGGACAGCGGGATCTCTCGTAAACGTGATCTTTGGACAGCGGGATCTCTCGTAAACGTGATCTTTGGACAGCGGGATCTCTCGTAAACGGGATCTTTGAACAGCGGGATCTCCCGTAAACGGAATCCTTGGACAGCGAGATCTCCTGCAAGCAGGAACCTTTGACAGTGGGATCTTCTGACAACGGGGTCTTTTGACACGGGATCCTTAGTTATAAAAGGGAGATATCATTTTGGAGAATCCAGCTAGAGTGAATGTGGATAGGGGTTAGGACTAATATCTTACCTGTTCACACTTCACACGTCTGCATAGGTCTGTGGTCCTGATTCTACTCTTGTCACTGAGTGAATGTACTGTGTGTGGTAATATCTAGATTTATAGTACTTGTTCATATATCGGTATAGTAATTTGCAGTTATATTGTACTAGAGCTGCTAGCTTACCTCTCTGTATAATGGCCACCCCTAAACTTAGCACGTTAGAATTAAAGGCCAGGGGGGAAGAAATGGGATTGGCTGGGTCTTCTCTAACGGATTACATACAGGAAGTGGAGAGAGAGTATCGTCAAGCGGAACGGGAAGAGCGAAAGGCCGAGTTGGAATTGAGAAGGGAAGCTGAGCAAGCAGCTAGGAAATTTGAAGCTGAGCAAGCAGCTAGGAAATTAGAAGCTGAACAGGAAGCACAGAAAAGGGAGCACGAGTACCGGATGAGGGAACTCGAGCTCAAGAGTCAATCTAATGGAGAAACTGAGGGAGCAGTTGGAGGTTCCTCCATCCCAGGATCAACACCAGTAGGTGGACATGGGTACCATGCTATGAAGTTTCCTTTAGCGGTCTACGAGGAGGACAAAGAGAAGATTGATCAATACCTTCAACGCTTCGAGGCTATGTCAGTTGCTATGGGTTTGGAGCGTAACAAATGGAATCTTAAGCTATCCCAGGGATTACGCGGGACGGGATACGAGGTTTATACTCGCCTGCCACCAGGACATGAGAACAATTATGATGAGTTAAAGACGGCTCTGCTGAAACGATTCGAGGTTACGTCACATACCTACCGGAAAAAATTTCGAGCAGCGAAACGAGAACCAGGAGAGTTGTTTGCCGCCTACAGTTTGCGTCTTAAATCTTATCTCCATAAGTGGATGGATTTGGCTGGGTTCGCACATGACTATGAGAGTCTGGAAGAGCTCATGGTGGTCGACCAGTTGAAGAAGCAAATGTCTAAACCTCTCAGGACGTTCCTGGGAGAACAAGGAGCGGAACGTATTGACCTCGTGACTAAATTAGCAGAACGGTTCGTCGAAGTACATGGGGAGGCAGGGGAAAACCTTTCCACCAACTCCAAAAGTCAAGAGAAACATGACAAGAAGAAAACCAAAAACTCAGGAACAAAAAAATGGGAACCTTATGTGCAAAAATCAGAGGATAGTTCAGAGAAGAAGAAGGAGGGAAGCAAGAGCACTTCAAGCTCTACACCTAAACGACCGTGGTCGGAGAAGTGGTGTTCAATTTGTAAGTCACCCTCTCACAATACGAGGGACTGCAAATCGAAGGCTAAGAACCCTCACTTCGCAGCATGTCAAGTGACTTCCAAGGAGGTTGTCACGGAAAATGCCAAGGTCAACAAGGAAGCTCGCCACCAGGAGAGCTCACTCAAGTCCGACAATAGAAAATCTAGGACAGGGAAATGGTGCAACCAATGCAAGTCAAACACGCACAATGCTATTGACTGCAGGGAAAAGTCAGGAGACACTCAATTCGTCGTGTGCTCAGGGAAACCTAAGGTGGAGCCCACCGAACAGGTCGAGGCCGAGGAAGAGACTCCAGACCAGGAAAAACCACCTGTAGTGGAATTGGTAGAGGTTAACGGTCGTCATGTGGAGTGTTTATACGACACAGGACTGGACGGGGAGGCCGTGATTTCTGCGGATCTGGTACATCCAGAACAATTCACAGGTGAAACATTGGACATACAGCCTGCACAGAAGAGTGCTGTAACCATGAAGTTGCCCATTGCTAATGTGGAGATTCGGTCAAGGTACGTCACCGGCACCATCAAGGCCGCTGTATTGACCGATCCCATTTTTCCAGTCATCCTAGGTTGCCGGTATGTCTTTCTGGGAATGCCCAGGGAGCCAATCCATATGGGAGCAATGCAGACTCGCTCTCAGACGAAAACGGAAGAGGCAGACGCAATTGTGACTAACCCAATGCCGGGGGAGCTACGAACTGCCCAGAGTGAGGATGATACTTTACGTCCTTGCTACAAAAAGCTGCAGAAAAGTGATGATCCACCAGGACGGGGGCAGTACTACATGAAGAATAGGATACTCTACAGGAGAGCAGGAAGGGGAGACAACCTATACGGTCAGTTGGTCGTCCCGAAAGCTCATCGGTCCCAGATTCTTCATATGGGGCATACCATCTCCTTTAGTGGACACATGGGTATAGCCGCCACCATGCAGCGGATTTCCTGCCACTACTATTGGCCGGGAATGACAGATGATGTGCGTCGGTATGTGAAGTCATGCCCTGAGTGCCAGAGGGTGGCACCGAAACACTGGACAGCACCGGTGGTGTTGGGTGAGATGCCCATCATGAACTCTCCTTTCGAGAGGGTAGCCATCGATATCGTGGGTCCACTTCCCAGGACTAGGAAGAGGAACATGTATATACTCACAATGGTGGATTGCTGTACAATGTGGGGTGAGGCGATACCGTTGACCACGATTGACTCGAAAAGAGTGGCAGACGCACTGATGGAGGCCTTTACCAGATTAGGCTTTCCGGATCAAATTCTGACGGATAAGGGATCTCAGTTTTGTGGAAAACTCATGGAGGAGGTATTTAGGGTGTTTCACTCTAACCACATACATACCAGCCCTTACCACCCTCAAGCCAATGGACAAGTAGAGCGTTTCAACGGCACGTTGATGACAATGCTCAGGAAACTAGCGCAGGAAAAACCTGATAGGTGGGATGAATATATCCCAGCAGCACTCTTTGCCTATCGGGAAGTTCCTCATGGCTCAACAGGACTACCACCCGCTACGTTGCTGTTTGGTCGTCCAATCAAAGGACCGTTGGAAGCCATGTTGAGGAGTTGGACTGAAGAGGGGACGTCAGAAGAAGTGATCTCATCCTATCAATACGTGGAGGAACTGAAAGAAAAACTCCACAAGGGATGGACTCTGGCAAATCAAAACTTGAAAAAAGCCAGGAAAAGACATGCGGCTTACTACAACCGTAGGTCTAAAGAAAGATCTCTAGAGGTGGGAGATAAAGTCTTGTTGCTACTCCCAACGGGAAACAACAAACTGGAGATAGGTTGGCAAGGACCATTTCCCGTGGAAAGGGTGATATCCAGAACCAACTATCAGATCCGGATCCGGGGAAAGTCGAAGATTTTCCATATCAATCTCTTGCGGAAATACGAAGAGAGACCCGGAGACAAGGCAGCTCACCTCATGGCAATGGCAGTTGCAGTGGAGACTGAAGTGGGAACCAGCGAGGGCAGGGAATATCCCTTAGTACACCAGGAAACCTATAGGGATGTACAAGTGAACCCTGATCTGACCTCACAGGAGAGGGAAAAGATAACCCAGGTTCTCAAGTCTCATAAGGAGATACTGACTGATAAACCAGGACGAACGAGGTTGGTTGAGTTCGAGATGACTTTGACCACACAGGAGCCTGTTCGCCAAAAGGTTTACCCAGTGCCATTCTCTAAAGAAAAGGCCCTGGAGGAGGAAATACAAAAACTGCTGGAGGATGACGTGATTGCACCATCCACATCCCCATACAATGCAGGGGTAGTTTTGTTACGGAAACCAAGTGGAGAACACAGGTTGTGTATAGACTACCGACTTCTGAACAGTCACACAATTTCAGGTGGAACCTTTGCCGAATCCAACTCAGTTATTCGCTAGGCTCCATAAGGCTCGGTACTTTTCAAAGGTGGATCTGAGTCGGGGGTACTATCAGATACCAGTCAAACCGGAGATTCGACCACTGTTAGCTTTCAGTACACCCAGGGGACACTACGAATTCAAGGTCATGCCTTTTGGACTCAGCAATGCACCTAGTGTGTTTACACGCATGATGAGGACTTTACTAGATCCGTTACAGGATCCGTCCATCATCTCATTCATGGATGATATTCTGATTTCCAGTGACAGCTTGGATGACCACTTACAATCCTTGGAGAGAGTGTTTAATAGACTCAAGGAAGCAGGGCTTACTGCTCGTCCAACCAAGTGCAGGATTGGTTACCAGACTCTGGAATTTCTAGGTCACACCATCACTCCAGGACACATTGTTCCAGAAGAGAAGAACCTGGAGAAAATCAGAAATGCACCAAGGCCAAAAACGAAGAAGGATGTGCGATCTTTTCTCTCGTTGTGTGGGTTCTACCACAAATTTATCCCACATTTCACGGAACTGGGAGCTCCGTTGACGGAAACCTTGAAAAAGGGATTACCGGATCAAATCATTTGGACACCAGAATGTGAGAATGCCTATAGTCAGTTAAAGGAGGCCTTGGTCAGCAAACCTGTATTACAGCTCCCTGACCTTTCCAAACCATTTGTGTTGAGAACGGATGCAAGTGCGATTGGAATTGGAGCCGCTTTGTTACAGGAAGGAAAAGACGATGCTTCGGTTTTGAAACCTGTGGCATACGCAAGTAAGAAACTTCTACAGGCGGAGAGGAATTATTCAACCGTCGAGAGAGAATGCTTGTCCCTCGTATGGGCAGTGCAAAAATTTCAGCCATATTTGTATGGAGTTAAGTTTCGGGTCCAGTCGGATCATCAGCCCCTGATGTTCCTGGCTATTCCTCAGAAGCTCAACGCCCGTTTGATGCGGTGGTCGTTGTTACTTCAACCGTATAATTTCACAGTAGAGTACATTCCTGGGAAGGAAAATGTTGGAGCGGATTTCTTGTCAAGACACCCAGCTCCTGAAGAAGAAGAATGAATCATCTGGACTAAACTCACGGTGGAGAAGAGTGAGATGGACTACTCTCTTAGGAGGGGGCCTATGTCACAAAATGAAACCGTGTGTTTATCCGGTTGATTATTATAGAGGATTTTCGGATTAAGTGGACGATCGACCAGCGACATCTATTTGTACTAACAGAGTAAACACAGTTGTACAGGTTACATCGTGTCAGCCCATAAACACATTTGGTGGTGAGGGAGAAGGATATGGAATGGTTCCGTTTGTCATCTATACTGCCGGACATCAGACGGAAATGGCTGCTGGGATTGTCACCACGGAACAGAAGAGTGACAAGTTTGTCAACATTTGAATGCAGATGGAAGCCGTGAGATCACAGGGGCAGATGTAAAACGGAAGTATCTAGTACGGAAAACAGTGCATCTGTCAATTCTTGGTTTCCGGAACATCAAGATGATTGGCAGCTTGGTATCGAAACTCTTTGTTGGGAGTTTACAGAAACTAGCTGGCTTGTTTTGAGAATCTAGGCAATTACTGACAACTTTGACAGGATTTAAGCCAGGAAAATAGTTCTTGACAGGGGATGATTTGCCACTGTGCCACCTGTGTGGGGGGGGGGGGGGGGGGGTAAAGGATAACGTCACGTGGACAACTTTGGTAGTTTGCCATATAAACTCGAGTTGAGATCAACTAGGGTGGACTTGAATAATGCTCTAGACAGAGTGCAGGGCACTGCAGTGCCAGTGGAAATAATATCTACCGTGTGTTAATTAGTGACTTAATTTTACACGTGCCTATATGGCAGATGTAGATATGATTTATAGGACTGCAGTAGTGCCATTTAAGGTATAACTTATTATAATATATTCGTTATAATTACTATAGACTGTGGCCTTGTTAAACTATAGTGTGATGGTTAGCACTGTTAGTGGAAACTAGCTAGAGTAGTGAAGTGATACTTGGCTCTGTTAGCTAGAATAGATTAGTGAAGTGTTGATAAGCTTTACTAGTTGAGAATTGAGTAATGAAGGATAATTGGGATCTTCCCGTAGGTGTCCCTGGTGGGCGGGGGTCCGCATTCTGTTTGCTGATATTTTTTCTTTGTCATAGCCTGATTCGACTCTAGGTGGGTAGCTAATCTGCTCTGTGACTAAGTCTAGTTAGCTAAAGATCATTAAGCAAGGTGATAGGCTTACACTCAGCCGAAGGGATCAGTGACTAGTACTATCACCCGATGTGTTGTTTCTATCCTAGGTTCCCTACCAGATCCAAGGAAACTCTACAAGTTTTGGGAAAGAATTAAAAAACCCATTCTGAAGAACACCAGTTCAAGAGTCAATAAAGTTGCATACAGGAACGTAACTTACGCTAGAAGGAAATTGATTCATCAAAGAGAGTGATGCATACTGATGCACCACACAGCATTAGACAGTAGTAACGAACCGAGAACCGGCTAAGAGTACCTAGTGTTAGTACAGCAACAATTAACATTAGAAATTAGCACTTATGGACTGAATGGTTCGATGTGCAACGAGGATGATCTGTCGACTAACTAACTAACTAACTAAAAAACTGCGTACACACTACAAAAGACTTGTGCAGTTTGTTTAGGAACATTAGGAACGGACATTGTGTAGAGTGCAACCGGTCCCTGATTAACTGTTAATACCACCGGTGTCTATTTCGGATGTTCATGAAATGGGATTACCAGAGGTCTACAGAGGCAAAGCAGTATCCGGCAAGATGGTTCCGGCAACGGGTGAGACGTACTTGTTCTGACGTAACGTGCTGTGGTCTATCTTTGCTGTGATCAGCTGACTGAGTTGATGTCTGAGAGTCAGAGTCTACACACTTTATAGAACACGTCACACATTTTCTTCACATACACGTCTCATATACGTTACACTTTTATTTTAATAAATTACTCTTTATTAATTTCTAGAAGCAAGAGTTGTTGAGTATGTTGCGTTGGGGAAGTATGAGAAGGGGGCATAGTACGACAGTGAGAGAGTGATAGGAAAAGGTGTCCATAGGTTGATGGAGTGTGTTGGACGGAAGCTGGTGGATTCTCCAGAATATTGAGGGGGAAAAAAATAATATTATAATGTGGGTGTCGGATCTCCTCACTCCAGGGACGACACTTTAAAGGAGGACACGACAGTGATGTAGTTGTTTCTTACATGTCTGTGTGATGTAATTGTTTCTTGCATGTCTGTGTGATGTTATTGTTTCTTGTATGTCTGTGTGATGTTATTGTTTCTTGTATGTCTGTGTGATGTTATTGTTTCTTGTATGTCTGTGTGATGTAGTTGTTTCTTACATGTCTGTGTGATGTAATTGTTTCTTACATGTCTGTGTGATTTAGTTGTTTCATACATGTCTGCGTGATGTATTTGATTCTTACATGTCTGTGTGATGTAGTTCTTTCTTACATGTCTGTGTGATGTAGTTGTTTCTTACATGTCTGTGTGATGTAATTGTTTCTTGCATGTCTGTGTGATGTTATTGTTTCTTGTATGTCTGTGTGATGTTATTGTTTCTTGTATGTCTGTGTGATGTTATTGTTTCTTGTATGTCTGTGTGATGTTATTGTTTCTTGTATGTCTGTGTGATGTAATTGTTTCTTACATGTCTGTGTGATGTTATTGTTTCTTGCATGTCTGTGTGATGTAATTGTTTCTTGTATGTCTGTGTGATGTTATTGTTTCTTGTATGTCTGTGTGATGTAGTTGTTTCTTACATGTCTGTGTGATGTAGTTGTTTCTTACATATCTGCCTCCACTGGGTTTCCAGTTACTACATATGAATAAATGTGTTTATGTATGTAATAATTCTATAAACACACGCGATATGTGGCTCCCAGGTGTATAACTAGCAGTAGATTTGTATAAAGTGTTATTCCACGTCTACAGTATTGTTTATTTATAATACTTGTGCTAAAAGTAGATAATGTCCCATAATTTAATATTAAACAGAAATTAGACACATTGAAGCTTAATGTAGTCTTAAAGAGAATTCAGACATAGTGACACATAATTTAGTATTAAACAGAATCTAGACACATTGAAGCACAATTTAGTATTAAACAGAATTTAGACACATTGAAGCATAATTTAGTATTAAACAGATTCTAGACACACTGAAGCATAATTTAGTGTTAAATATAATCTAGACATATTAAAGCAATTTTAGTATTAAACAGAATCTAGACACAGTGAAGCATGATTTAGTGTTTAACAGATTGCAGTCACCACCTGGGACAGTATAATGAGGCAAAAATACAGGTGCAGTGAGGAACATTTTTTAACTATGTGCTTATCTAGAGCCACATCGCGTGGCTCACCGTTAAAATTGGAAGCCACCACGTATGGCTTGTCGAACGAAGCTATTTCGCTGGCAACAAACTCACACTTAAATGTCTAATGCAATTTTCTCGGCAAGTCTGTCTCGAATATGCCAGAATTTAAGTTTGTTTTCACATTTGGTTCAGCTTGGCCAGGCTTTCTCGAGAACTGAACCAAATACGGACGTGTCTGGACACGAGAAATACATCTACAGATATTGCGAATTTATTTCTCCACTTATTTCAATGTTCTAAAAAGCATTCCCTGGCAAATGATATTTCAGACTTGAAGCTGCCGTTGGAAACACGATGCAGTGAGCAAAAGCTGGATCGATGACGCGCTAAGATACCAGGCGTGATCAACTGAAACCCGTCTCGATGGCGTTATTGCGAATTATGAAAGATATATCTTCAGGTGTGGTAAAATTAAAGAAAGCAGGGGGAAAAAACGTTTAACGGGGTTTAAAGGCGACATGAACGATTTTACCGCACCGGGTTTTATCTCATCTCATCTCATCTCATCTCATCTCATCTCATCATGTTCCTCTTGTACCTTGCGGTGTCGAGGTGAAGTATAAACTTCGTGAGAGTGCCCGGTTATGGGCTTCGTATATCGACATTCCCATGGATTCTGTTATTCCCTCCGTCCAGCGTTTACGTGGTCGGCCTCTTCCTCTGTTTCCATCTGGTCTGTACGTCATTGCCTGTTGTGGCATGCTGTTGACTGGTAGCCTACTTGCATGGCCAAACCATTTGACTTGCTGCTTTCTAATAAAATCTAGAGCAGCTTTAACCCCCACTTTAGTCCTGATTTCTTCATTTCTGATCTTATCTCTTCTTGATACGTTGAGTATTCTTCTCAGGAACCTCATTTCTGTTGTTGTGATTTTTCTTTTCTCTTTTTCTGTCATTGTCCAGGTTTGGCATTGGTAGCACAGAGTTGGTAGGAAGATTGTGTTGTAAAGTGCTTTCTTAGTAGTTATTGATACATGTTTGTTCTTTAGTATTGGTGCCATTTGTCCAATGAGTTGATTTGCCTTATTGCACCTATTTTCGATCTCGTCTTCTGATCTGCCATTTGATGATATTATACTTCCTAGGTACTTGAAGCTCTTTACTTGTTTCAAGGGATGTTCGTTTAGGTGAATTGTTGCTGTTTGTTCTTCTTTAGTTATAGTCATTACCTCTGTTTTGCTTGTGCTAATTTTCATGTTATGTTCCCTACACATTTCGTTTAGACTATTCATGTGGTCTTGTAATTCAGCTTCTGATTTTGCTATTAGTGCTTGGTCGTCCGCAAACAGGAGTTCTCTAATGGTTAGATTTGCAGATGGTTCTTCTTCTGTGTTCTCGTCATGCGGTATTCTTGCTGTCTCTGCTTGGCTGGTTTCTTTACATATGTTGTCTATATATGTTATGAACAAGAGAGGGGACAGGACACAACCTTGTCGTACTCCAGATCTTATGGTGAAGGGTTCTGAGTGTCCTCCAGTTGCTCTCACTATGCATTCACTGTTGTCGTATAAACTTCTACATAGGTTTGTTAGATGTGTGCTCACTCCATATTGTTTAAGGATTTCCCACAGCTTGTTTCTATCTACCCTATCAAATGCCTTTTCTTGGTCAACAAAGGCTAAGTAGAGTGTTTCATTGAATTCAATTGATTTTTCTATAAGTTGTCTAAGAGCAAAAATGGCGTCTGTGCATCCTTTGTTTTTCCTAAATCCAAGCTGCGTTTCGCTTAGCTGGGGTTCTAAAGTAGTTCGTAATCTTTTTTCAAGAATTTTGCAAAATATTTTCCCAGTATGACTCAACAGTGAAATGCCTCTGTATTGTGTGCAATCTCTTTTGCTGCCTTTGTTTTTCCAAATTGGGATAATTATGGCGTTTCCCCAGTCTCGTGGTGTCTGTTGTTCTACCCAAACATGGTTGAATAGTTTTATCATTCATGTTTTAGTCTCTTTTCGCATGGCCGCCTGTCGAAAGTGACGCACGAAGCACGAACTCCAGCGACAACCCGTAGAAGTCTCGGGGGGGGGGGGGGGGACTGCTTTAGTGAACCGAATGAGAGAATGGAACTGCGCCTAGGAGCACCGCGAGGCAGGCAGTTGACGCACCTCGCCATGAAGCCTCCCAAAGAACATTGAGAGGCCGGGTTAGGATGCCAGCCTGTACCTGTTGTCGGAAGAAGAAATTCGGACACGCAACCCCGGATGTGGAGGATACTGTTCTCAAAAAATGACTGTAGCGTAATAAACAAATCAATCTAACTCTAAAGTGATGATCAAAATAAATGTAATTCTGACATGATGATCACATAAATCTAATTCTAAAATGATGATAAAATCAATGTAACTCTAACGCGATCGTCACATCAATGTAATTCTAACGTGATGATCAAATCAAGCACTAACCTGACGATCAAACAAATCTAACTCTAAATGATGATTAAATCAATCACAACTCTAACATAATGATCAAATCAATCACAACTCAAACGTGATGATTAAATCAATCTAACTCTAACGTTATAATCAATTTTACCTGTAAGTCCGTTGCGTGTTACATGAATTGGCCTACTCCGACGACAGATTAACACCAGGTAAGTCACTTTCCGGATAAAAAGAGCGGTGAAGACATCTTGAATAAGTTAACCCAAAAAAAGAACTGGTTACTCATATTCGACGAAGACAGTCCACATTCTTTGGGCATGTCATGAGAAGAGGAAATCGTCACAACAGGAAAACTGAAAGGGGGAAGAAGCAGGGGACCACCAAGACAGAAGACGTTGGGCAGTGTCTTCTTTTTCTTCTGCGGTCATCCGGAGTTTTTTTTTTTCCGGACGTGATTGCGTTGTGCCTGTTTACAGTAGAGCTGCGTTCTTGCGCCGTTAGGCCGACACATCCGACTTCTGCGGGCATTTGTTGACTGGGTTAACCTTCTCGGGGCGTTGGGCAGTTTGGCATCATGCACAATGTAACAAACTATCGTCTGTTGACACGGCGTGGTGCCAGTGAAGATTGTAACATACATCTTTGATACATACACCAGAAACTAAAAACAATGGATTTAATATGATCTCAGGTTTGAACTGTGACTCCATGATCAACATAATAAACCAACGACTATAGATATAATATGAGCGAATACTGCAAGATACACCAATGGCCAACACCAGAAACCAACAATAGTGAACATGATTTGATGAAAGATTATAACGTAAACATTTGACCAACACAAGAAACCAGCAACAGTGAACATAATTTGATGAATGATTGTAACGTACACCTTTGACCAACACAAGAAACCAACAACAATGAACATGATTTGATGAAAGATTGTAGCGTACACCTTTGATCAACACAAGAAACCAACAAGACTAGACATAAATTGATGAAAGATTGTAACATACACATATGACCACTACCAGGAACCAACAACAATGCGCATAATTTGATCAAAGCCTGCAACATACCCATATCATCAACATCGCCAACCTCCATCTGTATATGACCTTCTCAGTACTATCTCCTCTAACCCTAGAGAATACAAGTTGCCTTCAAAGACAAATAAACCACACGATGTTTCATTCCTTCAGAACCAGCCCAAGACCCAGACTGCCAATCTCCAGAAGAGGGAATCTCCATTCAAGGGAAACCGGAGAAGTCCCCAGATTACGTCTGTATAAACATGGGGAAATTGAGGGCCGATTGTTGTCTTAACGAGAGCACAAACCGGAGTGTAGCATCAAAGAACACATCATTGTTGTCTGGGATGTATAGTTCCCTCAAACCGAGACTCTAGCAATCTGTCTGTCCACCGAGTACTTCTTCGGGAGAAATTGTTATTTTACTAACAGATGTTATAAATACAGACAGATAAGGAACCCAATGTTTGAATGACTCAACGATCCCCAGAGTCAGTTAGTAAGTTGAAGTCGGCGTAACAGCTGGGGTCAAAGTGATTGCGTTTAAACTTCCGGTGCGCTGCGATGGTGTTAGGCGTTCGTTCCTTACATCAGTCAGTATGACGTCAACGTTGACTTCTCGTTCAGAGAGCAATGGCAAGCTACACAACGTAAACTTGAAAAGAAAATAAACCTAGGGTTGGAGTTGATCGCGGCGTCCAGCAAAGGTTATGCAACAGTAAAGTAGGTCAGTAAGTACATAAGGGATTAAGTAAGTAAGTATGGAATTAAGTGATGTAAGTAAGTGTTTACTGAAGTAACTAAGTAGTTATTTTTTTCCCGCATATCCTTTACAGGACATTACAGTGAACACCAGCATTTTTCAGCTGCTGTTGATGTCTTGGTAAGTTTTACGTACAGTAGTTTTCCATTGCTTTCTGAACGACGGCTCACATACCCTCCGTAAGTAACCAAAGCGACGCGATCCGCTGCCGAATCTTGCGCAGCTGTGTTTCTTATGTGAGTATACGGGATTACGAACTTCGTCGTTAACTCCTTCCCCTGGGAGACTGGCAGTAGTTAATTAAGTCAGTAAATAATTACCTAAGTATAATTAAGTAATGAAGTAACTAAATCAGCAGTTAACCAAGGAAGGAAGTAAGTAAACCAATGCCACACCTGGACAATGACAGCAAAATAAAACAGAAAAATCACAACAGAAATGAGATTCCTGAGAAGAATAATCAATGTATCAAGAAGAGATAAGATCAGAAATGAAGAAATCAGGACTAAAGTGGGGGTTATGACAGCGTTAGATTTTATTAGAAGGCAGAAAGTCAAATGGTTTGGCCATGTAACTAGGTTACAAACTAACAGTATACCACAACAAGCAATGATGTTGAGGGAAGCAGAGGAAGAGGCCGACCACGTAAGCGATGGACGCAGGGGATAATAGAGTCCATGGGAATATCGATACATGAAGCCCATAAGTAGGCACTCTACCGCTGTTTATACTTCACCTCGACACCGCAAGTTGCAAGAGGAACATGATGAGATGAGACGATGAGTAAGTAAGCAAGTAATTAAGTAAGTAATGTGGTAAATAATAAAGTAACTAAGCAATTAAGTAAATAAGTAAGTAAGTAAGTAGGTAAGTAAGTAAGTAAGTAAGTAAGTAAATAAGTAATTACGCAAGTAAGTCATTAAGTAACTAAGTAAAAAGTAATTAAGTAAGTGCGTAAGTAGATAAGTAAAGAGCCTTCTTTACACTCTTTAATGCGCATGGTACATATGGTGCTAGGCGAACTCGAACCCCTGATTATCCGGCCGGGAGGCAGGACCCTAGCTACTACATTACAGGTGCTTCCTTGTCGAAGTCACCTGATAAATCAATGAATAGTATTTGATTGGCTGACATGTAAGAGTTGTGGCTTTTTTATGTCTCATTCATAAGCATGTGCAATACCGAGCAACGCACTCTGTAAGTTCTTGTATATGTTTTCTGTGTTGTTGATGTTTCAGCAGTGGTTTGTTTCTTCATTTCTCTATCTCTTTATTTAGTTATTTTCCCCGTTGTCCATCACTCCTCTCTGTCCATTAATATTTGTCACAGTCTCTCCGTTTTCTGTTCTATACTTCACACTTTCTCTCATGTTTCATCACCTCGTTTTCTTACCACCCTTAATCACGTCTTTCACCCCTTAACGTCATCTAGCCATCTCTCATTCCACTTTGCGTCATTCTAATTTCATGTTCTTGAGCAACTTTTATATTCCTGTCACGCATTTGTTTGTAGCCATCTGCTCGAACTCACCTACCCTCTCTCTCTCTCTCTCTCTCTCTCTCTCTCTCTCTCTCTCTCTCTCTCTCCCTCTCTCAATCTCTTCCTGTTTCTCTCTCCCATCCTCTCTCTAACAGTCTCTCCCCCTCTTTATCCCTTTCTCCCCCTCTCTCTTCCTTTCACCCTTCATCCTCTCTCCCTTTCTCTTTCTTCCTGTCTCCCCCCCCCCCCTTTTTCTCCAAATTCTGTCTGTCTCCACTCTATGTCATTACTCTGTCTCCACTTTGTCTCAATTATATGTCTCCGCTCTCTGTCTCCACCTTATGTCTCCACCCTCTGTCTCCACTCTCTGTCTCCATTATCTGTCAATATTCTCTCTCCAATCTTTCTCTCTCTCTCTCTCTCTCTCTCTCTCTCTCTCTTTCTCTCTCTCTAGCCACCCTGCCTCACCACCCCACCCCTATTTACACACCTGTTAACACTTTACAACCCTTTAAAATATCCCCCCCCCACCCCAGGCAAACTTGCTTAACCACAATTTCTTTCTCTTGAGTTGAACTCCTGTGTTGGATCGATCCACCCGGGGTGTGTGCACTGGAAAGCCCGATCTCCCCAAAGATGGATTCCACGAGTAATTATTCCCAAGTGCACGTCTTTGCCAGGGATTACTGGACGGAGGGCAGACTCGATGAGCTGCGCATAAAACACAGAACATCACCACAACCACACGCAAATGGGATCCAGAGGAAGTAAACAAGCAAAACTAGAAAAAACCAGGATAAGAAGGCGAGAAAATGTGTAGTCAGACAAACAAGTGGACAAATAGCTTTACGAATAGAATGACTGACGGTTAGAAAGTCAGACAGACAGTTAGAAAATAAGACAGACAGAAAGTTAGACAGATAGTTAGAAAGTCAGACTGGCAGATAGAAAGTCAGACAGAGTTAGAAAGTCAGAAAGACAGTTAGAAAGACAGACAGAAAGACAGACAGACAGACAGACAGACATACAGACAGACAGACAGACATGCAGGCAGGCAGGCAGGCAGGCAGGCAGACAGTTAGAAAATCAGAGGGACAGAAAGTCAGGCAGACAGTTATAAAGTCAGACAGTTAGGAAGTCAGACAGTTAGAAAGTCAGACAGACAGTTAGAAAGTCAGACAGACAGTTAGAAAGTCAGACAGTTAGAAAGTCAGACAGACAGATATAAGTCAGACAGACAGATAGAAAGTCATACAGATAGTGAGAAAGTCAAACAGACAGTTAGAAAGTCAGACAGTTAGGAAGTCAGACAGTTAGAAAGTCAGACAGACAGTTAGAAAGTCAGACAGTTAGGAAGTCAGACAGTTAGAAAGTCATACAGATAGTGAGAAAGTCAAACAGACAGTTAGAAGGTCAGACAGACAGTTAGGAAGTCAGACAGTTAGGAAGTCAGACAGTTAGAAAGTCATACAGATAGTGAGAAAGTCAAACAGACAGTTAGAAAGTCAGACAGACAGTTAGG
This sequence comes from Cepaea hortensis, assembly GCA_963921405.1. Lineage (NCBI taxonomy): Eukaryota > Metazoa > Mollusca > Gastropoda > Stylommatophora > Helicidae > Cepaea > Cepaea hortensis. The sequence goes on along the minus strand of OY992893.1, from coordinate 12,085,632 downwards.
AAGTCAGACAGTTAGGAAGTCAGACAGTTAGAAAGTCATACAGATAGTGAGAAAGTCAAACAGACAGTTAGAAAGTCAGACAGTTAGGAAGTCAGACAGTTAGAAAGTCAGACAGTTAGAAAGTCATACAGTTAGGAAGTCAGACAGTTAGGAAGTCAGACAGTTAGAAAGTCAGACAGTTAGAAAGTCAGACAGTTAGGAAGTCAGACAGTTAGGAAGTCAGACAGTTAGAAAGTCAGACAGTTAGAAAGTCAGACAGTTAGGAAGTCAGACAGTTAGAAAGTCAGACAGTTAGGAAGTCAGACAGTTAGGAAGTCAGACAGTTAGAAAGTCAGACAGTTAGAAAGTCAGTTAGGAAGTCAGACAGTTAGGAAGTCAGACAGTTAGAAAGCCATACAGTTAGGAAGTCAGACAGTTAGAAAGTCAGACAGTTAGAAAGTCAGACAGTTAGGAAGTCAGACAGTTAGGAAGTCAGACAGTTAGAAAGTCAGACAGTTAGAAAGTCAGACAGTTAGGAAGTCAGACAGTTAGAAAGTCAGACAGTTAGGAAGTCAGACAGTTAGGAAGTCAGACAGTTAGAAATTCAGACAGTTAGAAAGTCAGACAGTTAGGAAGTCAGACAGTTAGAAAGTCATACAGATAGTGAGAAAGTCAAACAGACAGTTAGAAAGTCAGACAGACAGTTAGGAAGTCAGACAGTTAGGAAGTCAGACAGATAGAAAGTCATACAGATAGTGAGAAAGTCAAACAGACAGTTAGAAAGTCAGACAGTTAGGAAGTCAGACAGTTAGAAAGTCAGACAGACAGTTAGAAAGTCAGACAGTTAGGAAGTCAGACAGTTAGAAAGTCATACAGATAGTGAGAAAGTCAAACAGACAGTTAGAAAGTCAGACAGTTAGGAAGTCAGACAGTTAGAAAGTCAGACAGACAGTTAGAAAGTCAGACAGTTAGGAAGTCAGACAGTTAGAAAGTCAGACAGACAGTTAGAAAGTCAGACAGTTAGAAAGTCAGACAGACAGATATAAGTCAGACAGACAGATAGAAAGTCATACAGATAGTGAGAAAGTCAAACAGACAGTTAGAAAGTCAGACAGTTAGGAAGTCAGACAGTTAGAAAGTCAGACAGACAGTTAGAAAGTCAGACAGTTAGAAAGTCAGACAGTTAGGAAGTCAGACAGTTAGAAAGTCAGACAGACAGTTAGAAAGTCAGACAGTTAGGAAGTCAGACAGTTAGAAAGTCAGACAGACAGTTAGAAAGTCAGACAGTTAGAAAGTCAGACAGACAGTTATAAGTCAGACAGACAGATAGAAAGTCATACAGATAGTGAGAAAGTCAAACAGACAGTTAGAAAGTCAGACAGACAGATATAAGACAGACAGACAGATAGAAAGTCATACAGATAGTGAGAAAGTCAAACAGACAGTTAGAAAGTCAGACAGACAGATATAAGTCAGACAGACAGATAGAAAGTCATACAGATAGTGAGAAAGTCAAACAGACAGTTAGAAAGTCAGACAGACAGATAGAAAGTAAGACAGACAGTTAGAAAGTCAGACAGACAGTTAGAAAGTCAGACAGACAGTTAGAAAGTCAGACAGATAGTGAGAAAGTCAAACAGACAGTTAGAAAGTCATACAGATAGTGAGAAAGTCAAACAGACAGTTAGGAAGTCAGACAGTTAGGAAGTCAGACAGATAGAAAGTCATACAGATAGTGAGAAAGTCAAACAGACAGTTAGGAAGTCAGACAGTTAGGAAGTCAGACAGTTAGGAAGTCAGACAGTTAGAAAGTCAGACAGACAGTTAGAAAGTCATACAGATAGTGAGAAAGTCAAACAGACAGTTAGGAAGTCAGACAGTTAGGAAGTCAGACAGTTAGGAAGTCAGACAGTTAGAAAGTCAAACAGACAGTTAGAAAGTCATACAGATAGTGAGAAAGTCAATCAGACAGTTAGGAAGTCAGACAGTTAGGAAGTCAGACAGATAGAAAGTCATACAGATAGTGAGAAAGTCAAACAGACAGTTAGGAAGTCAGACAGTTAGGAAGTCAGACAGTTAGAAAGTCAGACAGACAGTTAGAAAGTCAGACAGTTAGGAAGTCAGACAGATAGAAAGTCATACAGATAGTGAGAAAGTCAAACAGACAGTTAGAAAGTCAGACAGTTAGGAAGTCAGACAGTTAGAAAGTCAGACAGTTAGGAAGTCAGACAGAAAGTCAGACAGACAGTTAGAAAGTCAGACAGTTAGAAAGTCAGACAGACAGATATAAGTCAGACAGACAGATAGAAAGTCATACAGATAGTGAGAAAGTCAAACAGACAGTTAGAAAGTCAGACAGACAGATAGAAAGTAAGACAGACAGTTAGAAAGTCAGACAGACAGTTAGAAAGTCAGACAGACAGTTAGAAAGTCAGACAGATAGTGAGAAAGTCAAACAGACAGTTAGAAAGTCAGACCGACAGTTAGCAAGTCAAACAGACAGGAAGTCAGACAGACAGTTAGAAAGTCAGACAGACAGTGAGAAAATCAAACAGACAGTTAGAAAGTCAGACCGACAGTTAGCAAGTCAAACAGACAGTTAGAAAGTCAGACCGACAGTTAGCAAGTCAAACAGACAGTTAGAAAGTCAGACCGACAGTTTGCAAGTCAGACAGACAGTTAGCAAGTCGGGCAGACAGTTAGAAAGTCAGACGATCTCACAGACAATCACACAGACAGACCGAGAGCTACATTTTGGACAGATAATCAGACTGAGAGTCGTATGGAGTGTTAGGCTGAGATTTCGACAGACAATCAGAATGAAAGACATATAGACTAGAAGTCAGACAAACTATCATATAAACAGTCAGACGGATGGTTAGATCAGCAGACATGCAGGCAATTCTGAGGTAGACAATGTACCAGAGTGTCACAGACAGACAGACAGACAGACAGACAGACAGACGGACGGACGGACAGACAGACAGACAGACAGACAGACAGACAGACAGACAGACAGACAGACAGACAGACAGACAGACAGTGTGACGGAGATACAGACAAATAATCCGACAGAGGGACAGACAAATAATCTGACGGTGAGTCAGAGAGACAATCTAAAGTCTAAAAAAAGACAATCACACAGAGCGAGAGACAAACGTCAGACAAACAGATACACAGACAATTAGACAGAAAAATAGACATACAGTCATACAGACAATCACGAGAGTCAAATAAACAAACATAGACAGATATCGCAAAGAGTGTCATACGGGCACACGTATATAAGACAGACAAGCAAGCAGACACATGATCAGACAACCATACAGACGGACAGACACAGCCAGATATGGATGTGAAATTATCATATTTCATATGTAGGTCATAGTAGGCACTTTCTTATATTGTTTTTTCTGTTCCCCCGTTTCACTGTTAAAAATCGCATTGGCTGTGCACATGGTTGTACGTGTCAAATGTTGTACAAGGTTGTACGTGTCGAATGTTGTACATGGTTGTAAGTTTCGAATGTTGTACATGGATGTACGTGTCGAATGTTGTACAAGGTTGTACGTGTCGAATGTTGTACATGGTTGTAAGTTTCGAATGTTGTATATGGTTGTACGCGTCGAATGTTGTACAAGGTTGTACGTAACGAATGTTGTACACGGTTGTACGTGTCGGATGTTGTATACGGATGTATGTGTCGGATGTTTTATATGGTTGGATGTGTCGGATGTTGTATATGGTTGCATGTATCAGATGTTGTATATGTTTGTATGTGTCGGATGTTGTACTTGGTTGTATGTATCAGATGTTGTACAAGGTTGTGTGTATCAGATGTTGTAAATGGTTGTATGTATCAGATGCTGCACATAGTTATATGCAGATATTATTGTACATAAATAAAATAAATTTTGTTGCGTATCCCTTACGGGACGTTGCAGTCAACACCAACATTATTTCAGCTGCTGTTAATGTACTAGGCAAGTGTTACGTTCAGTAGTCTGCCATTGCTTTCTGACCGACCGGCTCCCATACCAGCACGTTGTAACACAACGCGACACGGTCTGCTGTACAAATTGGTCGCAGCTGAGCTTCGAACGCCTGGTACCGGCCCACGAACCGCGTTCGCAAGCCTTTGGCCACGGAGCCGGCTTATTGTACATGGTTGAAGAAAAAAGGACGAGGAAGAGAAGGATGAGGAGGAGGAAAGGGAGGAGAACAAGGAAGAGAAGAAGAAGCAGAAGAAGAAGAAGAAGAAGAAGAAGAAGAAGAAGAAGAAGAAGAAGAAGAAGAAGAAGAAGAAGAAGAAGAAGAAGAAGAAGAAGAAGAAGAAGAAGAAGAAGAAGAAGAAGAAGAAGAAGAAGAAGAAGAAGAATATTTCGGAAATCACTTACTGGAATATTCGTCGATGCTACGGTGTTGGTGTCCGGAGCTTGGGACCCCCTAGAGTCACCTAAAGGATGACACGAACGCCCTAAAGCCCTAAATGATAATTTACATTACGAATACGACGACCCAGTTACTCAATAGTTTAATCACCCCTGTGCTATTCTGTATTCTCACAAGCCCCTTGTTTCAACAAGGCGGGAATCCCTGCGAGTGGAAACACGTAGCAGGCGCACAGACTGAAGGATCAACTGAAAGGTCAAAGTTCGCCCCTGCCGCTCAGACCACCCCACAGGGCGCGTGGCAACAGAGAGACTACTTGACACAGAGACAAGGAGGAGAAAAAACCGCCAAGCTTAAGTTAATCCCATTGGACTTTGGTTTCCTTTGATCCCAGCTCTTAGCCTAAGGTGCTATTAGCTTCCAGAACTTTAGTGTCCCCATCAATCTGATCCCTGGAGTAGCTACCCTGGCAGGTCATGTCTTAAAAAGCTTTAGCAGTCCCTAAGCAAGGCCGGGGAGGAGAAGTAGGGGCAGAAATGAGCAATATGAGAGGGACATTGATAGAGTTGCATAGGCTAGTTGAAGATTGGGGTGGGGGGGGGGGGACTTGGCTGAATGCATATGTCCCAATGAGAGACAGAGGGCAACGGAAGAAGAGGACGCAACACCTTTGCCGCGTTTCTGGCCGTGTATATTCCAACAGGGATCCGTGATGGCGCAGTGACTAGCATGCCTGCCCGGCGGCTTGGTGGACATGGGGAGAGAAGGCCACAGACGGGGTATTGGAGTGTGGATTTAGGCTGCATTAACTCGTACAATAATTAGGCTTGTGCCTCTCAATTGCGCACCTCAGCCCGAAGCGGAGCCCGGGGCGTCGGGATTGGTAAGCGCCGCCCATTTTTCACCACTAACAGAAAGCAGGTAGTACCGTCTACTGTCATAAAGTAACTCAGTCTACTACTACTACTACTACTACTACTACTACTACTACTACTACTACTACTACTACTACTACTACTACTACTACGATAATAATAATAATAATAATAATAATAATAATAATAATAATAATAAGAAGAAGAAGAAGAAGAAGAAGAAAATATCAACAGCGCCATCTATTGTCGTCTATTACAAGTCTGTCTTGACCAGAATCAGACTGGGAACTAAAGTAAACGACTACAGTCCAAGACCACAAAGAACATCAACCAGTTGTTGGTGGAAAGCGATGGCGCGTGTTCAGGATAACAGAACATGTATTTGGCCAGCTGTGAGTCCATTAGTCCAGACTGCCGACCTGACATTTCAGGCAGGCGCGTGCCATTCCAGATTGGCAGGCCTTCTGAAGTAAACAACCAGTGTTGTTTGGGGTCGGAGCAAGGCTCACGTAAGTTGTTTGAGTGGAATGTCTCAATAAATTGCATATGCCAGCATTTTAGCCAGAGTCGTGGGAAAATCTAGCACCATTTCACACCGGCTGAAAGAACAAAGCGTACTTATGATGCCATATTGGATTTGTTAAACGCGTTGAAAGGCGGTTGGGTATGTAGTTATGTCTGAGGGGTATTCACAATGCTAACGGTCTCCCTGGTGTAGGTGTTACGCGACTTTCTCCGTAATCCCGTATACTCTTGAGACTAACGTGACGTTGCGCGAGAATCTGTAGCGGTTCTCTCCGCGTCGGTAACTTACGGGGTGTGTGATCCGGTCGCTCAGAAAGCAATGGCAAACTACTGAGCGTAATCTTGCCAAGAAATCAACAATCAGCTGAAAGATGCTGATGTTGACAGCGATGTCCTGTAAAGGATATGAGAAAAAAGAGCTACTGCTTTCATGAACATCTTGTTAAATATTTCACACACCTTATGTTATCACTATCTTCTTCTTCTTCTTCTTCTTCATCTTCTTCTTCTTCTTCTTCTTCTTCTTCTTCTTCTTCTTCTTCTTCTTCTTCTTCTTCTTCTTCTTCTTCTTCTTCATCTTCTTCTTTTCTTCCTTCTTCTCCTCCTACTCTTCCTCCGCCTCAGCCTCCTTCTCCTTCTTATTCTCCTCTTCCTATTCCTTCTTCTGCCTCATCTTCTCTATCTCCTTTTCCCCTTTCGCCCCTCCTCCTTGAAATACGTAAAACAGCAAACTATACTTGCCACTTCACTCTATCAGTAGTGCAGAGGCAACTTTGAAATCAAGACAGTACGGGTATTTATGTCAAACTTGAAAGGCCACAATGCGGTATTTTTCTCAAGACCCCAGGGAGCAATTGGGGCGCAACAGCCAGCTTGACAAGCGATGCCTGGGCGTATTTCTTTTGCAAAAATATACAATACCACAAGGTATTACTTCCCCTTGCCCCCAAAGGGAGAGAACAATTCCAATGAAAGCAAGAAAACTGTTCAGTTCGTGAACGGGGCAAAGTCTGAGGGAAATTGTTTCATTCAGGCAGCAAGTTATAGTTAGGGCACTTTCTCTTGTGTCTACCTCAGACTGGGTGTTTCTCCTGGGTTCGCATCCCCTGTGTGGCACGGTTATGTTTACAGTATCACCTGGAAGTGTTCAGAGTGGGGTGGGCAACGTCTTTCTTTCTTTCTTTCTTTCTTTCTTTCTTTTCTTTCTTTCTTTTCTTAGATCTTTCCTTTCTTTTCTTACATTTTTCTATTTCATTTTCTGATTGAGTTTCTATGTTTGTTAGTTTCTATCTTTATTTCTCAGCATGTCTTTGAATTTTCTTCATTACTTTCTTACCTTGTTTCTTTGTGTTTATTTCTAACCATCTCTCCTTCTATTTTTCATCCATTTCCCCCTTCCTTCTTTGTGACTTTTTCTTTGTTTTGTTTGTTTGGTTCTATCTGTCTTTATCTATTTCATTCTTTATTTGATCTTCGTCTTTATCTATTTCATTATTTCTTTGAGCTTCATGTTTATTTATTTCGTTTCCTTTCTTTATTTCTCAACGCTTCTGTGTGTTTTCGACATTTCTTTCCCAGCGTTTCTCTGTGCTTTTTTATAACGTTCTATCCGTGTTCTTTTGTTTCACCCCATCTCTGCCCCCCTTTTTCACCTTCTTTTTATAATATAGACATATTGTAATTGTAATGTACTTGTAATACACAGTAATTGCAGTGAATCTTGGAATATAAATGAACAAATTACGAAGAACTTGAAACCAACAGAGATGTAGTTCCTGGGATGAATGTCACGAATTCCTTGAAGTGCCAAAGTAACTAACGACGATTGCCAGAAAGAGGCTAATGAAACCAGAACATTATATACAGAAATAAGAAAGGAGCAAACAGCTTTCTTTGGTCATACGATGAGAAGAGAGGCATTGGAGAACATAGTGGCAACTGGAAAGATCGAGGGGAAGAGAGGCATAGTCCGACGAAGAGAAATGATGCTGGATGGATTGAGACAGTGGTATGGAGGAATATCATCAGCAGAGTAGATCCAGAACACCAAAGACGAGATCTATGGGGAGACATCACCGCCTACGTATTCTGGCAGAGCAATTGATAACAATGATGATGATAGTAATTCATAAAGATCCAAAACATACTGGGGTTGACTGCCACGTTCTGTAAAGGACATGCAATTAAGATTCTTTTGTAGTCCCTATATAGATCAAATATGTTAGGGGAAAATGAACTAAAGAACAAGAGAATGATAGAGCGAACTTTATTTTCAAAGGGTCACAAATTGGGCACGCCCGGTCTTACACGTCTTACATCCGGTCTTTCCAATCACTCATCTTTGGCACGTCACTGATCTATTGTGCATGTTACATTCACACAGGAAACACAACATTGTCAAATGAATGCGGTGAAGTTACACTAGCACAAATAGTTGTTTTGTTGAGCTTATTCGGTGCCGCGAGAAAACGCAAAAATTAACATGTGGCTACAGATGATTCTTGGGAAGGACGTCGAAGTAGGCAGACGGGCAGGTGAGAATTCGCGTTCAATTAAAACCAAGACTATGTTAGCAACCACTTCAAAGGTAACTACAGCTCACTCCATTTGATTTGTAATTCTTCGTGCCGCACGTGCATGACCAGGTGTACAGAAAACCGGTGGGGCCAGAGAGTGAGTGAGGGAGAGAGAGAGAGAGTGAGAGAGAGAGAGAGTGGGAGAGATAGGGTGAGAGAGATAGAGTGAGAGAGAGAGTGGGAGAGATAGGGTGAGAGAGATAGAGTGAGAGAGTGAGAGTGGGAGAGAGAGGGTGAGAGAGAGGGAGGGAGTGAGAGAGAGGGAGAGAGAGAGAGTGGGAGAGATAGGGTGAGAGAGATAGAGTGAGAGAGTGAGTGAGAGAGAGAGAGAGAGTGAGAGAGAGAGTGAGAGAGAGAGAGTGGGAGAAATAGGGTGAGAGAGATAGAGTGAGAGAGAGAGAGAGAGTGGGAGAGATAGGGTGAGAGAGATAGAGTGAGAGAGTGAGAGTGGGAGAGAGAGGGTGAGAGAGAGGGAGGGAGTGAGAGAGAGGGAGAGAGAGGGAGCGTGTGAGAGAGTGAGAGACAGAGTGAGAGAAGGAGAGAGTGTAGGAGAGAGTGGAAGACAAAAAGAGACAGAGAGACACAGAGAGAAAGAGACACAGAGAGAGACAGAGAGACAGACAAGGCCAGAGAGAGAGAGAGAGACACACACACACAGACATAGAGAGAGAAAGAGAGAGAGAAGAAATAAAGACAGAATGAGAAAATAAAAAGGGGGTGGGGGTGAGTGAAACACGAGAGAGAAAAGATAGAATAACCGAGAGAGAAATAAACGAGAGAATGAGGAAGCGACATTGAGAACGAGACAGACAGACAGACAGACAGACAGACAGACAGACAGACAGACAGACAGACAGACAGACAGACAGACAGCGAGGCTGTAACGAACGATTTGTCTACAAGAGAACTTACGAGGTAGACTGCCTGTGACGAGAACACTCGAGACTACCTTCTGCAAATTGATGTTTCAGGCCTTCCTCAAGAACGTGTTCTTTGAACGGAAGTAGGCGGCTAAAGATGACTTCCCTTTTCTCCCATTCATGTCCAGTTTTATGTTGTGACCCCATGCCCATGACCTCTCCAGCTCTACCTACACTCATAGATGAGTATAATACTAATCTTAGCTGTCTATGTGGCATAAAGCATTGACGTGGTCGGAAGGATCAGACCGCTCGCTCTGAAACTCCCGGTGCGATTATGACTTGGTAGCGGTTCAAACCCTAAGCCGACATTAAGTTTGACTTAAGCATTGACTTCACGTTCGTAAATGTCAGAAGGAGAGAGCTGAATGTCCGAAGGAGAGAGCTGAATGTCAGAAGGAGAGAGCTGAATGTCAGAAGGAGAGAGCTGAAGTGCCTTGTTGAACCTGTTTTGCTGTATGGCAGTGAATCTTATAATGTAAATGAACAAATTAGGAAGAACTTGGAAGCAACAGAGATGTGGTTCCTGAGACGAATGTTGCGAATTCCTTGGACTGCCAGAGTAACTACCAATGATTGCCTGAAACTAGAACAATATATACAACAATAAGACAGAGGCAAATTGCTTTCTTTGGTCATGTGATGAGAAGAGAGGCATTGGGGAACATCGTGACAACTGATAATGTCAATGGGAAAAGAGGCATAGGCAGACCCAGAGAAATAAAGCTGGATGAACTGAAACAGTGACGAATATCTTAACAGAGTTGATTCAGAAAACCAAAGACTGAGAACTGATGAGAGACATGAACGCCCACGCCAGCTAACATGGCACATGATGACAATGATGACGTTGTGAAAGTCGGAAATTGTTTGAAGACGTGGCCACACAATTTCTTCTTCGTGTATAGTTAGACAACAACAAACAATTGATTATGTGGTTGTTTCGGGATTTGAAATTTAAATATTGAGCACAACCCACTACTGGCAACGCCGATCGCATTCTGGTATGAACCTAAGGCCTATCCACGCCAATATGGAAGCACTATACTCGAGTTTCGCCCTCATTTGAGCTCGTCAGTAGTGCATATCCCTGACCGGATCCGGAAACAGTCCCGGATCACGCGTGTGAAGCGGGTGTGTAACCACGCGGCACACACTGGACACACCAAATTATCACAACAGAACATCACAACGCTACCCATCGTAGGCTATGCTCAAGATTGCCCAATCGCCGCGACCGACGTCCGTCAATCGATGGGATCCGAACGATCAGGACTTCTCACTGGCAAGGAACACCAGGCCTCCTAAATCCAGTGAGCAACAATCAATTGATTATGTGGTTGTTTCGGGATTTGAAATTTAAATATTGAGCACAACCCACTACTGGCAACGCCGATAGCATTCTGGTATGAACCTAAGACCTATCCACGTCAATATGGAAGCACTATACTCGAGTTTCGCCCTCATTTGAGCTCGTCAGTAGTGCATATCCCTGACCGGATCCGGAAACAGTCCCGGATCACGCGTGTGAAGCGGGTGTGTAACCACGCGGCACACACTGGACACACCAAATTATCACAACAGAACATCACAACGCTACCCATCGTAGGCTATGCTCAAGATTGCCCAATCGCCGCGACCGACGTCCGTCAATCGATGGGACCCGAACGATCAGGACTTCTCACTGGCAAGGAACACCAGGCCTCCTAAATCCAGTGAGCAACAATCAATACTGACGAGCTCAAATGAGGGCGAAACTCGAGTATAGTGCTTCCATATTGACGTGGATAGGCCTTAGGTTCATACCAGAATGCGATCGGCGTTGCCAGTAGTGGGTTGTGCTCAATATTTAAACAACAAACAAGACAACGAACGAGGCGAAACGTTCTACACATGTCAAACATGTATCTCTCTCCACACAACGAGGCGAAACGTTCTACACATGTCAAACATGTATCTCTCTCCACGCAACGAGGTGAAAAGTTCTACACATGTCAAACATGTATCTCTCTCCACACAACGAGGTGAAACGATCTACACATGTCAAACATGTATCTCTCTCCACACAACGAGGTGAAACGTTCTATAGATGTCAAACATGTATCTCTCTCCACGCAACGAGGTGAAACGTTCTATACATGTCAAACATGTATCTCTCTCCACACAACGAGGTGAAACGATCTACACATGTCAAACATGTATCTCTCTCCACACAACGAGGTGAAACGATCTACACATGTCAAACATGTAGTTGAATCTCTCTCCACGCAACGAAAGCCGAGTTGTCGACGGGAGGTAACAATGAGCGCTTATCATTGCTAAGAATCATGTTGCCGATTTGTGACAACCACCGCTATCATTTGTCTTTGTTGATTTCCATTAATGTCAATTTGCCATCTGTGTGCTTCGACAATGATGCAATTTATATTAACAGTTCTCTAGTCGCATTACAGGATCGAGGAACAAAGAATGAACGAATATGCAAGTCTGTCTATCCATTTATCTGTTAGTCTCTTCCGCTCGTCTGTTTGTTTTTCTTTTGATCGATATGATGTATGTCTATCTGGGATTTATGTTAGTTAATCTATTGATGGATAGTTGTATTTCTTGTTGTTCTACTACATATCTTGTGATTCTACCCCACATCTTGTTATTCTACCCCACATCTTGTTATTCTTCCCCACACCTTGTTATTCTACCTCACATCTTGTTATTCTACCCCAAATCTTGTTATTCTTCCCCACACCTTGTTATTCTACCCCACATCTTGTTATTCTACCCCACATCTTGTTATTCTACCCTACATCTTGTTATTCTACCCCACATCTTGTTATTCTTCCCCACACCTTGTTATTCTACCTCACATCTTGTTATTCTACCCCACATCTTGTTATTCTTCCCCACACCTTGTTATTCTACCCCATATCTTGTTATTCTACCCCACATCTTGTTATTCTACCTCACACCTTGTTATTCTACCCCACATCTTGTTATTCTATCCTACACCTTGTTATTCTACCCCACATCTTGTTATTCTACCCCACACCTTGTTATTCTACCCCACATCTTGTTATTCTTCCCCACATCTTGTTATTCTACCCCACATCTTGTTATTCTACCCCACATCTTGTTATTCTACCCCACATCTTGTTATTCTATCCTACATCTTGTTATTCTACCCCACATCTTGTTATTCTACCTCACATCTTGTTATTCTACCCCACATCTTGTTATTCTTCCCCACACCTTGTTATTCTACCCCACATCTTGTTATTCTACCCCACATCTTGTTATTCTTCCCCACACCTTGTTATTCTACCCCACATCTTGTTATTCTACCCCACATCTTGTTATTCTACCCCACATCTTGTTATTCTACCCCACATCTTGTTATTCTATCCTACACCTTGTTATTCTACCCCACATCTTGTTATTCTACCCCACATCTTGTTATTCTACCTCACATCTTGTTATTCTACCCCACATCTTGTTATTCTACCCCACATCTTGTTATTCTACCCCACATCTTGTTATTCTACCTCACATCTTGTTATTCTACCCCACATCTTGTTATTCTACCCCACATCTTGTTATTCTACCCCACATCTTGTTATTCTTCCCCACACCTTGTTATTCTACCCCACATCTTGTTATTCTACCCCACATCTTGTTATTCTTCCCCACACCTTGTTATTCTACCCCACATCTTGTTATTCTACCTCACATCTTGTTATTCTACCCCACATCTTGTTATTCTACCCCACACCTTGTTATTCTACCTCACATCTTGTTATTCTACCCCACATCTTGTTATTCTTCCCCACACCTTGTTATTCTACCCCACATCTTGTTATTCTACCCCACATCTTGTTATTCTACCCCACATCTTGTTATTCTACCCACCATCTTGTTATTCTATCCACGTCTTCTTATTCTACCCCACATTTTCTTCTTCTTCTTCTTCTTCTTCTTCTTCTTCTTCTTCTTCTTCTTCTTCTTCTTTTTCTTCTTCTTCTTCTTCTTCTTCTTCTGCGTTCATCCGGAAAGTTCTTTCTGACGTAACTGCGTTGTGTCTGTTTACAGCATAGCTGCGATATTGCGCTGTTAGGCCGACACAGCCGACTTCTGCAGGTATTTGTTGACCGGGTTAAGCTTCCCGGGTAATTGATTATTCTATCCCACATCTTGTTATTCTACCCCGATCTCAGAAACCACCATACTGAGGTGGTCACCGTGGCTAAGTAGGTTAACCTGCCCGCCTCGCGCTCGGGAGATTGTGGGTTCGTCTCTGGCCCCGTCCTGAGGTTCACGAATATGGTGTTCTCGGAGCCTCCTGCGTGACACCCCTGCAGCGATATACCTTACGCTATGTGCGACGCATTAGAAATGCCGAGAGAGAGAGAGAGCAAGCCACACAGTATAAAACCTAGTGCAATGATCCTCTGCCTTCAAATCTCCTCTTCTAAACTACTGTGCCCATACTCTAATACTATAGGAGGAATGTCAACTCCCGATATAATATTTCCAACCATAAGAAAGTACAGATTGCTCATTCTCCTGTTTTTCCAAAGCACAGACATTATCTTTTCCGCACGCGGTCCTTCTTTCGCTGCCGTTTTAATCCATATTTCTTTATAATCTCCTGAAATATTCATTTGCCTACACCGAACCAACGCCTCCCCCAAACAATTTGTTTTTAAAATAAAAACAAATTGATTGAATGTTCGGAGGTTGTGGGGAGAATGCTGAGTGCTGTCTTGAATGTTAATCCCGGCGTGACAGCTTACGTGAGCAGTGGCGATACCTAAGGGCACTTCTGGGGACTGGGGGGATACCGTTTACCATATTTCGTCGATAACCAAAATTTCGAAGATAGCGATGAACATAATATTATTTCATGGAATAATAGCAGTATTTCTCGTTGTGCAATAATAGCAGCAGCAGCAGCAGCAGCAGCCGTAGTAGTTGTAGAAGTTGTCGCAGTAACAGTAGTAGTAGTAGTAGTAGTAGTAGTAGTAGTAGTAGTAGTAGTAGTAGTAGTAGTAGTAGTAGTAATACTAGTAGTAGCAGCAGCATCAGTAGTAGTAGTAGTAGTAGTAGTAGTAGTAGTAGTAGTAGTAGTAGTAGTAGTAGTAGTAGTAGTAGTAGTAGTAGTAGTAGTAGTTGTTGTTGTTGTTGTTGTAGCAGTAACAGTAGTAGTGATGGTGGTTATGACAGTAGTAGTAAGTGTAGTTTTGGCTGTAGTAGTAGAATCATCAGAAGTTGGTATTGTTATTACTATTGCTCTTGTGGCTGTGTTTGTTGTTCGAACATATAAATATAAATATTTCGCCGAATTGTGTCTGCGTGGCGACTGGAGAGTGCCTGCCTGCACTGGATCAAACAAACAAATGAACAGATAGTCCATGACGTCTGGTACCACTCCTTGTCTACGCCCCTGTCAAACACTTACACACTTGAAAAGAGAGTGTAATGAGAAATAGAATTATATTGGCTGCTCCATCGATCCTCCATTTGTTTTGCGCCATAAAATGTAATGGATTTCCATTCTAATTTGCCTGGTTGGGGCTCTGCAAGGGTGTAATAACTGGCATCGCTTGTTGATCACGTGGGGTAATGACGCATGACGATTTCGCCGAAGCAGTTAGGATCTCATTGTGAGATGATCGACTACAGCGACGATGTCTATTTGATTCTTGGCTCATTCTACAGCAGGGGAAAGTGCATACGTTTCTAACTTATTTTCTTATCGCGCGTTGTCGTGTTTTCTTGCATCGTTTCATTTAGTTTTGTCTTCCCTAGACTTGTTTTATACTGTCTTGTATAAATTTGATTTGTCTTCGCTAGATTTATCTTATACCTTCTCATATGGTGGTGTCTTATCACTATCTGTCTTCTCTTATTTTGTCTTACATCTTTTATCCTCAATCGGGCTTAGACCAAGAAACAACTGACTCCTAACCCTCCTATCTCTAGCTATTTCACGCAGTTCTGCCCATGTCCTCACTTCATATTGTTCATTTATGTTTCTACTTCTCGTCTACAGGCGTTTTTAAGTCCTCCTCTATTATTTTTTTCTTTTCTCTTTCACGCCTGCTCTTCTCCATCCTTATTTTGTACCGTTATGGCTCATTTTACATTTCCTTCTCTCATCTTATATATTCTTGTCTCACCTGGTCTTACCTTCTTTTCTCTCCTCATCTCTGTCCTTGTATTCTCTTCTTTTCCCCACTCTTCCCTTGTATTGTATTGTATTGTATTGTATTGTGTTGTATTGTATTGTATTGTATTGTACTGTATTGCATCATCTCACATTGTCTTGTCGCGGCTGCTCTTCTATTCTCTTCTGCTACCATCTGCTGTCTATTATTGCCTGGTCTCATCTTAACATGTGATGTCTTATCTTAACGTGTGATGTCTTATCTTGACACTATCCTCACTTATCACGTCGCTTCAGAACTACTAAGACACCTAGTTTTGGAACTACTAAGACACCTTGTTTCAAATCTACTAAGACACATCGTGTCAGAACTACTAAGACACCTCGTGTCAGAACTGCTAAGACATTTCGCTTCAGAACTACCAAGACACCTCTTGTCAGAACTACTAAGACACCTCTTGTCAGAACTACCAAGACACCTCTTGTCAGAACTGCTGAGACACCCCGTGTCAGAACTACTAAGACACCTCTTGTCAGAACTACCAAGACACCTCTTGTCAGAACTACTAAGACACTTCTTGTCAGAACTACCAAGACACCTCTTGTCAGAACTGCTGAGACACCTCTTGTCAGAACTACTAAGACACCTCTTGTCAGAACTACTAAGACACCTCTTGTCAGAACTACCAAGACACCTCTTGTCAGAACTACCAAGACACCTCTTGTCAGAACTGCTGAGACACCTCTTGTCAGAACTACTAAGACACCTCATGTCAGAACTACTAAGACACCTCTTGTCAGAACTACTAAGACACCTCTTGTCAGAACTACCAAGACACCTCTTGTCAGAACTGCTGAGACACCTCTTGTCAGAACTACTAAGACACCTCATGTCAGAACTACTAAGACACCTCTTGTCAGAACTACTGAGACACCTCGTGTCAGAACTGCTGAGACACCACGTGTCAGACATCAAGACAGTTATAGAAACACGCAAATGTAAACACCGCCGTAAATCACCGCTATATCCTGGCACAAAATAGGAGAAGATACCAGAGAATACAACTTAGTTTAGCGGTCGACGTGGCTGAAAGAGTCACAGCGTTCTAACTCTTAAACTTCCGGTAAGCTTATGTCGGGGTAAGGGAAGAAAAAAAGGGGGAGGGTAGGGTTCATCCCCTACTACATCGGTCAGTTGTACTTAAAATGTCTCTTTCAGAAAGTAATGGCAAACTACTGGACTTAAAACTGATTTTAAAATCAAGCTGGGGTTGAGCGCAATGTCTTGCCAAGGACACGTGATTTTATTTGTTGAGTTTCGATTAGCACTCTTCAAAGAAGTGGTTGGGCCGCCATGCTCGCAGTCTGAAGGTTGTGGGTTCGATTTGTTCGGTTCACGAGTGTATTTTCCTCGGAGACTCCTGCGGGTCGACGCTGGAGATGCGGATTTCGTGCTCTGTTCGACGCTTTCGGCAGGCCGCCTGCGGAAGGAGGCAGAGCCCTATGGGATAAAACCCGGTGCAATGAAGTAGATTGTCTTTCTTTACCCTTAAAGACAGCGGAAAATAACTGTATAGCAGAGCCCACAGCAGCAACTGGAAGCCGCAGTGGCTAGCACGCTTGCCCGTCAGCTGGATGGTCTTGGGTTGGACCTCGTATTGTGACGCATATTTAAAATTTCAGAAATCAATAAAGTGCACTAGAAGTAGCTCGTGTGTGGACTACACTTGAGTTCACAGCTAGTAGACGCGAGAAATAAAGAAATAAAAAACATGCACACATACACACACACACACACACACACACACACACGGACACACACATGTAACATTTGAATACAATGGGTTTAAACCTATGTCACCGTTAAGGTCAACGAATGCCCGCAGAAGTCGGATGTGTCGGCCTAACGGAGCAGGAACGCAGTTCTGCTGTAAACAGGCACAACGCAATCACGCCCGAAAAAAAAAAAAAACTCTCGGGATGAACGCAGAAGAAGGAACCTATGTCAAGAAACGAGCAAGTGGACAAACTGGTGGGTCTGCACCGCTGAGTTGGGTATTGGTGGACAAACTGGTGAGTCTGGACCGCTGGATGGGGTATTGGTGGACAAACTGGTGGTTCTGCACCGCTATGTGGGGTATTGGTGGACAAACTGGTGGGTCTGCACCGCTGGGTGGGGTATTGGTGGACAAACTGGTGAGTCTGCACCTCTATGTGGGGTATTGGTGGACAAACTGGTGGGTCTGCACTGCTGGGTGGGGTATTGGTGGACAAACTGGTGGGTCTGCACCGCTGAGTGGGGTATTGGTGGACAAACTGGTGAGTCTGCACCGCTGGGTAGAGTATTGGTGGACAAATTGGTGGGTCTGCACCGCTGGGTGGGGTATTGGTGGACAAATTGGTGGGTCTGCACCGCTGGGTGGGGTATTGGTGGACATACTGGTGGGTCTGCACCGCTGAGTGGGGTATTGGTGGACAAACTGGTGGGTCTGGACCACTGGGTGGGGTATTGGTGGACAAACTGGTGGTGAGTGAGGTATTGGTGGACAAACTGGTGGGTCTGCACCGCTGGGTGGGGTATTGGTAAACAAACTGGTGGGTCTGCGCCGCTGGGTGGGGTATTGGTGGACAAACTGGTGGGTCTGCACCACTGGGTGGGGTATTGGTGGACAAACTGGTGGGTCTGCACTACTGCGTGGGGTATTGGTGGACAAACTGGTCGGTCTGGTGGGGTATTGGTGGACAAACTGGTGGGTCTGCACCGCTGGGTGGGGTATTGGTGGACAAACTGGTGGGTCTGCACCGCTGGGTGGGGTATTGTTGCACGACAAGGCAGCCGTGTACAGGGCCCATTTGGGCTCATGTGTATGTTGTGGAAGAACAGTTACACCATTATTGTGTGGAGAGAATGTTGTGGAAGAACAGTTACACCATTATTGTGTGGAGAGAATGTTGTGGAAGAACAGACACACAATCATTGTGTGGGGAGATTGTTGTGGAAGAACAGACACACAATCATTGTGTGGGGAGAATGTTGTGGAAGAACAGACACACAATCATTGTGTGGGGAGATTGTTGTGGAAGAACAGGTACACCATTATTGTGTGGAGAGAATGGTAGGACAGGGAGTGACCAGACGAATCTGGCCGACACACAATACTCCGAGGAAGGGACAGACTGATACATAACCATATTGCAACTAGTACCATCAGTATTGGGACTCTTCGCTGGCTGTTGAAAATGAGGACGGAGAGCGTATAAAAATGTCTCCAGTGTAGCGATGTCGGTTTTGACTTAACGCAACTTTAAAATAAGAAACCAAATAATAAAATATTTTTTTTTAAAACACATACAAGAAAAATCAAATAAAAAGCAAATAAACAACAAAAGCAGGTTTTGTCTAACTCGCCTTCTGATATTTCCTTCTCTTCCTTCACCTTCTACACGTGCCAATCAATAGTGGTTCGTGTACAATGTAATCTGGCGCGGGGATGACATCTCCAGTGGCAGCCATGTCCTTGACACTGTGTGATATTGACGACATAATCATGTACAGAACCGAAACTGGCAACAGCTTGGTCCATTAGCTAAATAATCTGGTTTCTGGGTTCAACTGAAAGGACGGCAACAGTTTATTGTGCTGGCTAAGTAATCTGGTCTTCCGCGTTTAATTTGGTGGCAACAGTTTAGTAAGCTGGAGGGTAACCTGGTTTTCTGAGTTCAATAGTGACAATTTAGTGCGCCAGGTTTGTAATCTGGTTTTCTTGGTTTATTTTAATAGCAAAAGCTATTATAATATACAAATAGCTTTGTAAGTTGACTTCTGGTCTCAATTCAACAAATTCAACACTTTAGTGCGCTGCAGGGTAATCTGGTTTCTGATTTCAATTCAATGGCAACCATTTAGTGCACAGCAAGGTAATCTGGTTTCTTGGTTCAATTCAATGGCAACAGTTTAGTGCAGTGCAAGGTAATCTGGTTTCTGGGCTCATTTCAATGGCAACCATTTAGTGCACTGCAAGGTAATCTGGTTTTTTGGTTCAATTCAATGGCAACAATTTATTGCACCGCAAGGTAATCTGGTTTCTGGTCTCAATTCAATGGCAACAATTTAGTGCACTGCAAGATATTCGTTTCTGGACTCCATTCAATGGCAACAGTTCAATGCGTGTGAATTTAACCTGATTATTTCGGGTCAACTCCAATGAGCGGCTGCCTGATTCTATCATGCGTGATGACCTCCAAGTGTGACACAAGATATGGGTGTTGATAGACTGCCATGGCTGTGTCATATCAATCAATCATGTGCCATGCCGGAAAGCGTGGGCGGTCATAACTCGCCATTTCACTCGATCACCAGCGTCGTGGATCAGCTCAGTGATCCTGTCTCGTCCATGCAATGTGGCCAAGCCACCCAGGTATTTTCCTCTCGGTCTTCCTCTTGGTCTGTTTCCTTCGATCTTGCCAGCTGTCACTAAGTTCTCCAATCCATTTCTTCTCATAACATGTCCAAAAATGTTTGACTGTCTACCTCTAATTTCTCTAATCAATTTACGAGTTTCATTTGTCTCCTGTAGTACTTGGTCATTGGCTTTTCTATCTTTCCATGGTATTCTTTGCATTTTCCTCAGAAACCACATTTCCACAGCCATCAGATGTTTTTCAGCTTGACTGCACATTGTCCAAGTTTCACATCCATACAAAAGAACAGGCTCTATGTACCCCCTCAACACTCTTTTTCTCGTTACAATTGACATCTTTTTATTGGTCAGTATGTTTTTCATCTTGTTAAAGGCTACTTTTTGCCATGGCGATTCTTGTTCTAATCTCTTCAAGGCATCTCCCATATGTCATATGCAGTGAGAAAAAAGAGTTGAAGTGCTATATAGAACCTAAGATGTTGTATATGTGTAAAACATGGACAATAGACAGGCAAGCTGAGAAACATCTCATGCCACTGGAAATGTGCTTTCTGGGGAGAATGCAAAGAATACAATGACCGACATATAAAAAAAAAAGAAAGAAATGAAAATCGTAGAGATCAGCATGTCGGAATGAACAATACCACTCGTTCTTAAACTTCCAGTGAGCTGATGGTTCATCCGTACACCTGTCAGTTGAAATAAAATGTTGACGTCTCGTCCTTGATTTGGGGGGGGGGGGGGGGGGGGTAAATTACAAGTACCTATGAAGTCGGAGTGGGTTTGCATGATGACGAGAGACACTGGGATTGCGCTTGATTTCAAAGCGGGCGGGCGAACGAACAAAATAAATAGAGTGGAACACGATTGGGAAATTTTGAATATAGGGTAGGTAGGACAGCAGACAGGTGGGTTGGCATGACAGACAGGTTGGCAGGACAGACACCAAACACAGACAATATGTACATGAAGACAAATAGATAGATATGACGACATGGTAGTTTTAAGTAGCTAATGCTGATGCAACGTACCACAGAATGTTTATTATACTAGTTGTTATTTGAGATATATCGGGGGGGGGGGGGGGGAGGGAGATATTTATATATATTTGAGATAATAATAATAATTATTATTATTATTGGTATTTGTTATTTTTTAAGTAGTCATATAGTCTGTACTGAGGTTTGTCTGCAAAGATTCTGCATAGAGTCTGTCTGTACAGAGACAGACAAACCAACGGATGGACGTATGGATGGATGGAGAGGGAAACAAACATAAGCAACCTGCCACAGAAACAATGAACGCATGTGGCTAAAAAGGCAGAGACAAAGCTAAAAGCAATTGTATACGGTAAAATACATTTGCAGACGTGTGCGTGTGAATGCGTGAGCATGTGGAGACAATGGCAGGTGTATTTCTGAGTATGTGAGCAGCTAATTAGAGCTCAGAATTTCAGCATAGCGATTGTACACGTGTCCTAGATATGTTCTCACGTTTGGAACATGTGATTGTGGCTGAGCGCATGACCTCTGGCCCGGGAGAATCAACAGTGGCACGGTGAAGGTTGCACGTTAGTCAATAGTTTGTTGTTGTTGTTGTGTGGCTTGATTTGACATGGAAGGAAGGAACGGGCGTCGGGCGCGGCGAATTGGCTTACAGGGAAAACGCTCGCCTGATTGACTGATTGGCTAACTGAAACTAACTAACACTGGTGCGCGATGGTGGAAATGACCATGTGGTTATTTTCTTCCAGAAGTGTCGAGTGCAGATGTGGACTGTCATTGCTTTGGGCAATAACGAATCTCGTGATGTTGTCCTTAACCCTGATTCCTGGATACTGTATTGGATGCCTAGCCACAGCCACATTTCCAATCCAGCCGCTTTGTTATAACCATTTACGCGGTATCCAACCACACACGTGTTCAGTCCATAACAAGGAAACAGATGAGTAGCTAGTATACATACCAGGTGTTTGTAAAGTCTCACTACACTTTGTATGTAGAACTAATTTGAAAAATGAAGCACACGTCGTCATCAAAAAATGTGCTAAACATTCATTAAATTAGTTCCCAGAGTATATCAGCGTAGATGGTCACGTCGGACTAAGGGAGAGCCCGGCGTAACAATTTATTTTACAATAATATAAAGGCCTGTAGAAGGCTGTGTTGAATTCCGATTTAACTCTGGAAAACATAGGTATATTGTATCACGGAAAGTTCCTGGAAGAGTGTACTTCATCGTGTTCATTAATCAATTTATTGGTGTGCAAAAAGTGATCTCAGGTGACTACCAGTTGTTGTTCAGTAGTCCGGCATAGTCGGTGATTGTGATTTATATGGCTGATTCATTTTGCACTATTCATGTAAATATGTCAAATAGACAGACCTTAGACTCAGCAATTTCTAGCTGTTATAAAAGATTGAGATAAGAACGAACAGGCCAAATTCCACATGATATTATGGGATTTGCGAAATTGTTTTCCAAAAACGCAGTGCGGCTCTAGCTGTGTTTGTAGCCGCACCATCTTGCTGGAACCAGGCTTCTTCACCAGGAGTAGGATCAGTTAACAATATCATTTATGATGATGATGATCATGATGATCATGATGACCTAACAAGGATTAAAGTGAGTAAAACGGCTGAAAACTTTCCTGGTGGTGTAGTCATCAAAGACGATGATGGCAAGAAGAAGAAGATAAAGGGAGGCGAAGAAGAATGAGAAGAAGATCAAATGAGGAGAAGGAGGAGAAGATAAAATGAGGAGAAGGAGAATAAGAAAAATGAAGAAGAAGAAGAAGAAGAAGAAGAAGAAGAAGAAGAAGAAGGAGGAGGAGGAGGAGGAGGAGGAGGAGGAGGAGGAGGACGATGACGTCGACGAGGACGATGAGTAGGAGGAAGGAGGAGAAGATGGAGTGGGAAAAGAGGGAGGAAGAGGGGGATAAGGAAGAACTAGAAGAGGAAGAAGAAGTAGGAGGGGAGAAGAAGAAGGGGTAGAAGAAGAAGAAAAGAAGGCGTAAGAAGAAGAAGAAGAAGAAGAAGAAGAAGAAGAAGAAGAAGAAGAAGAAGAAGGAGGAGGAGGAGGAGGAGGAGGATGAGGAAGGGAAGAATAAGGGGGAGGAGTAGGAGAGATGAAGAGGAAGAATTGGAAGATGGTGGTAATAACGACGAGTTTGAAGGTAATACATGCAATACTCACATAAATCGGTGAACTTGCTGGTAGACAGAAACTTTGAAATCTTGTGATGTCTGCTCACGAGGTACTGGGAAACAATCTGCCCCGAGCTCTCACAGTTCGCTTCTCAAACAGAGACTCGGACACCCTGGTAGAGCCCCTACTGTGTCAGCGGAAGAATGAAACACACGTCTGCCATTAAAGGTTAAGGGTCACTCGCGTTGGGTAAATTACCGTCACATGACCAAGAGAAAAATGCAGCACTTGGAATGTTCAATTCGCATGCCCTGTTTCACAAATTGCTTGTTTCTCTTAGTGGTGAATTTCCATTCCGAGCAATTCACACACTGAACTTTATGTTTGCTTGTTTGCACAGTTTATGAAAATTACCGTTTAGAATCGGCGCTGCATGAAGCAGGCTGAAGCGATGGTTACATGTGGCATCGGGCGATGAAAGCATTGCAGACCAAATCTGAAATACAACAGAGATCAAATAAACAGGTTATTTGTTAACTTATAGCAGAGAGAGAGAGAGAGAGAGAGAGAGAGAGAGAGAGAGAGAGAGAGAGAGAGAGAGAGAGAGAGAGAGAGAGAAGAGAGAACGAACGAACGAACAAATTTTATTTTCAAAGGGTTAAGAATTGGACACGCAGGCCCATATAACATTCTGCCCTTCTATCACTCTCTTTCATACATTATTTCATTCACACATCATTCAAGGCTAACAAAGAACAGTAACAATATAAAAGATATGCATTATAAAGGCATGGGCAAAATGCAAACATCAAAACTACACGACACAGTAATATTAGATAATGGTCTGACACTTATTAGCCATGTGGAATATACTGGCCTACAAAAAGGTGATTTGCTGTTATACTAGGGTTTTGTTATTATTATTATTATTATCTCAATTATTAAGGGGGAAGGTAATCCGTATTGAGATAGTGTTCGAATATTTTGTGATTATATGAATAGGGATTGGTGATGTCTTTGATTTCTTGTGGAAGATTGTTCCACAGCTGAGATGCAGAGTATGTTAAGCTTGTTTTGTATAAGTCAATCCTAGGCTTCGGAATGTGTAGTATATTTAAACGTTTACTGTGTCTAGCATTATATTTAAACAAAGGCCAAAGGTAATTTGGGGCATTCCGATGCAGGATTTTGTGAATTAGTTTAGCTTTATTGAAAAGCAGGCGTTTGCGGAATGGTAGTAACTGAAGGCGTTTATACAGGCTAGGATTGTCAGATAAATGTTTGCTATAAATTAGACTCAGAGAGAAAGAGAGAGAAGCAGATGAACAGGCAGACAGACAGGCAGACAGACAGACAGACAGACAGACAGACAGGCAGGCAGACAGGCAGGCAGACCGGCAGGCAGGCAGGCAGACAGACAGACAGAGACAGGTAGGCAGGCAACAGAACGAACGATCTTTATTTTCAAAGCGTTAACTATTGAATTATCAAGAAGAGATAAGATCCGAAATGAAGAAATCAGGACTAAAGTTGGGGTTATTGCTGCGCTAGATGTTATTAGAAAGCAGCAAGTCAAATGGTTTGGTCATGCAAGCAGGTTACCAACTAACAGTATACCACAACAAGCAATGATTTACAGACCAGAGGGAAGCAGAGAAAGAGGCCGACCACGTAAACGATGGACGCAAGGAATAACAGAGTCCACATGAATATCGATATATGAAGCCCATAAGTGGGCATTCTTACGATGTTTATACTTCACCTCGACACCACAAGTTACAAGAGGAACATGATGAGATGAGATGAGATGAACTAATGGGCACGTAGGCCCGTCTAATATTCTGCCCTTCTTTTCTCCCTCCTTTGATACATTATTTCATTCATATATCACTTATAAGGTTAATGTAACGTGCGTGTTCTGACGCCAAGGCAGGGAGAGGCAGAGGCTAAGAATCTTGTAGTATAATGAAGGTTACAGGGATCAAAGAAGCGGTATGCGGATGTTGGGTCAGAAAGATGGAGTAAGGAATCACGAGACAATGGTTGGCCTCAAACACAATGGAGGGTATATTACGGAGATGTCAGTCTGAGTCACCAAGGCATAGAGAAAAACGTGATAGTAGACGACTAGACAAAGGAAACCCAGAAATGTATTGTTGGAGAAATTTTGAATGGGGTCCAAGGGGTTAAATGGTGTTTCTTGGGAGGTCCCGGGCAGAGTGAATAAAGACAGAAGTCTGGGCAAATTATAGTCAACTAAATTTTGGGGCTAACGGAGGGAAATTGGCCCAGTCGTTGAGTTTGAGTTAAGTCAGGGAGACTTAATTAACGGAGATAGTTGGATCTGAGGCTAAATATTTAATTAAGTTATTAAGTTATTCAATTCCCCGGGAAGGTTAACCCGGTCAACAAATGCCCGCAGAAGTCGGATGTGTCGGCCTAACGGCGCATATATATACATTATATAACAGGCACAACGCAATCACATCCGGAAAAAAAAACTCCGGATGATCGCAGAAGAAGAAGAAGAAGTTATTCAATTAAGTGATATCACAAAGCCGTTCGAAGACAGTATTATTTATTTACCTGTACTAAGATTGCTTCTGGAAATGGTGTCATGTTTTCATCATGTCTCTTTGAAATCAATAAAATTAAGTGCTCGAACACGGTGTTATCCGGTGTCTTTAGCTGTGCATAAGTATACCTGCTGAGTGTTCATAAAGACATACCACTAGACACAACCACAGACCCTTCTATCTGTCATAACCTTGTGACAGTTAATATTAGATATAACAACAACAATATATGCAATTTAAACATATAGGAAATTAGCAAAAAAGTAATTATTAAATGACAGACAGATATAACAAACAGACATAATGGTAGACAGATACACATTCATACATAATGATAGACAGACCCAATGATAGTCAGACAATGATAAACAGACACACTGATAATCAGACATAATGATAGACAGATATAGTGTTTATTATTAATGACTGTGGGTTTTTTGAAAATATTGCCGTTCCAAGTTTGTATTTATCTTCTATGAACTCACGCAACTGTCAAAAACTGTCATTTACTACCACTATAGTACTTTGCGGTGTATGGCAGAGGGGTCTTTGAGCCTGAGGAATTAAGGCCGCCTGGCTAGTACAGTCGCCGCGAACTGTGCAGGTTAGGATTTTCTTTTTGCCCCCGACAGAACGAAATCCCACACCTTACCGAGGGGTCGAACTCGGGTCTCCCGAAGGAGAGTCCGGCGTTCTAGCCACTCGGCCAGCCGCTCCTCACTCACGCAACATGAAAGGTAAATACAAAATTGGAACGGCAATATTTTCAAAATTCCACAGTCATTAAAAATACACCCTATACAATGATAGACAGACACAATGATAGACAGACATATAAGCAGATAGAGATAGAGTTAGAAGAACAGACAGACAAACACACTCACACACACACAGAGAGAGAGAGAGAGAGAGAGAGAGAGAGAGAGAGAGAGCGAGAGAGAGCGATGCAATACTGCTGAGTATAACTGCTGAGACCACAACACTGGTCTCCAATTGCCCTCCTCACTGACGTGCTCTTCATATTAGCAGTCCTCTCTCCTCCGAAGTCGGAGAGTATCTGCCTGCACGGTGAGGAACCACCAGTCTGTACATCAATAAGCCAGACATGGACAATGGATACTCACGCAAACTGATGTTGGACAACAGGATGTCACCGTCCGACATACAGGACTTCACGCTGGAGTTCACAGCCAACGAACGCAAGCAAGCATGAAGCAGTCCTTCTTTGGCTCACCAGATACCACACCATATTTAAATAGTTCAAATATATCCCCCACATTTATCAAACCAAAGCTACAAGTTCACATTAGGTATCGGGTATGGCGCATAATACAGACTTTTTGTTCACGATATGAGAAGATATAAACTGGAGAACTCGGTGACAACTGGCAAGATTGAGGGGAAAACGACAAGGGAAAAGTCAATATTTGGATGGCTTGGTCACATGGCATGATCGGGACAAGAACACAAAGCTGATCCACGACTCTGATGATCGCGTGTGACCGACCATGCTTATCGGCATGGCACATGATGATGATTAAGGTTCATATTTCATCCTAGTATTTCAACAAGTTATTTATAGTAATCTGTGTATTGCTATGAGGTGGAATTATCAGATGGAAGACCATCTGTAACAATGAAATTGTAATAACTATTAGGACAAATGTCGGTCTTCCTGGCTTAATGGTTAACGACTTTCTCCGTAATCCCGTATATTCTCGTGAGTAACGTAACCTGCGTGAGAATCGGTAGCGGTTCTCGCCGCGTTGGTAACATAGGGGTATGTGAGCCGGCTGCTCAGCAAGCAATGGCAAACTACTGAGCGTAATCTTGCCAAGAAATCAACAATCATATGAAAGATGCTGATGTTGACAGCGATGTCCTGTAAAAGAATATGCGAACAAAAAATAAAACAAAAAAAAACAAAAATAAGATAAATGCCGACCTCCCTGGCTAAGGTGTTAACGTCTTTCTCCGTAATCCCGTATATCCACGTAGGGTAACACAGCTGCGTGAGATTTGGTAGCGGATCTCGTCGCGTTAGTTACTTACGGGGGTATGTGAGCCGGTCGCTCAGAAATCAATGGAAAACTACTGAGCGTAATCTTGCCAAGAAATCAACAATCATATGAAAGATGCTGATGTTGACAGCGATGTCCTGTAAATAGGATAGGCGGAAAAAAATAGGACAAATCACCGAGAATTGACTCCTGACAATAAACTGACTCAAATGACTGTTACCAATCATGAACTAATATTGATTACTAAGTCATGTGAAATTGACTTGTAACAATGCGTTTGTCAACTTGAGGATTTGAAGCGAGGGCTCGTAACTTAATCATATCTTTGAATGAATGTGACCACTTCATTTCTATGCCATTAAACCATTTTGTGTCATGTCATTCTGCCATCCTCTGTCTCTTTTGTCAATTAAACCTCGTTCGTCAAGCCTTCCGAGATTCAGGGTTCCTCATTTGTGAAGTTTGAAGACCTTTCCGAAGAACCAAGGGGAGACAAGAAAGATCAGATTGCTGTCTCTTCAGTTAGCAAGAATGCGTTCAGAAAACTAAGTGGAAATTGAAACTAGAAGGGATCATTAGAGTTGTTCATCTGGGAGTTAGAATGGACATTGAACAGGAAACAAAAACTTACAGACAATTTGAGAAAGGGATAAATATGGGAAGGAAATTTATTAAATAAAGACTATTCCAGAGGAGGGGAAGATGGAGATAATTTGAATGTAGAGATTGTAGAAATGTTGCAATGTGGTGTTTAAATGTTGCGATGTGGTGTTTGACTGTTGCATGTCCTTTGCAGGACGTTGTGGTCAACCCCGGTTTGGAGGTTTGCATGGCTCGTTCTTAAACATCCGATGTGCCGAAGCCGGGGTAGCGGGTTCAACCAATACAGTTGGACTAAAATGTTGACTTCTCGTCCTTGACTTGGGGACTTAAATTACATATACTTCTAATGTCAGAATGGGTTCGCCTGATGGCGAGGGACACTGGTAATAGGGGAAGCTAATCCGCACGCAAAATTCAGTCCAGCACTACTAGAAGTATTGTTGTGGACCACGCTCGAGTTCAAATCGAATGCAAAAGAAAAAGAAGGACCTTCGGTTGATTTTCTAGGCTCTATTACATCGCAGCTGTTACAGGTCACCAACTTCTGGCTACAAACACCAGGAAGACACTTCAGGAGGACCGCGCGTGGTAGCCGCCATGTTGAAGATGAAATAAACAGCTCCTCCACATATAGCTGGCCCTGTGGCCAACAAGATTCGCAATCCCGCATTCCGCGTTCGAAACACAGCTGCGGACGAATTGGAAGCAGATGTCTTGCGCTGGTTTCCATACAGTGGTATCAGTGCCGGTCGCTCAGAATGCAATGGGAAACTACTGAACGTAAACTGGTCAAGAAACAACAAACAGCCACACAAATGCTGAGGTAGACTGCGACGTCCTGTAAAGATATCCAACTAACTTAACTCCACACATTAATTCCACGAACTGTTCTCTGTCGTGTACTTGAATGAAACGCCGTCTTGGTGCAAGGATATCCACTTCTCTCTCGTCAACTTGAATGAAACTCCGTTTTGGTGCAAGGTCACACTGGGCGGTTGCCCAAGGTCTCGCGAAGTGAGGAGACCGTGATGCTTGAGGCTCGACGACCTTAAGAGTCGTTTCAGGAATAAAACATTCATTATGCGTGCAATATGGCTTACCTTGTAGTTATCGCGTGTTTGTTGTCTACACTGTTCATTACTACTCAACCACCACTGTGGCTTGGGGGTTAATGAAACAACAATTCACAATTCTTCGAAATGCAGTATTCAGTGTTCGAAATCAGCCGCCGACGATTTGGAAGCAGACAGACAGACAGACAGACAGGCAGACAGACAGGCAGACAGACAGACAGACAGACAGATTAAACGAATCATGCGATCACTGTAAACATGTAAACAGACTGCACAAACATCAAGTCATAAGGGGTTAAGTCAGACAAACGCAATATACATAGTCAAATAAGTATAGTCAACTATTACAGAACTGTTCTCGGCAGCCGCTGCACGCAAGGGGGGGGGGGGATATAGGGGAGAGGATCTGTGCACCAATGGGCTGAATGGTTCAATGTGCAGTGAGGTTGATCTGACTTACTGACTGAATGGCCGCGACCGACCAACCGACCGACTGGCTTGCAGACAAACTGATTGAATGACTTTCTAACCAACCAACCAACCAACCAACCAGCTAACCAACCAACCAACCAACCAACCAGCCAACCAGCTAACCAACCAACCAACCAGCTAACCAACCAACCAGCTAACCAACCAACCAACCAACCAGCTAACCAACCAACCAGCTAACCAACCAACCAACCAACCAGCTAACCAACCAACCAGCTAACCAACCAACCAGCTAACTAACCAGCTAACCAACCAACCAGCTAACCAACCAACCAACTAACCAACGAACCAACCAGCTAACCAACCAACCAGCTAACCAACCAACCAGCTAACCAACCAACCAACCAACCAACAGCCAGCCAACCAACCAACTAACTAACTAACTAACTAACTAACTAACTAACTGATTACTAATTAATTAACTAACCAACACTGGTGCGCGATGGTGGACATAACCATCTGGTTACATGCATCCATTGTTTACAAACATTTAATGCCCGAATGTGTCTGATCAGTCACATTCACTACCGTCATGGGTTGTCATTATTATGCCTTTATTTAAGCACATTGTAACAAACTTTCATCTGTCAAGACGCAAGGTGCTAGCAATAGTAACTAATTGATTATGTGGTTGTTTCGGGATTTGAATAGTAACTAACTAAATAAAAAACTTGCCAAACCGTTAAACAACACATAATACCTTTGAAAAACAAACAAATAAACACACTGAAGAGTTTTCTTTCAAACAACACACAACTACATAACACCCACCTCGCCCGGGCAGGCATCAGCAACTATCTAATAACCGACTACATGTATCAAGACATCCTCTTATTGTTACACTCGCTTATCTCCCTCGGATATCGGCTCGGAGAAAGATAAATAACTGCGGCAATGACTCGGGACGGTGAGACGAGACAGGTGAGTTGTGCGTCAGCCGGATCGGATTATACAGTGTTGTTTAGTCGCTGGTACAAAACAGACATTGATGTTTCATTCTGGGCCCCCGCTCGGCGCTCATCGGTCGTTCCAGGCCGGCTGGTGCTGTCTTGTGTAATACAATAGTGCTACCGCCACTGCCGGCTGTGAAGGAATCGGTAACATTGTGTTAGTG
Organism: Cepaea hortensis; assembly: GCA_963921405.1. Lineage (NCBI taxonomy): Eukaryota > Metazoa > Mollusca > Gastropoda > Stylommatophora > Helicidae > Cepaea > Cepaea hortensis. The sequence goes on along the minus strand of OY992893.1, from coordinate 12,054,761 downwards.
TGGGACTGTCGATTAGTTACGTTATGTGGTTTCTTCTTCTGCTTCTTTCTTCTCCTACTCTCTTTCACTTCTTTGATTTCTGCCTCAGCTCCCGCTCCTTCTTCTTCTTCTTCTTCTTCTTCTTCTTCTTCTTCTTCTTCTTCTTCTTCTTCTTCTTCTTCTTCTTCTTCTTCTTCTTCTTCTTCTTCTTCTTCTTCTTCTTCTTTCATAAATTCACACACACACACACACTCACACACACTTACAGACAGACAGACAGACAGACAGTTACATGGTCATTACATAACTATGGAAATCAATCCCGGCATTTCTTTGCTGTTTGTAATTTACTATACAAAGTTACATTCAGTAGGTTGTTACTGCCTTCTGATCGGTTGACGCCTCACATAATCTAAATCAACGCATAGCGGCCTGCTTTCAAATCTTCCGGAGCTGACTTTGAGCCCTAGACACGGTATATCCGTCACCGTGAAACTGCCTTTTACCAGCTCACACGTCACGGCGCCGACACGTACATACATACACCCCAATGCACACGTCGAACACATACAAATGTACAAAGAAAATCAACTTCTATTTGTCTCTTCCTCCAATGAAGAAAACAAAGACACAAACGATCAAACAACAAACAAATTGAAGACCCTCACCTCCGTACTGTAATATTCCATGTTTTGCCAAGAATGAAAGCCCTGTAAAGAAAATGTGACCAATAACACGATGTGTCACTGTCATCTTGTGTGAGCGCTTCCTTGAAGAAGCCAGAGTTTGGTTGTTTAGCCAGGAATCTGGAGGCAGAGTTAATGCGCCCTTACAGAAAAACCTCTATTCTTACGGTTGTTCTGCATAGGATTCAGCGAGTCTAAAGTTATATGTACATGGGTGCGTATTGCGATATATGCTATTTTGTGTTAAAGATATTTAAACAGGAAAGTCGCACAAGTTTGCACAAGTTATTGCCTGCATGGTTCGCCCCATCTCGTCAGGTGCAAACTGCACAGTTATACATAACAAGAAGGGAATAGATGAGTCATACCTCGACTTCTTCTTCTTCTTCTTCTTCTGCGATCATCCGGAGTTTTTTTTTTTTGGGTAATGGCTCTTTGCTGATGACTACTTAGCTGATATCGAAACTATCCTAGGTGGAGCCACAGATTGCATTACCATAAATGTTACGACTGATTCATTGGAGCTCGTGTACAATGGCGGTTTGGAGTATCTTGGTGATGTGACATGGACAAGTTGTGAAGTTATCTATGAAAGACAGAGACACTTTGTGTTAGAAAGAAAGAACAAAGAGTGTGAAGAGATGGTTGATTATTATGTATAAGTGTTTCTTTAGCAGATACGTTGGAATGGTAAGTTGAAGCTTTCGGTATTGTAAAAACGGGAAAGTGCTGTTGTTGATGATTGTGTCTTGTGAAATGTCTGTTCAGATAAAGTTCAAGATACTTTTGACATAACTACAGAAGCAATATGTTTTTTTTTTCCCTACTTATTTAAAAGTTTACACGAGATATTTATAAGTTTGGTTAAGATGTTTCATGTTTTGGCCAACATTTTCCCCCCTTTGGCTAACATATCTTCTTACTTGGGTCAACATATTTCATAGTTTAGCCCATATTTTTCCCCCTTTGGTCAACACATTTTCCTACTTTTCATAAGTTTTGTGTAAATTTGTCTTTTCTTGATCAATATTTTCTCCTTAGGTTAACACATTTTCCTAAGTTTTATAAGTTTTGTGTAAATTTTTTCTTCACTTGGGCAATATTTTTCTCATTAGGTTAGCACATTTTCCTAATTTTTATAAGAATGGCTGAGATATTTCTTCACTTCGCCAATGTTTTTCCCGTTAGGTTAACACATTTTTCTCCTTTTCATAAGTATGGTTGAGATATTTCTTCACTTGGTCAGTATTTTTTCCCTTTTGGATAACACATATTCCTAATGTTCATAAGTTTGGGCGACATTTTTATAAGACTAGTTGAAACATGTCTTTACTTGGACAATATTTTTCTCCTTAGGTTAACACATTTTCCTAAGTTTTATAAGTTTTGTGTAAATTTTTCTTCACTTGGGAAATATTTTTTCACATTTAGTTAACAAATTTTCCTAAGTTTTATAAGTTTTGTGTAAATTTTTTCTTCATTTGGGCAATATTTTTCTCATTGGGTTAACACATTTTCCTAAGTTTTATAAGTTTTGTGTAAATTTTTTCTTTACTTGGGCAATATTTTTCTCATTAGGTTAACATATTTTCCTAATTTTTATAAGAATGGCTGAGATATTTCTTGACTTGGCCATCAACATGTAACACCCGCTCACCACAAGACACTCATATGTACCGTCAACACTAAAAACCAACAAGTGAACGCACTTATAATACATAAAACTGTTTATTTTACAGTATTTCCAGCAAAGTTTACACACACAAAAAGGAACAAGCGTAATACCAGTATACAAAACGGATGGTTAAATATGGAATGTTATATCTAGTATGATCATGCACAGTGGTGCCTAACGTGGGTCATAAAAGGGGCGTTATTTATTAAACAAGCCGGAATTTTGGGATATGATAGACATAAAAACATATAGCTGGAATCGTCTCAGTAGTGTATTTGGTATTTGGACGTTGTTGCATAGCGTAGGTAAGAACGTCATGTTCGTGTACTATTTTGATAAAATCGTCAAAGTCTTGTCTATTTTTGATTAGTTGTGGAAGTTCTAAGACAGAAGCATTATTTGAAGATGCGTGATACAATCGAAGAGCGTCTGTTTCGCTGTGCCTAAGGACTATATGATAACTAAAGTTGATTTTGAATATGCTCTTTTGAATGGTAAAGATCTTGTTCAAGGTAGATGCCCAGTCTTTAGGGTGGATTGTGTGTGGGCTAATATAAAATGTATAGACAGACATATATTTGTTTATCTTGTGATGTGTTTTGATACTACTCCAGTTGTCGGTGTATACTTGTCTAATATCATCTGGAAGAGTGTGTAAAGAAGCCGCTTCATCCGTGGGTTGTGTGTCACTGACTGGCTGGGAGTTTTCGTCTTGTTTAGTCTTCTTCTCGCTGACTGCCACATCACTATTAGTAGCCACATGTCTCTTACGTTGTGTTACTGAAGCGGGTGTTGAAGCGTCTGCTGGTATTACACTGGGTGATACTCCTGGGGTAGTGTGTTCCTTTGTAATGTGACGTTTTAGGTTGTCTTTCCTGTTAAATATATGACCACAGGTGTGACATGAATACACTTGCTCCTTGGTATTGTGACTGGTCCGAGCATGGCGAAGCAGATTGCGCTTTTCAGAGAAACCTTTCCCACAGGTTGCACATAAATAGTTCTCAGATGATTGCCTTGTTGACATCTTTGTATTTTTAGGCGTGTTCACTAGCGACTTGCTACTGAGACAAGCAACAGTCGACTTGACACACGTTCACAGCGAGCCGATGAATATAGCGTTGAATATATTTAGTTTCTATCTTTCACCAAAGGTAGATGATACGATGTTGGCTAGAGAGGTAAGTCAAATACTCAAACAACAAGATGTATGTTCACTAGTCTAGTAAACCGTATCAATCCCGAACACTTTTTCTCTGTCTTTGTTTCAAACGCCGATGACTTCTTTGCAGATGACGTTGTAAACTATGGCAGAATAATGAGGTTGCTTACACTTCGGATGCGTTTGAGTAAGAATCTGGTTGATAAATCTTCCAAGGCAGTTGTGAATGTCCAAAAACTGGAAGAAATAGCCGCTAAAGCTGTGGGTCCGTATATGGCTGATAGTCCGTGGATACTGAGACAAAACGGTGACTGGCAAACTTTCTAAACTTGAAGGCAAATTGTCATTGATTAATCACAAAACTGAAGACCCAATCTTTTGTCGTTCTTGCGTACATCACAAAGTGAGTGAGATGTGGTGAGTTGGATATATATTACATACAGTAAGCCCCGCCCACCGCATAGTTGACAACCAATCAATACTTGTCTAACATAAAATGTGGGTAAATTCTAAGACAATTAACCTGATTGGTTGTATACCACAAGTGAACAGCCAATCAATGCTTGTCTAACATAAAATGTGGGTCAATTCTAAGACAATTACCCTGATTGGTTGTATACAACAAGTGAACGAAGGAATGTAGTGGTATGCAAACAGGTCAGATACATGGTGAAAGACAGACATCGTAGTTATTACCACACACATTTCTGTTGGTTACAGACATAACTTCACACGAGTTAGGTCCCGTAGCGGACTTGGCGGTATATTGTATGGTCCATTTGTATGATTGATTGATTGATTGATTGATCTAGGAACCGACATCACAGCATTCGGGACATTCCCATAAGCGCTCCGTCCCCATCCCCAGCAACCAGCGAAGAGTTCCAACACTAATAGTTCCAGTAGCAATCTGTATGTAACTAATACACCAACGTATTCATACCCTTGTGCTTTGTACTTATTTGCTAATGTAACACGGGTGTGTGATATTTTATACATATCACTATATTTAATTTACCTTGTAATAATGCAGTTGAATGCTTTCAACTACTTCCTATTTAGTACTATATTTATATACTGGGATAATGTGTATTGCTTCATTTTTGTATACATTGTGGTAATATATGGCTGTCTTATGTGATGTTGGTTTACTTCTAACACACTAATACAGAAGAGTAGAGACATGAAGCTTGACACGGGAAAAATGTAGCCAAGAGACTACAAGAAGTTGTCTTTAAGAGGATAGACCAAGGTTCGATATGTTGGAGATAGTCTTTGGTAAGGTGGAAAACATAATGACTAATATAAAGACGGCAATTACAAGGAGAAACAGAGTGTTTGATCACTACATAGAACCTATACTATTGTATGAATGTGAAGCGAAGACAATGGGTAGACAAGTTAAAAACCATCTAATGACACTGGGTGTGTGGATTCTGATTGGGGAAAAATTAACTAGACAACCACATGAAACTCCATTCAAATACTACAAGGCAACAGAACAAAACATACTGCGTAACAGATACATAGATACTATACAAACTCTGTAAGGCAACATACTCTGATAATGTATACATAACGGCCGCTTTCCAATAATACTACACACGTCTATAACCAGTGGTAAATGCGCATACACAAACATACATACTTTCCTAAAGTAGACTCTAGCCAAGTTCGCATTGCAGCTATATAGAGGCATGTATATTGAGTTGATGTGAAATATTTTTGGTTATTTCTCGCACCCGGATGTAATAGGCGACAACTCACAACACAGCTACGATGCGCGGACAGAGGTAACCTTATCAACTTCGCATGATATCTCCTACTCATACCACCTGTTTTAACTGAATGAGGACACATACACCTAACCCATAATTCCCAACCGCCACATATGAGAAAAAGCGAGAGTAGTGTTATTGATTTTTATTGGGTGCCCGACAATAGGTGTTAATCTCTTAATCCCCTACCAACCTTTATATGAACCTTTATTAATAACGCGAACTATTAGAAATGGCGGGGATATCAGGAATATTATTAACCTGACTTGGTCATTACGATCCCATGGATTAGCCGTTATGAAGATGCGTATTGATTTTTTGTAACACCTGTTATGGTATTGGTATATCATATTTTGATTTTTAAGTTAGGTTATATTTTGTAACTCGTACGTACAAGGGTGAAATCTGCTGCCTGTGTTTTTCATCACCGGTGGGACTTGTGGCTGCGGCGACACGGGCGGATAAAGCGACCCTACACCTTATGATCACCTAGACACCCACATGTTGATGACTGGCAATTTTACCAACGACAAAGTACCGAGATTCGAACCTGTCACTTCCACAGTGTCTGGGGTACCACCTAAACATACTCCGCAACCAGCACATCACCTCTCCTATTCTAAACATAGCCGGGTTAATAACACCAGAGCTCGAAATCACAACTAAGTAACCAAATATTATTCTACCACTAGACAACCACACTGGGATTCGAACCCGATGATAGTGTTCAGAAGCGTTTTTCTAATTACTCATCCACTCACCCCACCCCTTAACAATGAATGTCACTAAGCCATATCCACTACATCCAGTGCTAACCACAATCTTTACTTTTTAAAGCTTTCATTTTTAAACTGTATGATGATAGTGTTTAAACCACTACGACCATCTACGGCTCACTAGTATCCGCTACCCACTCCTTAACACCGACTTTCGCTAAGCCATACCCATTAAAATCAATGCTACTAGCCATTTGACATTTGTAAGGTTTTCATTTGAAGCTCTAAAAAGATATGATGATAGTGCTCGGAAGCATTTACCTAGCTACCTCACCACTCACCCATCCCTTAACAACTAACACCACTAAGACCCGCCGACTACAACCCATGATAACAATAATCATTAAATTTTAATTTAAAAAAAAAAAATTCTTCAAAAAGGGGAGGTAATATCACAAAAACAGACGATTATTTACTCATGAGTTATATCCCGCACCTGCTTCTTTGCGCTTACTAAAAAACGACCGCTCCTCCCGGCTCCTACCGCTCCTCCTTCTTTATTCTTAGTAAAAGAGGAGCGCTCCACAATTTTGGGGGGAGTATGCAACATATATAACTACTATCGTGTATTTATGTTTTCACAATATTTGTCTGTTAATATGGCAAATCTGTCCCAATCTGCTCGTTTGTAATTCCAGCGGGGCAAGGGCTTTTGCTCCTGTGGAACATACTCCATATTCATTTCAAGCTTGATTGGTCTGTGGTCACTACCTGCTAATTGGTCCAGCACATGGCGATCAATTTTGTGGAGGATGTCTCCTGTGCAGAAAGCTAAGTCTGGAGTAGAAGTGGTAAGCCATCTTCTGGAGTAGAAGCTCGGTGTGTCATCCGATTTGTTGAGTAGATGGAGATTTGAGTCTATTTCCCAGTCCTCCAATTAATCTCCTCTTTTGTCAGTATCTGGGTATCCCCATCTTTCTGAACGGCTATTAAAGTCTCCTACAATAATGCAGTTTGTGTCAGTTATTTTCATGTTTGAGAGTGTAAGGTCCTTATCTGCTGGGCTATACAGATTGTAGATTCTTATTTTCACGTCCTTTATCATTATATCAACACCTATAATTTCCGTTTGGTTGTCAGAGATCACAGATACTTCGCTGCAAGGTATTGTATTTCGTGTAAGTATTAGAACTCCTCCTTTGTGTCCTTCGCGGTCGAAACGTGTGGCCTGATATCCTCTGACTGAGAATTTGTGATTGGCGTTGAGGTGTGTCTCTTGAATGCATGCCACATCTATTCTATCTTTATGAAGACGCTGTGTTAGGGAGTCTTTCTTCTTGTAAACTCCTTCGGCATTCCACTGTAGTATGTTGAGTGTCCGGGGTATTTGGTCAATAGCTCTTAGCCTACTCCTCTGTGCCTTGACTCCACAGCACAGGGGAAGGTGACCACCAGTAGTCATGGGTGGACCCCCTCGAGGCAGGGGGCCCGGCACTATCGCCGCCTGATGTGACTTCACGGGATTAGCACCATATCGATTAATTTTGATTTGTGACATCATGAATTAATCAAGCAGTCTCTGGTACTGCTGGAATGTTGAGCAATGTTGTTCTTACAAATGCAGCGAAATGTACCAAGCAATAAATCGCGCAACCTATTGTTCATAGCTATTTCTTGCGCAAATATTAAGGCATTCTGTCGCTAAAGAGTTGATATAATTCAATATCTGAAGAAGCAACGGGGCTTTTTCTGGCAAAGATCCGTGAATAATTAAGAATATATTGACAGTAAACAGTAGGTATAAGAATCAACAAGTTGATAGGAACATTTCAGTGTATAAAGAAGGGCTTCAGACAAGATTGTGTAATGTCTCCTGATTTGTTGTCACTATACAGTGAACATATAATGAGATATGCACAAAATATGTCAGGCATTCTGGTTGGTGGACATAATATAGATAACTGAGGTTATGCTGATGAAACCGTCCTGATAGCAACAAGTCAGAACGATCTACAGGAAATGATAGATACAGTGGTTGTAGAAAAGTGGAAAAAAAAATCTTAAAAGCTTAAATAATAGAAAGACAAAAGTCATGGTGATATCAAAGAACCAGATTGTGCTTAAATGTGCAACAAAAATGAGCAGTCTGGACGTTTTAAGAGAAGCGGAGTAGCAAAGACAACTTATCACAAACATTAAACAGAAGCAGACATCCTTTTTGGGTCACATTATGCGAAGACAAAATCTGGAACATGTTGTGGACAGAGAGATAGAGAAAGACAGCGTGAGAATATTCTTGACATCCTTATGTCATGGCTAGGTAGGGAGTCAACACACGAACTGATCCATGCCATCGGGGATCGCAATTTGTGGGGAAGGATGCTCGCCCACGCCAACCGGCAAGGCACTGGATATATATATATATACATATCCAGTACCGTCAAACTCCAGATATTTAAATAAAGTAACTTGACTTGTTCTGTTAAAATACACACACACACACACACACACACACACACACACACACACACACATATCTGTCGATGCGGTTATTTATGTTGCCAGTAAACTGGGCACCGAGATCGAGCAGGTCTACAATGAGTACCAGAAAGTTTCGTGGGAAGTAAAGGTCGATCAAGTACCGATCAGTTACAATAAAATGTGTGAAGCTAGCCCCACACACACAGTACATCAACCATCAAGTACCGATCAGTTACAATAAAATGTGTGAAGCTAGCCCCACACACCCAGTACATCAACCATCAAGTACCGATCAGTTACAATAAAATGTGTGAAGCTAGCCCCACACACCCAGTACATCAACCATCAAGTACCGATCAGTTACAATAAAATGTGTGAAGCTAGTCCGACACACCCAGTACATCAACCATCAAGTACCGATCAGTTACAATAAAATGTGTGGAGCTAGTCCCACACACCCAGTACATCAACCATCAAGTACCGATCAGTTACAATAAAATGTGTGAAGCTAGCCCCACACACCCAGTACATCAACCATCAAGTACCGATCAGTTACAATAAAATGTGTGAAGCTAGCCCCACACACCCAGTACATCAACCATCAAGTACCGATCAGTTACAATAAAATGTGTGAAGCTAGTCCCACACACCCAGTACATCAACCATCAAGTACCGATCAGTTACAATAAAATGTGTGAAGCTAGTCCCACACACCCAGTACATCAACCATCAAGTACCGATCAGTTACAATAAAATGTGTGAAGCTAGCCCCACACACCCAGTACATCAACCATCAAGTACCGATCAGTTACAATAAAATGTGTGAAGCTAGCCCCACACACACAGTACATCAACCATCAAGTACCGATCAGTTACAATAAAATGTGTGAAGCTAGCCCCACACACCCAGTACATCAACCATCAAGTACCGATCAGTTACAATAAAATGTGTGAAGCTAGTCCCACACACCCAGTACATCAACCATCAAGTACCGATCAGTTACAATAAAATGTGTGGAGCTAGTCCCACACACCCAGTACATCAACCATCAAGTACCGATCAGTTACAATAAAATGTGTGAAGCTAGTCCCACACACCCAGTACATCAACCATCAAGTACCGATCAGTTACAATAAAATGTGTGAAGCTAGTCCCACACACCCAGTACATCAACCATCAAGTACCGATCAGTTACAATAAAATGTGTGAAGCTAGTCCCACACACCCAGTACATCAACCATCAAGTACCGATCAGTTACAATAAAATGTGTGAAGCTAGCCCCACACACCCAGTGCTTTTATTCCCTCAAACACGTCCTGGTAGCCATGGGGGAGACCTGGGAGGCCAGGACAACTGTCACAAATAGACCCTGATACGGAATTGAAGCCATAAGCAAAGGGCTGGCTGGTAGTGATGTTGTCACCGACTCTCACATATATGTCGGAGTCAGGCACATCAAATATATGTCGGAGTCAGGCACATCATATATATGTCGGAGTCAGACACAATCACCTGTGAGTTCTAGCGGTTCCCAACAAGTTGTGGTTAGGGATTATTTACATGCACTTTACTTACTTAGCCGGCTCCGTGGCGTCGTGGTTACGGGCGCTCTTTGTAATCCAGTATACCCCCGTTTGAAACACAGCTGCTGGAGATTTGGCAGCTGACTGCCTTGCGTTGTTTTTTTTTTACGAAATGGTATGGGTGCCGGTCGTTCAGAAATCAATGGCAAACTACTGAACGTAAACTTGCCAAGAGATCACACCAGCAAAATATGCTGGTGTTGACTGCGACGTCCTGTAAAGGATATGCAACTAACTTTTTTGTTACTTACTTACCCTTCTGAAAATACAAAAGAAAGAAAGAAAGAAAGAAAGAAAGAAAGAAAGAAAGAAAGAAAGAAAGAATTCACTAATTAGACAGAAAGAAAAAAACAATTAGAAACAACGTTCAGGTTAGGAAAATTGACACCCCCCCTCCCCCCCCCCCAACACACACACACACACACACACACACACACACACCTGTATGTGACCTACTTACTCCTTAAGTTGCTCCAGAATCCTCCAGGCCCTAGGCCCCTCCCATCACTGTGACATTGTTCTACCATCCAGGCACAAACATGCTCTCTGACGTTAAAGGGGAAGGCCAGCCAAACAAAAACCAAAAAAAATAAAAATCACTTACACCTCAAGTGTGACCTCAACGCAAACCTGTACGGCTAAAGCCGGAGGCATCCTGGGAAATGTCAAGATGGCGTAGTGCTGTTTACTGTGCGTGTATTTGCGACCTTTGTGCGTGTGCCCTGACTGCATTCTGTCTTTTCCCGTTTTTTCTTTCTTCTTTGTCGTTTCTCGTAAACTGAATGTTGTTTGTAATTGTTTTTTCCCCACCCTGAATTGTGAAGTCTTTCTTTCTTTCTTTCTTTCTTTCTTTTTTTCCAACACGTCTGTTTTCTGTTTTTCTTTCTTTCTTTCTGTCAGCATGTCTGGTTTTCTTTCTTTCTTTCTTTCTTTCTTTCTTTCTTTCTTTCTTTCTTTATGTCTTTCTTTCTTTTTTCTATCTTTCTTTATTTCTTTCTTTCGTTCTTTCTGTCTTTCTGTCTTTCTTTCTTTCTTTCTTTCTTTCCTTTTTGTCAGTTTAGGTTGTTTTCTTTCTTTCTTTATTTTGTATTTCTTTCTTCAACCTGCCTGGCTTCCTTTCTTTCTTTCTTTCTTTCTTTCTTTCTTTCTTTTTTCTTTCTTTCTTTCTTTCTTTCTTTCTTTCTTTCTTTCTTTCCGTATTTCTCCGTGATCTTACAATTGTTATACAATCTTGAGAGAACGTCAGACCCCTACTGTGTGACTCGATGTCTCAAAGCTACAATATATACGGCATTCCAGTCTTACCCGCGAAAGTCAAACTCCCCTCTTTCGCCACTAAGGTTATCGGCAACATGAAATAACAGAGAAACACGCCGTTGTCTCGGGTTACACAGACAAATAAACTGGAGCGGGTATACCCAGCTTATCACTCACACGAGTTGAGTTATCTCGACTCAGCCTCGAGCATTGCATTTGAGAGAAACGATTGTGTGTGTGTACTTGTGTGTTGTGAGGGAATCGGGGTGTGGGGACTGATGTTGTCATAACAACAATTACTGCTGGCGTCAGGTCAGGGGGTTGATGGGGTAGCAGCTGGGGCAAGTAGACCTATTAAGTTAATAGATGAACATGCGCGTCGAGCGCACGTGTGTGTGTGTGCGCGCTTGATTTTGTAGACTTGTATGTGAGTTTACGTAACTTAGTTCCTGTGTCTATGTGTGAGAATGTCTACTTTCTGCTTTGAATCCTCAGGGTTCGTTTGTAGTTATTCCGTTTGTAGTTATTCCGTTTGTTGTTATTCCGTTTGTTGTTATTCCGTTTGTAGTTATTCCGTTTGTTGTTATTCTGTTTGTAGTTATTCCGTTTGTAGTTATTCCGTTTGTTGTTATTCTGTTTGTAGTTATTCCGTTTGTTGTTATTCCGTTTGTTGTTATTCCGTTTGTAGTTATTCCGTTTGTTGTTATTCTGTTTGTAGTTATTCCGTTTGTAGTTATTCTGTTTGTAGTTATTCCGTTTGTTGTTATTCCGTTTGTTGTTATTCCGTTTGTTGTTATTCCGTTTGTTGTTATTCTGTTTGTAGTTATTCTGTTCTTAGTTATGTTTGTTGTTATTCTGTTTGTTGTTGAGTTCGTTCGCTTTCAACTCAGGCGTAGTCCATACACATGTTACTACTTCAAGTACACTGAACTGATTTTTGTGTGTGAACGACCGGCTCACATGCCAACACGTTACAACGCAACGCGACACGGTCTGCTGCACAAATGGGTCGCAGCTGCGTTTCCAACGCCTGGTAAGCGGCTCACGAACCGCGTTCCCAAGCCTTTGACCACGGAGACCGGCTCAGTGTGGAATATCTTTCACTATATACCAGACCAGCGTCCTTCGTCATCTGGCGAAACCACTACGACTCTTGAGGTACTTGTAATTTACGTCTCCAAGTCAATGACGAGAAGTCAGCATTTAAGACCAACTGACTGGTGTAGGAGTTGAACCCGCTACCTCTGCATCAGAAAACCGGAAGTTTAAGAGTGAGTGTTCTTATCCATTCGGCCATGCTAACTTCACTTCTTTGATAAGGGACACCCGTACCACGATACCCCCTTTCTTATTTCTTTGTCTAGCCATGTCTGCCTGTTTGTATTTTTGCCCATCTATATATACATCCTTCTGTTTGCCGGTTTCGTGTCGAATGGCTCTCGTCGCTTCAGAGGTCACAGATTGTGAGAATTGAATGGATATTGTGCCCTGGTCATGTGGGGGTACGGGGGAATGAACAGGCTGATATGCTAGCAGGGAATGCACCTCTTGGTGGTAGTTTACCCATGGACAAGGGGGAAGTGGTCGTGCGCTTGTGGGACCAGGTGGAGAAGGCGGAGGAACAGATTGAGAATCCATATGTGGAAAGAATGAAATTGCTGGGGATCGGCAGGGGTTCTGGAAGAATATCAAAACTTAGAGGGAAGACCAGGAGAATTTTAATCAGATAGCGGTGGGAACAATTAGTAGTGAAACTCTTCACTGGCTGTTGAACGAGGGAACGGAGCGCGTATGGGAAAGTGCTGAGTGCAGTGATGTCGGTTCTTAGCTCAACTCAACAATTTTACTAGTTCGCGGGTGGATCCGTTCGGCTCACTATTTGTTTTCTTGTATGTCTGTCGATGGATGTGTTTGTCTATCCATCATACAAATCTTCAACGATAATCTTATTCATCTTTCTGTTAGCTTGTCTGATTGTCTGTCCGTTTGTCTATCTGTCTGTCTACGTGATTGTCTAAGTAAGAAAAATGGTTCCTGTAAACATATTATTAACACTACAAACAACTCACAATTGACGAAACCGACCAGAAAACCAGATTTACCAGAAAATCTGGGATTTATTGATTCAATTTCTGGCTCTAGTGTTCTCGTTTGTGTTGACGAGTTTATTTGACAAGGCCAAGCTGGCCATTCGGCGTGTACATCATAGACTCTTAGTTCTCGCATTTGTTTTGGGCGTATCCCTAATATTTACAAACTCGACAGAGCTCAGTAAACAATCATTGTATAGCATATTGTGTTGTTTATTGATCAGCATTGGTAATATCCTTGGGGTGATCGCCTATCTGTCTTTCTGTCTACCCGTCCGTTTATCCGTCAGTCCACCCATCCACCGTTTATATATCTGTCTGTCCATACATTCGTCCTTCCATCCACCCATCCATCATTTGTCTGTCTGTCCGTTCATTTAATCAATCTGTCGCTGTGTCTGTCAGTTCATCATTCGCCTTTTCGCCCGCCCGTCAGTCCGTCTGCCTGACAACCAGCCTTCCAGCTGTCCCCTGTAAGTCTATCCCGACATATGTCTGTCTGTCGGTCAGTTCATGAATCGATCAGCCCATCCATTCGTTACTCTGTTATTTTGTTTCTGTCTTTTTATTGGTGTATTTGTTTGTCTATTTATCTTGCATTCTTTCACTCATACATACAACTATGTTTGTGTTTTTTTTTTTATTGGTCTGTCTATGTTTCTGCATGTCTGACTGTCTGTCACATTCGTAAATAAACAGTTGCTGTCAGATGTCTGTCAAATGACACACAAGCATGCTGCGGTGATTTAGAGAACCATTTATCATCGAGCAATCAAACCCTGGAGGTTCATGTAGCAGGAGAAAGTTCTAGCACTTTTACGCGAAAACTAAGTTCTTCAAACTCAAATATACGCCTACAAAGGAACAAGTATAGCTCTCGTGTTGCCAAGACACAATTCTCGTATGCGTTATTTCCCACCTTTTAAACTAATTGAATCTTAAAATGGAGTATTCGTGCCGCATTTAAACAAATTCCGGGCCACATGTGGCAGACGGGCCGCGGATTAGACACCCCAAACTTACATTACAGAGTCAGCTTTCATCAGATACCAAACAGCCAGGACCAAACACTGCGCCTTTCACAAAATAACAAACCCACCCTAGAATTTCAAGATGCTCGGATTACGTTACGTAGCCATTATATGCCCCTTGTTGCTACCACACACACTCCGTCTGTTGGTGTAACTTGTACCCGGTATTTGAGCTTCATTTTTGTCGCGCCGCGATGGAGTATCGGATACCAGGAGCTGTCTCCCACGGCGCAGTAATTCCAAATATCTGTTGGCAGTCAAGAGGACGCCCGCAGTTCACACCCAGTAGCCCACTGACCTCACAGTTTTACTTTAGGTTTAGTTGTTATTTCGGCTGTAGACTGGTTTAGTCGGTGCGTGAAACGGTTGTTTCTAAGCCGTTGTGTACCGCCCCAAAATTGCAAGTCTGTAACACTTCATTTTTCTCTCAATTCTCAAGCACCATCTAGCGGGAATTGTGTTGTACTGCTCTTTTCCCTTCTCCAAGCTCAGAAACCAATACTGATAACAGAAAATCACGTTGGCATAGAAGCATATGGTCACCACGGTAGTTTAGTGGCTAGACGCTCAGGGATTCGATCTGCGTTTGGGGCAGATTCGAGTTCGACAATGTTGACAAAGAATAATTTGATCCTTGGATAATCGTAGGAATAGAAATACCTGAACTTTGGTGTGTCGATAATACAGTATTAGAACCAATAATACAGTTTGGAAGTGAAAATCTGACAAAGGCAGTACAAGAGCATATTGGTTAACAGAATGTAATTCTCCACGCGACACAAGCAACAATAATGGCAACTGATAAAACAAATATGGCAACAGATACGTGTTGTCCAACTGAGATAAATTACAAACAGTGAGCAGTTTGAATAACTTGGTTAATTGTTGAGGTACGATCAAAATATGATGACATAGGTTTAAGAGAAGAATAAACATTGCTTGGCAAAAATCAATTAATTTGTTTTGAATAGACAAACAAGAAAACAACAGGCAAAAGAATCGACTTCATTGCCCTGGGTCTGATCCGTCACCGTTCTGTCTCTTTCCGCAGGGTGTCCTGTAGACAGCGTGACACAAAGCACGAACTCCGCAGCTTCAGCGACGACCACTAGGAGTCTCAGAGAAAAATGCACTCGTGAACCGAATGACTTGGGCAGGAATAGAATCCACAACCTTCGGAACGCGAGGCAGACGGTCTAACCACTTCGCCACGGAGACTCCTTCGAATGGAGGGACCAACAAAAATAAGAGTACAGAGGATAAGCATGTTCCTGTGGCAACAGATGGTTTAAGATTGGGACATGTCACAATAGTGAGACCAACAAAAGTAAGAGTACAGAGGACGAGCATGTTCCAGTGACAACAGATGGTTGTGAGAGTGGGACATGTCACAACAGAGAGACCAACAAAAATAAGAGTACAGAGAATAACCATGTTCTTGTGACAACAGATGGTTGTGAGACTGGGACATGTCACAATAGAGAGACCAACAAACGTAAGAGTACAGAGGACGAGCATGTTCCTATGGCAACATATGTTTGTGAGAATGGGACATGTCACAATAGAGAGACCAACAAACGTAAGAGTACAGAGGAAGAGCATGTTCCTATGGCAACATATGTTTGTGAGAATGGGACATGTCACAATAGAGAGACCAACAAACGTAAGAGTACAGAGGACGAGCATGTTCCTATGGCAACATATGTTTGTGAGAATGGGACATGTCACAATAGAGAGACCAACAAAAGTAAGAGTACAGAGGACGAGCATGTTCCTATGACAACATATGTTTGTGAGAATGGGACATGTCACAATAGAGAGACCAACAAAAGTAAGAGTACAGAAGACGAGCATGTTCCTATGACAACATATGTTTGTGAGAATGGGACATGTCACAATAGAGAGACCAACAAACGTAAGAGTACAGAAGACGAGCATGTTCCTATGACAACATATGTTTGTGAGAATGGGACATGTCACAATAGAGAGACCAACAAACGTAAGAGTACAGAAGACGAGCATGTTCCTATGACAACATATGTTTGTGAGAATGGGACATGTCACAATAGAGAGACCAACAAAAGTAAGAGTACAGAGGACGAGCATATTTCTATGACAACATATGTTTGTTTGCTTGCTTGCTTGCTTGCTTGTGTTCGTTGGCTTGAGCTCCAACGCGAAGTCCTGTATGGCGGATGAAGGCATCCTGTTGTCCAACATCAGTGAGAATGAGACATGTCACAATAGAGAGACCAACAAAAGTAAGAGTACAGAGGATAACCATGTTCCCGTGACAACAGATGGTTGTGAGACTGGGACATGTCACAAATCTGCTGAAACACAAAGGTCATCTGTTTTGGTGAATTACAGACGGGTAACATATCTCTTGGTTGGCCTCTACTACGGTACAAAGATGTGTGTAAGCGGGACATGGCTGATACAGGCATTGATGTTGGAATTTGGGAGCGTTGCATGAAAGGAGAGAATCAGGAATGGAATAAAGACAATGGAGAACATGATTGCAGATATGTTACACACTGTGTGAGGCGTCAGGTAGTGCATGATGGTGGAAATGACCATGTGTTAACATGCATTGGGTTGTAGTTATTATTGTCTTTTTTGAAGCACAATCCTATTAAACTATTGTCTGTCAAGACAGCTAAGAGCCAGCATGAAAAAGTAAATATGCGCTTGTGAATAGAAGTGTTATAATCAGGTATTAACATATCACTGGACAACAAAAAAACAAACAGATCTGTCCGACATAAAATCAACATTGTGGAAGATTGGTTTGTAATAGTAAAACAAATAAACGTGAGAAAAATGAAATATCGTGGTGATGTAAAAGGAAATGAATATATGGTCAAGATAACTACAAAACAATGTGTTCCCTTAGGGAATTTAAACACACCAGCCACAAACTATATGTTTGGAATTCGTGTTAAATTTGAAATGACCGTGGGGGTAACAGATGCTCCACATTCAAACAATACCCGTGATTATGTGTTGTTATTGTTTCAGCTGAAGTATTATTCATGTATTCACTTCATATGATATACAAGTCTGCAGTATGCACCTGACGAGATGCAATGAAATACACCAGGCAATAAATAGTGCTACATATTGTTTGTGGCTTCTGTGTGTAAAGATAACTGTACAGGAAAATGTATCGGGCACGTAGATGGATTCAAGCAGCAACGATAATTTACACACGACTCCAACATAGGAAGAGCGTTTGTCATTTTATTATAGAGACATTTCCAAAGACCTCGAGGGTGGGGGGAGTAGGGGGGGGGTGGTCTTGAGGTATGGTGTCCGCCTCGAGTGCTGGAGGTCCCGAATTTCGAGTTAAAAATATACTCAAAGTATTTCAGGATCCTCGCCAGTGGCTACGGAGTTCGTGCACTGAGCTAAGAATCTCTGGACTCAGGCTTGAGTTAAGAGTAGAACGGAGTACTTTTGGGTTACACCCGTGTGCCGTGATGTTGATCCGTCGACTAAACTAAACTAATTTCCAAAGACCTTATGGGTGGACACTTCTGCGCAGGAAAGTCACTAGATGATGATGATGATGATGAGGAGGAGGAGGAGGAGGAGGAGGATGAGGAGGAGGATGATTATGGTGATGACGACGACGACGACGACGACGAGGATCTAGGAAAGATGGTAAGATTAATGTATAGCTAGTATTAATGTTGTATCACATAGAGACGCCTTCAAACAGGAAGCATGGACATTGTATCACTAGCTCGCTGCTACAACAAACAGTTGTTGTATTCAAGTTGATTACTGGAGCTTCCGAGCGAATCGCGTGACAACAGACAAACGCCAACTGGAGAAAACTCCGGTAGTCGTTAGAGATTGGGAGATTAGCTGCATGCAATAGGGGTTCTTAAAGTACCGGAGTAGGACGGGTCGTGGCCAGGGATGTCCTCGACAAAAGATGGCACAGCAAACATCTATAAACAATCGGGAAATAGGCCGTCAGGAATAATACCTGGCTACGAGAACAAGTAAACATCAAAGATATGGCTACCGGAAATGTGGTCAATGTGAATGAAACATGGCGTGACTGTAAACAGTTAAACCACACGATGTGTTCAATGTTTGATGATAATGATAGTCATTTCATTGGTACATTATAAATCTAAATTTGTTTAATATCATCATCGCCATCTTATTCTACTTTTGACGCCAAGCACAAACCATTCTGTGCCTTATCTATTGCACTGGATAGTGTCATTCCGTGTGACGCTGCAATGTCTTTGATTTCGAGAATCCATTTTCTCGGGCGCTCTATTCCTCTCGTATTAGATCTCCTTTAGTATAGTCGCCAATGGTGCTGCATTCTAACGAGATGGCGGTGCCATGTGATCTTCTGACTTACAATATATGTGGCACAAGTTGTTGATACCTCTGTCTGTCAGATAACATCATTTTTTGCTCGGTCTCTGATAGTTAAGTTGGCAGATATTCTAAGGCATCTCATCTCGCAGGTGTTGATTTTGCATAAGTGTGATTAGAATATTGTCCAAACTGACATTGATAGCATAGGGTCGGTGTAAATATGCTATTTATTATCTGTCGCCTTGAGGACATGGGTATGTTTGGATGTTTCAGTATGGGTGATAATTGATATTTAAGCTCACTTGCTTTTTGACGTCTGTTTTCTATTTCTTGTCCATTATGCCATCCACGTGATCATATATATCTCTATATTTCTTACTGCATATGAAGTGGTTGTTCTAGACATAACCTGGGTTATAGTGTATGTGACGCGGTTCTCCTACACCTGAAGTGGTTCCGTTCTGTTATCTACCTATCATTACCTGCAGTGTTGTTTACGTCAACACTTGTGGATGAAAGGTGAAGTTAGGTGGATCCACAGGTGTTTTCAGTCGACAGCACTTAAGATATCCTTGTGTGTTTACTGTCTGGGGGGTTCTGTTCCGGTGCCTGGAAAGTCAAGTAATGTCTGACCTGCTATCTGATAGCTTAGGTGACTTAAGATATGCTGTAGCCGGAAACACGACACACACTGAACCCTGGTGGCAACTCGACACACACTGAACCCTGGTGGCAACTCGACACACATTGAATATGGTGGCAACTCGACACACACTGAACTCTGGTGGCAACTCGACACACATTGAATATGGTGGCAACTCGACACACACTGAACACTGGTGGCAACTCGACACACACACTGAACCCTTGTGGTAACTCGACACACACTGAACTCTGGTGGCAACTCGACACACATTGAATATGGTGGCAACTCGACACACACTGAACCCCGGTGGCAACTCAACACATACTGAACCCCGGTGGCAACTCGACACACACTGAACCCTGGTGGCAACTCGACACACATTGAATATGGTGGCAACTCGACACACACTGAACTCTGGTGGCAACTCGACACACATTGAATATGGTGGCAACTCGACACACACTGAACACTGGTGGCAACTCGACACACACACTGAACCCTTGTGGTAACTCGACACACACTGAACCCTGGTGGCAACTCGACACACATTGAATATGGTGGCAACTCGACACACACTGAACCCCGGTGGCAACTCAACACATACTGAACCCCGGTGGCAACTCGACACACACTGAACCCTGGTGGCAACTCGACACACATTGAATATGGTGGCAACTCGACACACACTGAACTCTGGTGGCAACTCGACACACATTGAATATGGTGGCAACTCGACACACACTGAACACTGGTGGCAACTCGACACACACACTGAACCCTTGTGGTAACTCGACACACACTGAACCCTGGTGGCAACTCGACACACATTGAATATGGTGGCAACTCGACACACACTGAACCCCGGTGGCAACTCAACACATACTGAACCCCGGTGGCAACTCGACACACACTGAACCCCGATGGCAACTCGATACACACTGAACCCCGATGGCAAGATCTTGTCACACTCTGAACCATGTGGACAACTCGCCATGCTCTGGGCCAGTTTTCTTGCGCATACAGTGGCTGGTGTGTTCAGTTCTCTTCCGCAAGGAATGTTCCGTGTGTCTAGTCATCTATAGTCATCTTGTACATGCAGTACCCCATATGTCTTGTCTTGTTGCACATACAGGGTCTGGTTTGTCAAGTCTTCTTCCAAATATAGTATCCCGAGTGCCAAGCTCTAGTCCACATGTAGTATCCTGGTTGTTAAACCCTCGTCCACATGTAGTATCATTAGAGTGTCCTGCCCTCGTCCACATGTAGTATCATTAGAGTGTCCTGCCCTCGTCCACTTGTAGTATCATTAGAGTGTCCAACCCTCGCTCACTTGTTGTATCATTAGAGTGTCCAGCCCTCGTTCACTTGTTGTATCATTAGAGTGTACAGCCCTCGTCCACTTGTAGTATCATTAGAGTGTCCCGCCCTCGTTCATTTGTTGTATCATTAGAGTGTCCAGCCCTCGTTCACTTGTATCATTAGAGTGTCCAGCCCTCGTTCACTTGTTGTATCATTAGAGTGTCCAGCCCTCGTTCACTTGTTGCATCATTAGAGTGTCCAGCCCTCGCTCACTTGTTGTATCATTAGAGTGTCCAGCCCTCGTTCACTTGTATAACCCTGAGAGTTCAACCCCTTGTCGACATGTAGTATTCGGAGAGTCCAGCCCTCGTCCAGATGTGATTCCCAGATTGTCTAGCTCTCGTCCCCATGTAATATCCCAAGAGAGTCCTATTCTCATCCACATGTAATATTCCAAGAGTGACCTTGCCGACTTGGATAATATGCAATGCAGCTATAGACATATCTCAAGCGAACGAAGAAAGAAAATTATCCACCAAGCAACTGGGTACGAAGCTTTTCCAGCCAGAGTCGACAGTCATTGCCCCAGAGCCACATCGCACCCCAAGATACTAATACTAAAGATTCATTTTAATTGCGTCACGGGTTTCACAAACGTTTTTATATTCCCCGCGTGATATTTACATAGTCCTTATTGTTTCAGCTGCAGTGTCGTATCGGCTATGGGATTTATTTCATCCTTACAAAAGCAATCGACTTTTATCAGACTTGCCGAGTTGGGCCGTGGTTTTCATCTCCGCACAAACAATGTGGTCTGTTATTCCTCAAGCGAGTCCGCCTGACAAATTTTAGATGTTTGATCTTAGCGATAAAACTCGCAGAACTCTGGCAAAGGGAACGCACGTGCTGCGGTTCTCAAGTTTGTATCGGGTGACCCAAATGACTGGTGTTTCTTGTGTGCACCTGGTTTGATGTTTGTTTAAGAGACTGGTTTTAATGTGCCTAGGTTGAAAGGTAAACATGGAGGTAACTTGGTTATGGGTTTTAGACAAAAATGTCCTTACTGATTGTCCGGAGAATATGTTTATAGGTATTGGTTAGCACTCATTGAAGTAGAGAGTTGATATTGTTTGTCCAGACATTAACTTTAAAGTCGTATCACTATTTTTATCTAACAAACGTTAACTCAATGGCATTAATAGTGATTGTAGTGTTAGAAGTAATTTTAGTAGTAGTAGTAGTAGTAGTAGTAGTAGTAGTAGTAGTAGTAGTAGTAGTAGTAGGAGTATTTGAGGTAGTAGTAATAGTAGTAGTGTTATTAGTAGTAGTATTAATGGTGTTCATTTGAAACCCGTTCCAAAGGTTTTATTACAAAAGAATGAAAGGAACATTAACAGATGTGGTAGAATTAAACAAAGCATTCATTTTGAATGAATCATGCACCGTGGGTTGGTCAGAAGAAGTCGCCGTAGACATTCAGGCAAGCATCCCATTGATTAGGTAGGCGGCGAATGTCATCCGGAAAAAAGGATTGTAATTGCTCACTGAACCAAGTGTTTACCGCGTTCATTACGTCTGTATCTGTGTGAAATCGTTGCCCCTTGAGAGATTTATCAGATGTCCGAACAAATGAAAATCACATGGTGACAAATCAGGACTATAGGCTGGATGTTGCAGAATTTCCCACTTCTTCCTTGCTAATGCTTCCTGCACAATCTTTGCGACATGCGGATGAGCATTATCGTGCTACAAAATCACACCACGAGAAAGCATGCCGGGTTATTTATTCTTGGTGGCTTTTTGCAGCTTGCCTAGTGATTACAAGTAGTGGGTAGAATTGATGTTGACACCAGGTCCTTTAAAGTCGGTCAACAATAGCCCTTCATGGTCAGAATATGCGCTCAGCATATCTTTACCAGCGGAAACCTGTAACTTGAATTTTTTGGCTTTTGGTGATCCAGCATGCTTCCATTCTTGCTCTCTCTTTTGCTGCTCAGCTCAAAGTGGTGACACCACGATTCATCGCCTGCCACTATGCGGAAGAGAAATGCATCACCCTCCACTCTGTAATGCAGCAAGTAATTCAAACACCATCCCATGCGCTCCTCTTTTTGGTGGTCGGTCAACACCAATGGTACCCACTGTGAACACACCTTCCAATATTCCAGTTTCTTACAAACGACCTTTTGAATTTTCCCAATCGACACATCAAATTCTTTCGCTAGCGAACGTATGCTTCGACAACGATTCATCTTTACTGCTGCATCAATTTTGGCGATAGATTTTTTTTTTTTTTTTTTTGCAACAATATGCGCTTGACCCGGCTGTCGAAGATTTGTCGTGAATTGACGTCATTTCCGAAACATTCATGCCCAGTCTTCAATTTTGTCTTCGACACACATTTGTTACCGTGCGCTGCATGCATTCTTCGATGAATGTCCACTGGTTGACATCCTTCAAATGAAAGAAAGTGAATCACCGCTCTTTGAGCTTCTTTGGACGGATTTTGTATCAACCCGGCCATTTTCTCAACGGTCAGAAACAGAACCTATGCATCATTGGACGATAAGCACGTGCTCTTTTATTCATTGCTCAGTACTTATCACATGACTATGACATGATCATGTTCAACGTACGCGATTACGCGCGGTGCGGCACGAACGGATTTCAAATGAACGTCCCTTATAGTAGTAGTAGTAGTAGTAGTATTAGTAGTAGTAGTAGTAATAGTAGTAGTAGTAGTAGTAGTAGTAGTAGTAGTAGTAGTAGTAGTAGTAGTAGTAGTAGTAGTAGTAGTAGTAGTATTGGTGGTGGTGTTGGTAATAGTAATAACAGTACTGTAATAATAGTACTTGTTTTTGTTGTTGATGCATACAGACAGCACGCGTGTTGATATCTCTATAAAGGTGTTCACAATTGCCTATAGTAATGAACTGGTAGAAGTGTTCGGGTGTCCGCCTCAGGATGGCTGGCGTCCTGGTTCTTCCACAGCACAAGGTTTTATTTATTATTTTATTTTTTATTACAAGAGCTGTTTACTATTGAATTATATCACACTAGGCCCTTAAACTCGTTCGGAGTGACAACTATAATAAGGGCGGATAAGGGAGAATACTTTAGGTTCCATTTGCAAGCCGCGAACTGTGAAGATCCCATGGAATTTGAAAAGAGAAAGTTCCAGGGGCGTGTCCTGGAAAATTGTCAGGTTCAAAGAGGTGGCCACAAGTAAATAGATAGCTCAACCCATGATAGAATCTGCATTGAGGTGACACAGTTTATACACATACACGGCCGAGTTGGAGGTGCTGGTATCTGGGGTAGAGAGGGTTTGTCGTGCAAGCATGGCATACATGACTGAAGAAAGAAAAGTAGGGGTAGACATGCGGAGGAGGAAGAGGCGAAGAAGAAGCAGAATAAGAAGAAGGCGAAGTAGAGGAAGAGGAAACAAAATCACTGCAGTAACAGCAGCAGAAGAAGAAGAAGAAGAGGAAGCCAACTCTGAGGCCAATATCTGCTACACCCTGCCCCATCAACGCCGCTGCGGTGCAACATAAATCCGCAGGTTGGCCGCGGAATGCCAGGATAAACGACTGCTCGTTCTCCGGCTGTTACAATTAGATAACCTGGCTGTGCCTCCTGCTGTCCCTTTTTATGTAGGTTAATGAGAACTGTCATGACACCTTGTTGAGATATCTGGCTACGCCCATGAAATGATAATAACTTTGTGTATAATATATTCAGCGCCGTCTCCGTGCTAGTGCGCCTTAATATAAAGTTGTATACTGTGAGGCATCCGACCACCCGATGCCGAACATTTCATTTTCTCATGTTTGCGTATAGTAAGAAATTTTTTCCCCCGCATATCCTTTACAGGACATTGCAGTCAACACCAGCATTATTCAGCTGCTGTTGATGTCTTCTCAAGTTTAAGCTGTGTAGTTTACCATTGCTTTCTCAGCGTAAACCCAGTAAGTAACCAACGCGACGTGATCCGCTACCGAATCTCGCGCAGCTGCGTTACCCACGTGAATATAGGGGATTACGGAGAAAGTCGTTAACTCATAGGTCAGGGAGCCGGCTAGTAGAGACATAGGATGTGTAAAATGCCTTGTCAACACAATCACAATCCACAATCCAAAATCCACAATCACAATCCACAATCACAATCCACAATCACAATCACAATCCACAATCACAATCCATAATCACAATCCACAATCACAATCACAATCACAATCACAATATTTAACAAAAACGGGCGCCGTCGCGGTAGAAAGAATTCATTAGCAGTGAGAAAATACAAGTACACAACGTCAAAGGCAGCAGTTACATTTACACCAGGTGTTTGTAAAGTCTCACTACACTTTGTATGTAGAACAAATTTGAAAAATGAAGTACATGATGTCATAAAATATATGCTAAAAATTCATTAAATTAGTTACAATAGTCAATGCTATTGTCTAACGCTGATTATGGGAAGCTGGAAAGTACCAATGAAGCATTCATTTTAATACTGATTGGAAATGTCCACCATCCGTGTGTATCGACCGCCATTTCGAAACACTTGTTCAATCCAAACAATTCTTTCTTCTGTTGATAACACCATTCTGTTTGGAGTGCAAAGAATTACCCCAGCAGACGACAGCCATTCGCTGCATATTGCTTCACGATTAACTGTGGAGCACATTTTTTGATAACATAATGTTCTTCATTTTTCAAATGTGTTCTACATGCAAGGTGTAGTGAGATTTTAAAACACCCAATATATTATAGCTATTAATATGCATAGTGGTTGCATTGGTGTGACGGTTGGACTTTACGCTGGCAAAAGCGCGAGCATGATTTGTTTAGCAAGGATCAATGCCAGCTCTCTTCATTTGCTATGGGAGAAAAATAGTTATTCCCCCGTGAACTCAGGCCTACAATATGTCATGGTTCTAACAAGTCACATAACCATAGCAGTCTCCGGCGGCTCGACTTTTTGTTTCATAATTCAAATGAAGGAAGAAGCAAACACTATCAGAAACAATCGGGGCTAACCCATTTTTATACAGCATTCAAACAAGAACGAAATAAGAACAGAATGGGAGAAAAGAGAAAGAAAGAATGAGAGAGAAGAAGAAGAAGAAGAAGAAGAAGAAGAAGAAGAAGAAGAAGAAGAAGAAGAAGAAGAAGAAGGTCGCTGGTTCGATTCCGGGATACCTCATCAGTCTTCTAGTCTTTTACCCCTTTTTAAATGGAAGGATCTCTAATTCTGTCTGCCATAGGCATAGAATACTGGAATAGAAATAGTTTGCATAAAACAGCTAAAAGCAACACGACCGTAAACATATATAGCAATAAAGTAACGCATAAAGA
Source organism: Cepaea hortensis (assembly GCA_963921405.1). Classification (NCBI taxonomy): domain Eukaryota; kingdom Metazoa; phylum Mollusca; class Gastropoda; order Stylommatophora; family Helicidae; genus Cepaea; species Cepaea hortensis. The sequence continues at coordinate 12,028,671 of OY992893.1, read as the reverse complement.
CACACACACACAGAAAGACATAAGAAACAACTAAACAAACATAAAGTAACAACTAAACACATAACCTATACTTTTATATGGCCATGAGACTGAGCAGACACGCTGACAAATATCTAGTGGTAGTGGAAGTATGGTTTCTGAAGAAAATACAAAGAATACCATAGTCAGACAGAAAAACCAATGAGCAAGTCCTACATGAAGCACATGAAAACCGTAAACTGATTTAGAGAAATTAGACGTAGACAGTCATAATTATTTGAGCAAGTTATGAGAGCAAATAAATTAGAAAACTTTGTGACAACTGGCAAGATTGAGGAAATGCATACCTCGATGGCTTGGCTATGTGGCAGAATCGAGACAAGAAAACAAAGCTGATCCACGACTCTGGTGATCGAGTGAGATGACGATACAAGACCGCACACGCTCCTCGGCATGGCACTTGATGATGACAAAACATGGTGGATTAAAATAATAACTGAACGGAAAGAAAGGATTTGCATATCCTTTACAGGACGTTACGATCAACCCCAAACAGAGATTGATTTTCAAGGCAATTTTACTTTCAGTATTCTGCCATTGCTTTCTGAACATTAAATAAATCAACGTTGAAGTCCAAACTGTCGAGTGTAGGACAAGAGCCCACCACCTCGTCATTAGCGTACAGGATGTTTGGGAGCGTTTGCGCTTTTATCGAAATGAACTACGATAACTGAGAATGTTATGGTTGTATATTGAGCAACTAGTTAACGTGCTCAGCCACGCCTGGGTTAATGTCATATCTGTAAAACAGTTTCTGTAATCTAATAATCCTCTTCTATTTTACATCTCTCGGCTGGAAAACTATCCCTCGTCGTTCTTTCGATCCACGGCTTCCCGCTACCGACAGAGAACACGAGTACGTCAGACACAAGCTGAGAAAACGTTAATCACCCGAGCCTGTGTTCCATCTATCCACATTTATCAAGATCCTGCTCTGTAATCGCTGGCCTGTCGCATCAAGTTAGAGCCTGCCCATTGTGAGGCAGATACTGGGAGTCAGCTTCGGAGACCCAGAAATGAATTTATCAAATTGTTCCTGGCACGCCCAGACATGCCTAGGCTCTGTCTTAACGCGGATGGCGCCGGTTTCAAGGGAATCAGGAAAGAAAAGTGTTTGGCATTTGTGTTGAAGACAGATGCAATACCGGCAGATGAAGTTTGGGCGCCCGGATATTTCAATGTTCTCGACGTAATCATATGTGTTTTAAGTAAGTAATGAATCCGGGGAGGGGGGAAGGGGGAAAAGGGGATAGGAAGGGGAGGAGAGTGTTGTGCATGTTTGTGTTCAGGTTTGTATGTTTTGTTTGTGTGAGACAACGTACTGTAGAGTGTACATCTTTTGCTGCTATGGTTGCTGCTGCTGCTGCTCTTGCTATTACTATTGCTCATTCTTCTTCTTCTTCTTCTTCTTCTTCTTCTTCTTCTTCTTCTTCTTCTTCTTCTTCTTCTTCTTCTTCTTCTTCTTCTTCTTCTTCTTCTTCTTCTCATTCTTCTTCTTCTTATTATTCTTCTTCTTCTTCTCCTCCTCCTCCTCCACCTCCTCCTTTTCCTCCTCCATCTTCTTCTTCTTCTTCTTCTTCTTCTTCTTCTTCTTCTTCTTCTTCTTCTTCTTCTTCTTCTTCTTCTTCTTCTTCTTCTTCTTCTTCTTCTTCTTCTTCTCCTCCTCCTCCTCCTCCACCTCCTCCTTCTTCTTCTTCTTCTTCTTCTTCTTCTTCTTCTTCTTCTTCTTCTTCTTCTTCTTCTTCTTCTTCTTCTTCTTCTTCTTCTTCTTCTTCTTCTTCTTCTTCTTCTTCTTCTTCTTCTTCGTGTGTGTGTGTTTGTATGTTCCTTCCTTCAACCACCCATGCGTACCCCGCTTCTCTACGCAGCTCTAAATGTCCAGGTTATCCCACCATTGAACCTGCCGCACATGACTGAAGTATCCGATCGTCATACGTACTAGGTCCCCGTACAAGGTGTGATGCATGCAGTGTATGTCTTCACATATACTAGATTATCAGACACTTTGAACACACATACATCACTTCAGCAGAGTCTGAAATATTATTAAACTAACCAATACTTTTCACACGGAGATCTAGTATATGTGGCGATCAACTATTTACACATCTCATAATAGGTAGCCAGTACTTGTGAATATTGACTCTCGTTGTTCTATTTCATAAACTCCAAGATGTATGGATCTGTGGAGGGACTCCACAAGGGTGTAATTATCATAAATATCGCTGGCGGGTAGAAGAACCACCTACTGTAGCTTGGCATGACGTCACCTTTATAGGGCCGGGGGGAGGGGGAGAGGTTTCTAGGAGTACTTTAACTGATTTAGTGTCGAAGGATAATATATCGCCACGCATGACCTCCCATATGGGCAGAAGGACGATACATCGCCATACTAGGGTCATGGTGTTATTTGTCTTGTTTCGTGGCATCTTCCACAATTTCAATGCTCAATCAATCAATCAATCAATCAATCAATCAATCAATCAATCAATCATGTGCCGTGCAGGAAAGCGTGGGCGGTCATGACTCGCCATTTCACTCGATCACCAGAGTCGTGGATCAGCTCAGTGTTCCTGTCTCGACCATACCATGTGACCAAGCCATCCAGGTATTTACTTCTCAGTCTTCCCCTTGGTCTGTTCCCTTCGATCCTGCCAGTTGTCACTAAGTTCTCCAATCCATTTCTTCTCATAACATGTCCAAAAAATGTTGACTGTCTACGTCTAATTTCTCTAATCATTTGTCTCCTGTAGTACTTGGTCATTGGTTTTTCTGTCTTTCCATGGTATTCTTTGCATTTTCCTCAGAAATCACATTTCTGCAGCCATCAAATGTTTTTCAACTTGACTGCTCATTGTCCAAGTTTCACATCCATACAAGGGACGCAGAGGTATTTCCAAGGCACCAGGGCCGGGTTATATACTGGCCAAGACCTATTGACGCGTCCTCGTCGAGCGTCCTGGGCAACAGGTCCCTTGTCAGTAGGATCGCTAAAGTCAGTAGGATCGCCGATTCCTCCGAAGTCGGAGAGTGTCTGCCTGTACGGCGAGAAACCACCAGTCTGCACACCAATAAGCCAGACATCGGACAACGGATACTCACGCAAACCTCAGGTCCTGTATGACATCACACTGATGTTGGACAACAGGATGCCTTCATCCGACATACAGGACTTCGCGTTGGAGCTCAAGCCAACGAACACAAGCAAGCAACATCCATACAAAAAAAACAGGCTTTATGTATCCCCTCAACACTTTTTTTTTTTCAATGCTCAATGAATGAAAACTTATATTACAATACAATTATAAGTTATATTACAATACGGGAGTCTCCGTGGCCAAGTGGTCAAGCTATCTGCCTTGTGCTTCGAAGGTTGTGGGTTCGATTTCGGGTTCCTTTCTGTTCACGAATGCATTTTTCTCAGAGACTCCTGGGGTCGTCGTTGGAGCTACGGAGTTCGTACTTTGTGCGATGCTTTCGGTAGGTCGCCTTGCGGAAAGAGACCAAGCCACATGCGATTGAACCTGGGTAATGAAGCCGTTCCTCTCGAATTTTAAGAGTATATATATATATGTTCCGTCCAAACCTACGATTTGTTTGGCAATGAATCAGTGAATAACGGAAGGCAGAAGACGTATTAAGGGAGGTAAATGTTGAAAAGACCAAGCACATGCAGCATTTCACGAGATGAAGAATGTTATTTACAATACTTCTTTCTCTATTGATGTGTGTGTCAGGTCTTAGTCAGATATGACTGAGCTACCGTATGGCAGTAGACGGTACTACCTGCTTTCTGTTAGCGCTGAATGTTGGCCGGCGCTCACCAAACCCGACACCCCACATTGTGTCAACAGCTTGGGGCGGAGGAGTGCAGCTGGGAGGGTACAAGCCTTATCCTGGTGCGAGAAAATGCAGCCTAAAGACCCTAAGCCTTGGTCGGCAACTGGTCTAGGATGGAAGCTCCGACAGGAGGACATTTAGAGCATTGCTTTGCTTACCCGACAGCTTCTGCAACGTGTCATGTTCCAGATGTATTGGTGTTACCTTTCCTCTGGAGTCAACTAGACAGGCCGAGAGAGAGAGAGAGAGAGAGAGAGAGAGAGAGAGAGAGAGAGAGAGAGAGAGAGAGAGAGAGAGAGGGATCATGTTGCATGGGCAACACATGGTCTCTAAATTCATCCCAGGCTCAGTGTTATGAAGAGGTATAACTCCATTTTACAAACTATTGTCTGTAAAGACGGCAAGGTGCCAGTCAGCCATTGAGTTGAGAAAGAGAGTTCGTAAAAGCTTCAATAAGCTACAATGAATGCTCATCATCATTCTTGATGGACAAACAATAATAAGCTAATCCTGATGTACGGAAGCAAATCATGGACAGTTATCAGTGAAATGAGAAATTATTGGAAGACGCACAGCCTTTATAAAATTTAATATCCTTACAGATACATGATGAGAACACAGTGGACGGATATGCACTGTAATGACCAAATCTGTAAGGAAGTTAAGAGAAGAGGTTACTCGCATCATACATAAACGGTCCTCTTTCTTTGAACATGCCATTTGGAAGGGAAATCTAAAGTACTTCGTGCCGACGGAAAGGTTGGACGGGAAAAGAGTCATGGGGAGACCCAGAGAGAAGATACTGGACAGTTTGGGGGGGGGGGGATCAGTATCAGACATTCTTGACATTCCATGAAGGATGTGGAAAGTCATGGTCACCAACGCCCTACGGCTTAGTCTATGAAAAGAAAAAACAATATAGCAGACACTCGTGTATGAGGCCTTTATATATATATTAGATTACAGTCTAATGAGCGCGATGTACCTGTTACACCCCTAGTCGTCTTTCCTAACTTATTCTTTTTCTTCCAATCGTATATGCCAGAAGGATAATTATCCGGTACTTATTTTAATAAAAGTGCGTCACAGCATGAGCTCGGCCAGCCTGACCACTGCCACAATGAGTGATTTAATCTCTACACCCCCCCCCCCTTCCCTCCCTCCCCAGTCTTATTAAACAAACAAACACACAAACTACTATGCCACAGCGACCCAAAACCAGGACAGCACGCGTACAAACCAGGACATTGCTCGTATGAAAATAAATAAGTGTATAGTTTCCAGAATAGAAGTGGATCCTGCATGCAAAGCTACGGACTCGTGAAATGGACAAATCGCTCCTTTCATAAACTATCGATTTCGTGAAGAGAAAGAATGAGTTTATTGTCTGTTTCACTGGCCAGCATGCCCGACTGTCGTGGCTATAGCCAATCGATGGTTATTATTTTGTCTGAAAAATTTATATTCTCAGTGGAAAATTATTCCAACTACTTATTTCCGCGAGAACATTTTACATAGATGTTATAAATAAATGTAAGGGTGCTACTTAGCAGGCAGGAAATACAACTAGGTTGCCAACGCGGAGGTAAGGGTTCGACAGCTAGTGATCTGTGTCTGTGTTGTTCATGAGACAATGCAATCAGAGTGTAAGGGAAACGAGCTATCAGTCCAATCTGTCCGGCAGATGTGGGCAGGCTCCTGTGGGGTCACGTGTATAGCCTGGATGAACAGATACACTATCATGGCCTGGAGAGAATGATCAGACAGGGCGCGACCTGAGGATCTGGCCTTCAATCTGTCCTTCGAGGAAATGCCAGACGCACACATAATTATACTGCAGCTGGTACCATTACTGTGGGAACTCTCCGCTGTCTGTTGAAGATGAGGACGGAGCACATATGGGGAAAGCCCCGAGTGCTGAGAAGTCGGTTCTGCACTCGGTTCAACTCAACTCGTTTCGGCAGTAACAGCATCGTTACTAGTGTATTTGTTACACTTGTTATACCAATGTTATTCCAACAGTTTCTAACATTGTTATCGGTACCAAATCTGCACCATTGCTATCTTTCCAATGTCTTTGCCATATCCTGACCGCCTGGAGACCATATTATCTTCGTATTATGTTTAACCATGCTGTCATTACAGCACCAATGTTATCATTCAAATACCGGTTGTGCGGCAACGGGGTTAGATTGCAATTCGTAATCCCGCATACCGCGTTTGAAGCACAGCTGCGGGCGATTTGGAAGCAGACCACATTGCGCTCGTTCGTATACAAAGGTATGAGTGCCGGTCGTTCAGTAACCAATTGCACACACCTGAACGTAAACTTGCCAAGAATTCACAGAAAAAATACGCTGGGGTTGACTGCCACGTCCTGTACAGGATATGCAACAAACTTGTTGATTTATCATTCTAATAGTTTTACCATTATTATCTTAACGGCATTCGCATCATTGTTATTATATGAAGATAGTGCACAATCTTTGGGCATATCGTGAGAAGAGGAGAGACGGGGCTTGTCATCACAACGGGCAGGATTGAACGAACGAACGAACGAATGAACGAACGAACGAACGAGGGGACGAGAGGCACGAGAAGACCAAGAGAGAAGATGATGAGCAGTTTGACATTATGGCAAGGAGGAACATCAGTATCAGAAATGATTCTCAGCACAAAAGACAGAAAAATGTGGACAAACATGATAACCAGCGTCACAAGGCAGGAAGTATAAGACGAACATTAGCAAACTGTCAGACTTAAGACTTGTAGCAGCTGGGTTTAAGAGGATTATCAGCTGATGTAAAATGGAAATGAATTAGACATGTGTACTGGCATATATGGTCATCATGCTAATTTTTTTTTTTTTTTTTTTTTTTTTTTTTCCGCGTTTCCATCCTGTTTCAGGATATTGCGGTCAACACCAGCATCTTTCAGCTGTATGTTGATTCCTAGGCTAGATTACGCTCATCAGCACGCCACGACTTTCTGAGCGACCGGCTCCATACTCTCATAAGTCACTTTTGCGATTCGAACCACTGCTAATTCTCGTCGCGTCACGTGACGAGAGTATTCGGAGTTAGCGGAGGAAGCTGCTAACCCCTCGGCCACGGAGCCGGTATCATGCTAATTGTCATGGCAAAATATAACAATTACTTTGTTTCCATGTCAATAATAACAGTTTTATTCTAGTTGTTGAAGCCAAGGGCGGCATTTTAGAAGAGCGTGCGGATTGAATTCTTGATTGTTTCAAACAGATTGATCTAATCGTTCAATAACTCTGACTGTCCGTATGTGTAAGAGAGAAGAGAGAGAGAGAGAGAGAGAGAGAGAGAGAGAGAGAGAGAGAGAGAGAGACAGAGAGAGAGACAGAGAGAGAGAGACAGACAGACAGACAGACAGACAGACAGAGATACACAGACAGATAGATAGAGAGAGAGAGACAGACAGACAGACAGACAGAGATACACACACAGATAGATAGATAGAGAGAGAGAGAGAGAGAGAGAGAGAGAGAGAGAGAGGAATGAGAAAGAGAGGAAGATAGGGAGGGATAGAGAGTGGGAGTGAGAGAGAGACAGAGAAAGAGAGGCACAGAGAGAGAGTGACACAGAGAGACAGAGAGAGAGAGTGCGTGTGCGTGTTAATTAGTTGCATGCCGTTTACACCACATCGCAATCAACCCCATCATCTTTGGCTGTTAGTTATTTACTAGACAAGCTTTCGTTCAGTAGTTTGCCATTGCTTTCTGAATAACCGACGCCCATACCATTGTTAAAATCAACATCAGGCGGGCTGCTTTAAAATAACCTCCAGCTGATTTCGCATCCGGTATGCGGGATCGCGAATCGCGCTAGCTACCCATTCGCCACAGACGTGTGTGGAGATATAAACATCTGGCCCATCGCCCAAATTACTAGTACAATCTAAACAAATGACTGGAACTCATGAAGAGAATCTAAACAAATTCCCAATGGAGCAACCCGTCACCAGCAAGATAAACCAGGGCGACCAACAGCGCCATAAACCAAGCCACTGACACCCGGCGGGCATAAACCACAGTCCTGTTTTACCTCAAGGATTCTCAAACTGTTTCCAAAAGACGGGCCTCTTGCTCTGTGGCTCAGGGTACGTCTAGAACACTGAGAGTTCGGTGCATTGATGTGCAGATAGTTTCAGCCTTGATTATGGTTTGCAGTTATTGGAGTGAATGCAATATACACATTAAGAACATTTATAGTAAGATCAATAGAGCCACAGAAAGATATATATATATATATATATATATATATATATATATATATATATATATATATATATATATATATATTTGTTCTTCATTTATTATACTACGGTATTTGATTTGGGTAGCGGGGTAGGGGTATCCCCTATCAAAGGAGAAGTAAGGCGCCTCCTTCCCTCCGCTAGCCTAAGGGACACCCTTGGGCAAGGTGGAGTACCCGTTTAGCCCCCCGATCAGAGTTACGTGAAGCCATGGGTGCAGGTGGTGGATGAAGATGGAGAGCAGCCAACAGATAGTTGTAGGTTATGGTCTCCACCTTCACGACGGTAGGCAGAGGATCTCTTTTTTGAGGAGACAATGGCTACGGTCACTGACCAGTATGGTCACTGCTAGGAAGGAAAGCAATGGCAAACTACCTTCTTTACACATGCCAAGAAAATCATGTTGTGTGAAATCATCGATAATCAGAGAAACGGCGTAAATGGGTGCTCCATAGGAGCAACCTCGCCCGGTAGTAGGGATAGTCATGCGCACCAGGTGACTCCAGACCGTCAACAGGCTACTAGGTGCAACAGATTAATATCATTGAAAGTAGGAACTTGGAACGTTAGAACAATGAATGCAGATGGAAAGTTAGAAAACATCAAAAAAGAAATGAAGAGAGAGAAGATTAACATATTAGGAATATCGGAAACGAGATGGAAAGGAGCAGGGATAAGGACAGGAGAGGATTGTAAGATTATTTACTCTGGGGGAGAAGAACAGCAAAGAGGTGTAGCCATTATATTAGATAAGCAAACATCAAATTCTGTCAAAGGATATCATGCTGTGTCAGACAGAGTCCTATTAGTAAAATTAAACGGAAGACCTTTTAAAATAAATGTCATTCAAGTATATCCCCCAACAAGTGAAAGCAGTGAAGAAAGCATAGAGGAATTTTATAATGACGTGGAGTCTGCTTTGAAGAACTGCAAAAAATCAGAAATAAATATCATAATGGGTGATTTCAACGCAAAAATAGGACAGCAAGGCGATGGATGCAGTGTAGGCAACCATGGTTTGGGAGAGAGAAATGAAAGAGGATACAGACTTGTAGAATGGGCAAAAGAACAAGAAATGGTTGTAGGAAACACCTGGTTTAAACAGCATCCTAGAAGATTATGGACATGGAGGAGTCCAGACAGCAGGATTAAAAACCAGATAGATTACATCCTGATTAACAAAAGGTTTCGAAATGCGTTAACAGTCGTAATAACAGTTCCAAATGCAGACTGTTACAGTGATCACAGATTAATTACAGGCACATTGAGGGTAAAGTTAAAGAAAGTCAAGTATACAGCAGGAAACCCTAAATATGACTGGTGCAAATTGAAAACTGACAAAGAAATACAAGATAATTTTAACATAGAAGTAAAGAACAAATTTGATATATTGTCTGATCTAGAGATCCTGTTTCAAGATGTAGATGATCAATGGGAAACGATGAAGAATTCAATCAGTTGCGCAGCAGAAAAAACTATTCCAAAAGTAAAGAAAGTGGGCCGTAAGACATGGATGACTGAAGAAATTTTACAACTAATGGAAACAAGAAGACAGAACAAAAATAATCCTGCCAAATATGAAGAAATTCACAGAAAAGTGAGAACCTTATGTAAGGAGGCAAAAGAAACATGGCTTGAGAAAAATTGCAGAGAAATTGAAAAACAACACAACAGTAACAATGCGAACCTAATGCACAAAAGAATTCAGGAGCTTACTAATCAAAGAACACGTACATCAGCAGGCTGCCTAAAGACAAAAGATGGAAGAGTCATAATAGAAAAAGATCAGATATTACATGAATGGTCAGATTACGTGAAAAACCTGTATGACGACAACAGAGACGAACAGTATGATGTTCAAAATAATAATGAAGGACCAGCAATTTTGAAGATGGAGGTTCAGAATGCTCTTAACCATATGAAATCTGGCAAGACCCCCGGTTCAGACAGCGTCATAACAGAAATGATTAATGCTTTAGAAGAATATGGAATAGATCAAGTTACCAGTCTGCTTAATACAATATATGATACTGGAAATATACCTCAGGAGTTATGTAATTCTGTATTTATTGCAATCCCAAAGAAATCAGGAGCCTTGGAATGTGATCAACATCGAACAATTAGTATAATGAGTCACATCACGAAGATTTTGCTAAGAATTATCATGCAAAGAGTTAGGAGGAAAATACAACCTGAAATAGGAGAAGAACAATGTGGGTTTGTGGAAGGCAAGGGTACAGTAAATGCTGTGTATATACTGAGAAACATAATCGAACGTTCTATAGAAGTAAACAAAGATCTACACCTTTGCTTTATTGACTACACAAAGGCTTTTGATAAAGTGAGACATGTCAACATGATAAGGATGCTTGAAGATCTACAAATTGATGGAAAAGATCTTAGACTTGTAAAAAACATATATTGGAAACAACAAGCTGCCATAAGAGTTGATAATGAAGTAAGCCAATATCAGCCTATTAAAAGGGGTGTGAGACAGGGATGTGTAATGTCTCCAGATCTGTTTTCCCTGTACAGTGAAAGTATTTTCAGAAATATTGAAGATATGGAAGGAATCAACATTGGGGGACGATGCATCAATAACATTAGATATGCAGATGATACAGTCTTGATTGCAGACAATGAACAGGACCTGCAAAATTTAGTAGATGCGATTGTGACACACAGTGAACAACTAGGGTTAGAATTAAATTGTAAAAAGACACAGATTATGGTCGTCACTAGGAAGGACGAAATACCACAATGTAATATACAAGTAAATGGGAATATTCTTCAACAAGTGAGCAGGTACAATTATCTCGGAACAGTAATAACATCTGATGGGAGATGCCTTGAAGAGATTAGAACAAGAATCGCCATGGCAAAAGTAGCCTTTAGCAAGATGAAAAACATATTGACCAATAAAAAGATGTCAATTGAAACGAGAAAGAGAGTGTTGAGATGCTACATTGAGCCTGTACTTTTGTATGGATGTGAAGCGTGGACAATGAGCAGTCAGGCTGAAAAACATCTGATGGCTGTAGAGATGTGGTTTCTGAGGAAAATGCAAAGAATACCATGGACAGCCAGAAAGACCAATGAACAAGTCCTTCAAGAAACAAATGAAGATCGTAAATTGATTAGAGAAATTAGACGTAGACAGTCAAAATTTTTTGGACATGTTATGAGAAGAAATGGATTGGAGAATTTGGTGACAACTGGTAAGATCGAGGGGAACAGACCAAGGGGAAGACCTAGAAGCAAGTACCTGGATGGCTTGGCCTTGTGGCATAGTCGAGACAGAAACACGGAGCTGATCCACGACTCTGGTGATCGGGTGAGATGGCAGAACATGACCGCCCACGCTTACCGGCATGGCACATGATGGATGGATGGATTTGATAAAGTAAAACGTTATGAACTGATTAAAATGTAAGAAGATATCAACATTGATGGGAAAGATCTCAGAATAATAAAGAATATTTTCTGGAATCAGTTAGTAGCAATTAAAATGGGGAAACAAGAGGGCAATTATGAACAGATAAAGCTAGGAGTATGACATTGATGTGTTTTGTCACCGGATCTCTTCTCTCTATATAGCGAAGTAATGATGAGAGAGATCAAAGAGAAGCCAGTAATACTAATCGGAGGTTATAATATATACAACACATGCTATGCAGATGCCACACTATTGATGGTGGAAAATGCAAACTATCCACAACAATTGTTGAACATTGTATAATAGAAAATGCAATGAAAGGATTCTCTCGATCCGCCCCTCTCTCTGTCTCTCTGTCTCTGTCTGTCTGTCTGTCTGTCTGTCTGTCTGTCTGTCTGTCTGTCTGTCTGTCTGTCTGTCTGTCTGTCTGTCTGTCTGTCTGTCTGTCTGTCTCTCTCTCTCTCTCTCTCTCTCTCTCTCTCTCTCTCTCTCTCTCTCTCTCTCTCTCTCTCTCTCTCTCTCTCTGAAGACCAAGAAATCAGTAACAATGGTGATATCAAAAACAAAAGTGACACAAAAATGTGAAATGGAAATATACGGTGACATTCTTAACCAAGTGAATAATTTTAATACCCAGGGGGCAATTATAACATCCGATGGAAGATGCACAGCAGAGATTAAGGACAGAATATGGCAAGAAAAAGCTGCATTTCAGAAAATGAATATATATATATATATATATATATATATATATATAATCTATTTTGCTGTATTTCAGTGAGTCTTGGAGTGTAAATGAACAAGTTATAAAGCACTTGAAAGCAATAGATATGTGGTTCCTGAGACGAAGTTTGCGAATACCTTGGACTGCCTGAAATAGGCAAATGAAACTAAAACATCACATTCAACAATAAGAAAATAAGAATGAGATAAACAGCTTTCTTTAACATCGTGACAACTGGAAAGATCAAGGGAAAATAGGCAGGGGCATACCAAGAAACATGATGCTGGGTGAAGGAATATCATCAGTAGATTTGATCCAGAACACCAGTTAGTTAGTTAGTCGCGGTTTCAACCTCACAGCAACGGGTCGTCCCCATTTTGCTCAGTTCCTGTGCCAGTTAATATCACACAAAACATCTCCCACTGCCCAATGTGAAAAGTGGAAAAGACAGGAGTCTCGACAAACAACAGCCCACACAGATACACTGTGCATAATGCCGCCACCAGAATGTCAACACAATAGTCCCCCACGAAACATCCAGTTCATCTCTGATGGAATCGGCAGTCTGGATGTTTCCTAGATGTTCACCCACACAGTACCCCCCCCCCCCCCCCCAAAAAAAAAAAAAAATACAGTTCATCGTCGATGGCAGTGGCAGTAAACCAGAAGCCCAGCAGCCACGCATTTCTGCATAAGGCAAAAACCGGTCAACTCTGGGACATAGCCAGCCCATCGCTCCGAACATGCAGCCACGTTCCATAAAACCTCGGGAAGATTCAGAAGCATTTCACACGAAACTCACAGAAACTCACGAAACTCATTTGATACAGAACACCAAAGACTGGGGAGATCTATGGAGAGACATGAACACCTACGCCAGCTGACAAGGCACTTAATGATGATGATGATACTTGGTTATATTCCGGAATCTGTATGCAGTCTTACCAAAGAGAACAGAAGCAACTGAATGTGAAGAATTGTGTAAATCAACCTCATGAATCATGTCACCATAATTTTACTTCTTGGTCAGATATGACTGAGCTGCCGTACTACCTGCTTTCTGTAGCGCTGAATGTTGGGCGGCGCTCACCAAACCCAACACCCAACATAGTGCCAACGGCTTCAGGTGGAGGAGTGCAATCGGGAGGCTACAAGCTTTACCCTAGTGAGAGGAAATGCAACCTAAAGACACGCAACCTGTCTTGCCCTAAGCCTTGCTAGGCAACTGATCTAGGAACGAAGCTCCCAGAGCCGGAAAGTTAGAGAATTGCTTTGCTGATCCGGCGGCTTCTGCAGCTTGTCTTGTTCCAGATGTTTTGGTGTTACTTTTCCTCTGGAGTAAACTAGGCAGGCTGAGAGAGGGATCATGCTGCATGGGCAACACATGGTTTCTAAATTCAGCCCAGGCTTTGTGCTATTGAGAGGTTTAACTCCATCTTACAAACTACCGTCTATTAACACGGCGAGCTGCCAGTCAGTATTTCTACTTCCTAATTATATTGAGAAAAACGAAAAGGAAAACGAAAATTGAAATGTTTTGTAAAGGGGAAATAAAGAAATACTGCACTGTGCACATTTAGAAAAATAACAAAAAGATCAACTGAGACGCAGAAACATTTGCACTAGCAAGCTATAGATTACACAAAAACACTCAATAAAGTAGCAACAATTTAATTGAAAATCGTGTGGGTAATTATGTACAGAAAAAGCAAGAAGCAAGACAGGGATGTGTTGTGTTATCAGATCTCTTCTCTATGTATAGCAAAATTATCATGAGCGCGATATCAAAGTTAGACCACGAATACTATCTGGGGGGGGGGGGGGGTAACATAAACAATATGCAGCAGTACAAACTACAGCTCAAATAAACCGAAGCATTAGCAATTAGACAGTTCCAGCCAGTTTTGTGTATACAGAAGGTTTTATATTTAAACTTACGTTCACCGCGGTGATAACTAATGCCTTACATAAGAACAGAATCAGCGACTGTGTGTTTTAAGTATATCAACCAAAGTATAACGCATTTATTCACGTCATATGATGCATAACTCTGCGATATGCACCTGACGAGATGCAGCGAAATATGTCAGGCAATAAAGTATGCAACATAATGTGTGTGCTTTCTGTGTGTGAAATCAGCGTTACGTTGATAGCACACAATTGGACGCTGGTAATGGACAGTACAATAATAAAGAGTATGCAAAACATGAACTTTTCTTGAGTATCAATAAAACAAAAACAAATGTTATATCAAAGCAGAAAAAAACACCAAAACAGAGGAGAACTACAACAGAAAGGAAAATGAGTAATCAAGTCAATAAATAAAAATATTTGAGGGTAATCATAATATTAAATGAAAGAAGCTAAACTGAGATTAAGAGCAGATTATGTGAACAAAAAGCTCGGTTTCAGAAGATGAAAAGTATCTCATGTAATCAGTAACTTTATAAGACTATCAAAAATAAAGTACTAAAATGGTAAATCAACCCTGCCTTGCAATATGGCAGTCAATCTGGGAGGTTGGTCGAACAAGTAAGTAGGAGCTTACAGACAGAAAGATGTGGTTTCTGGAGTTGATTTTGTGAATACCTTGGACGGTCAGAGTAAATAACTATGTGGTTCCCGGGAAGGATTTTGCGAATACTGTGGACGGTCAGGGTAACTAACTGCTGAAGCGTTCAAGAGGCAAGTGGGAGTGAAGCAACATATACAACTGTAAGAAGGACACTGAAAGTGTTCTTCAGTCGAGTAATGAGAATGGGGAGGGGGGGGGGGGTGGAAAAACCTTCACAACTGGTAGGATCAGTAGGAGAAGAGGTGAAGACTTACCACGGGAAATGATAGTGAATGTTTTAAATAGTAGCGCGGAGAATTATCACAAATGGAATCGACCACCCGACAAACACAAACTTCTTGGAATGCCAAACACAACAGGATTTATAAAAACAAAAACACATCATAAACAATAACAAAACACATGGAAGTGTTGAAAAACGGGTTCCTGAATTACCCGAATAGTAATAATGGGCAGTAGTTTCGGTGTGATGATGTTGAATCGTGAAAGGTAGAATATGGACATTGTCAATTCCAGAATGATGACGATAATTATGATCTGTTATATGGACATAACATGACAAGAGGAGAAACGGTGGTTCAAGAGTAATGTGACAGGAAATAAGATAAACACTGCATTGTTAAACCGTGGCATCGACAAACGCCATTGATTCCCACCGAATGGACACATCCTATAGTGGTAATCTTGTGGCTCTCCGTTCTCAGTCTAACATCACTGTCTGATTACACAGTCTAATCGAAGTAGTACTCAGTATACTTTACACAATGTAATTGATGAAGTAGTACTCAGTATGCTTTACACAATGTAATCCAAGTAATACTCAGTATACTTTACACTATGTAATTGAAGTAGTACTCAGTATACTTTACACAATGTAATTGAAGTAGTACTCAGTATGCTTTGCACAATGTAATCCAAGTAGTACTCAATAATTTGTACACAATGTAACCAAAGTAGTACCTAATATGCTTTACATAATTTAACCAAAGTAGTGCCTAATATGCTTTACACAAGGTAACCAAAGTAGTACTGAATATATATTACACAATGTAACCTAACAAGTGCCGTTCTCCCTGGCGAAGGTGTTAAGGACGTTGTTCGTAATCCCATATACCCACGTATGGAACACAGCTGTGCGAGATTCGGCAGCGGATCGCGTCGCGCTGGTTACTTACAGGGGTATGTGAGCTGGCCGTTCAGAAAGCAATGGCAAACTACTGAACGTAGTAACTTGCCAAGACATCAACAGCAGCTGAAAAATGCTGGTATTGACTGCAATGTTTTGTAAAGGATATGCGGAAAAAAAAACAACCTAACTAGTACCTAGTATGCTTTACTCCGTGCAACCAACGCAGTACCTAACATGCTTTACACAATGTAACCAAAGTAGTACCTTACATGCTTTACACAATGTAACCAAAGTAGTACCTTACATGCTTTACACAATGTAACCAAAATAGTACCTTACATGCTTTTCACATTTTTTGTTGTTGCATATCCTTTACAGGACAGCGCTGTCAACACCAGCATCTTTCAGCTGTATGTTGATTTCTTAGCAAGATTACGCTCAGTAGTTTGCCATTGCTTTCTGAGCGGCCGACTCACATACCCCGTAAGGTACCGATGCCATTCGAACCACTGCTGATTCTCACCGTCATCACGTTACCGACGAGAGTATACGAAATTACGGAGAAAAGCCATAACCTCTATGCCACGAAGCCGGCTTTCACAATGTAACACATGACTAATACAACTGTTGCAACATTGCATCATTGCACTCTGAGGACGGTGGTCCTGATTTTGGCAGATCACCAACTTCTTCTTCTTTTTCTTCTTCTTCTTCTTCTTCTTCTTCTTCTTCTTCTTCTTCTTCTTCTTCTTCTTCTTCTTCTTCTTCTTCTTCTTCTTCTTCTTCTTCTGTGTTCATCCAGAGTTTTTTTTTTTTTCGGACGTGATTGCGTTGTGCCTGTTTACAGCAGAGCTGCGTTCTTGCGCCGTTAGGCCGACACATCCAACTTCTGCGGGCATTTGTTGACCGGGTTAACCTTCCCTGGGGGATCAGCAACTTGGGAACGGCCACACTTAGACTACAAACACCAATTGTTTTACAGAAGAATACGAAGGACAGACTTCCCCAAACACTGGCTCAATTTCCTTGTGTATTTCTGAAGATGTTTTTCCCTGTAACATCAAGAATTCTATCACAGTCCTGGCGTCTGATTTCTCCATTGTTATGACAAACCGTTGGATGTTCAGATCTGGTCAATAGGGTGTGTTGTGCCATGCACCATATCGGGACCACCAGTTGAGGAGAAAAATTCATAACTCTTTTGTCCATTACAAATTGAATAAGCTATACATGTGCCAAATTTCAACTTTCTCCGCCTAGCCCTTCATGGTCAGGCTAAAGACTTATGAGAAGCCCCATGTATCATCACCATCAAGTGACTTTCTCGGTGTATAAGCCCCCCCCCTCCCCCCTTCCCCTCCCATCCTCTCCACCTTCCCATAACAGTCTATAGTAATTTCTCTCTATCCAAAGCCAGATATCCCGATTCTGTAGTCTTTCATGGGTAAAATATTTATGACATCTTGAATCCACCTTCGATGTGGCCTTCCTCGTCCCCGTTTTCCCATATCTATTTCCAGACACTGATGTCTGTTTACATGTTGAAACTTTCTTCATTATCCTGAATTATTTGTTTGTTGCTTTCGGAATAATCAATCTTCTTCAATATTGAGTTCTTGTTGGCTAGATTTGTTCACCCTCTTTTCTGTTCAATACACGAATCTCTTTTTTGTTCAAAACACGAACTCTCTATTTGTTCAATACACGAACTCTATTTTTGTTCAATACATGAACTCTCTTTTTGTTCAATACATGAACTCTCTTTTTGTTCAATACATGGACTATCTTTCCGTTCAATACATCAATTCTCCCTTCATTCAATACACAAACTCTCTTTTCGTTCAATACATCACTCTTCTTACACTTCTCTAACAGTTATATTCAAAAGCGCATATTTTATTTGAAGTTGGTTTGTTAAATGTTGAAGTATTACACCATTATGTTATTTAGTTGCATATCCTTTACAGGACGCGCATTCAACCTCAGCATTTATTAGCTGTTTGTGATTTCTTGGCAAGTTTACAGTCAGTAGTACCCTTATATAGTCACCGGATATATGCTTGTCCTCTATTATTGTTTGTTTCTGTGACCTATATCACCCTACACATTGGCGTCCTAGGGGACAGCATGGCAAAATAGATAAGAGCGTTCTCTCTTAAACTTCCGGTGCGCTGATGACGAAGTATCGAATTCAACTCTTACACCGGTCAGGTGGACTAACTTGTTGACTTCTCGTCCTTAACTCTGGGGACGTAAATTACAAGTATCTCATACGTCGGAGTGAGTTCGCCTGTTGGCGAGGGACACTGGTAACAAGGAAAGTTAATCTACACGCAAACATCAGTCCAGTCCACTAGAAGTAGTAGCACGTTTGTAAACTACGTTTGATTTCAACATAAGCGAACGCACACCAAACACTCACACACACACACACACTAACACACACACACACTAACACATACACACTAACACATACACACACATAAATGAGAGTCCTACAAACAAGACACTTTGAGAAATCTAGCAATTTGATAAATGCCTGAAGCCAAAACCAAACAGATAAATAGATGAGTAAGTACAGTTTTAGTAGAGCAGTGACATATGTTGCTGGGTAAAATATTGTATAGACCAACCAGTACTTGTGGGTGATGGGGGTCAGTATTGTATAGACCAATTAGCACTTGTGGGTGATGGGGTCAGTATTGCCGGACGCCTTTACTTCCCAATATATTTTCCGGTACCAGTGTTAGCCTGGGTCGGCTGCGATAGCGTAGTGGATAAAGACTCGCCTGCCACACTGGGGTGGGTTCAAACTGTTAAAGTGACCTGAGTTCCCAGTTCGATCCACCCTACAAACAGGTGCTGGAAAATGTTCTGGGTGGTTCAAGGCATGGTATACTGGCCACCTCAGTGACCCATTGCCGTGGGGTCAAGGAGGATGGGTCAGGCATACCATCTCCATGAAACTCAAGATGCAAAGATGGCATGGAAATGTGATATATTCTATAGCTTAACAGATTCATTGCCACACAAAACGTAGGTTTGAACCAAACAAAAGTTGAAGGCGGAAAATGGAAAGTAGGGGTGTGTCACAGTTATAACTTAAATCTTGTTAATATGGTAGTAGTCAAGTTATATTATATATCAAATTAAAGAGAGTTGCATAGGGAAAACTATTGTATTGTATTTTAACGATAGTTTGATTTATAAGCATATGTCAATTACAGGAAGTTTGAATCAGACGATTTATCATCCCATGGCATTTAATCACGTAAAGAACAAATATTCACTATAATAGAATTATGATAAAAATACCAATGCCCCATTAAATAGCAAACAAACAACATTAAAGTTGCACGTGAGACACACAAACTCTACAAACTTGAAAGCAGCATGTGACACACACAAATTCTACAAACTTGACAGCAACCAAAAGATTCCCCTGTTGTGAAATCCAGGAATCTCCAGCGATATCCCAAAAGAAAACAAAAAACAACCAAAATGCAAGTTCACCAAAATCCAAAAGGTGTATCCAAAAGGTGACTAAAAGTTTGTCCAAGAACGCTAAAGACTCGTCCCATACCGGGAAAATCGGCGTCGCTGCACGGTACAACCTGGCGATGAAGACGTCAGCAGGCAAGGAACTTACTCTCTTCCACAACGCGCGAATCCGATCCCTAGTTCGCGCGTGAGTTTCCGCGCATGCCAGTCGTAGAGAGAGACACTTGGAATAGGGAGGTTAGTTCTGTAGAGTTCTGTACACTACCACAATGAATCGGGCCCTGGCAGCCAGCAAACATGGGGATTATAGCTACCACAATCATTGCTATCATCAATACTGACAACTGCTGGAGCAAACAACATCGGGTTGCTGGCTGGTTCTTCATCCCCTCCCGCTCCCTACTCGTTGTGATACTACCCGTGTGCTTCTCACAAGACGCGGGTGTATGTGTGAATGTAAAACAAAGGGATGAATGAGACAGGCGAGTTGATAATTGAGTTCTTGAGAGTCTGTGACAAGAATGTTGCCAGCCAACACAGAGAGGGAAAGAATTGGGTGTGCCAGTAGACATTAAGTGTACTCGGGGTCTGTCTGTCTGTCTGTCTGTCTGTCTGTCTGTCTGTCTGTCTGTCTGTCTGCCTGTCTGTCTGTCTGTCTGTCTGTCTGTCTGTCTGTCTGTCTGTCTGCCTGTCTGTCTGTCTGTATCATGTTAGTAGTCTATCAGACTGTATTTTGTATGTATGTCCATCTGTCGGTCTGTGTAATGGAAGTATATCTGTCTGCATTATGCAAGTACGTCTACCCACTATAATTATGTCGCTCCTCCGTCCACCCATCCACCCATCCATCCACCCACCCATACATCCATCCATCCATCCTTTTATCCATCCATCCATCCATCCATCCATCCATCCATCCATCCATCCATCCATCCACCCATACATCCATCCATCCATCCATCCATCCATCCATCCATCCATCCATCCATCCATCCATCCATCCATCCACCCATACATCCATCCATCCATCCATCCACCCATACATCCATCCATCCATCCATCCACCCATACATCCATCCATCCACCCATACATCCATCCATCCACCCATACATCCATCCATCCATCCATCCATCCATCCATCCATCCATCCATCCATCCATCCATCCATCCATCCATCCACCCATCCATCCACCCACCCATACATCCATCCATCCATCCATCCATCCATCCATCCACCCATACATCCATCCATCCATCCATCCATCCATCCATCCATCCACCCATACATCCATCCATCCATCCATCCACCCATCCATCCACCCATACATCCATCCATCCATCCATCCATCCATCCATCCATCCATCCATCCACCCATACATCCATCCATCCATCCATCCATCCATCCATCCACCCATCCATCCACCCACCCATACATCCATCCATCCATCCTTTTATCCATCCATCCATCCATCCATCCATCCATCCATCCATTCATCCATCCATCCATTCATCCATCCATCCATCCATCCATCCATCCATCCTTTCATCCATCCATCCATCCATTCATCCATCCATCCATCCATCCATCCGTCTGTCTGCCCATGTGTATGTCTATATGCCTGCCATTATCCTGTCTTTTTAACCACCTAACGGACACATTTGTGCATATTCAGCTCATGTCTAAATCATATAAAACAAATAATGTTGCAAATTGACTCTGAGATCACGCATGTTGATCATCTCATCACATCGCTGAGTGACGGACTAGAGGTTTTCTCTGTCAAAGAAGAAGTCACGAGCCTCTTTCCCTCCGCTGGCCTTCCGGACACCCTTGTTCCAGTTGGAATACCCGGTTATCCCACAGACCAAGATAACGTGAAACCATATGTGCAGGTGTTGGATGGAGCCATTTGAGCAGCCGACAGATAGTTGTTAGTTATGCTCAGAAGTTTCGCGACGGTAGGCAAGGAATCTATTTATTGCGCCAATTAACCAATCAACAACACACAAGAAGTTAAATTGGTAAGCTTTACTAGAACGCCAATACAAGTAACAGAATGGACGTTGCAGTCAATGCCTTCGTCAGCACACACATAACAAACACGAACCGATACAGCCACAGGAAAAACTCTACATCAGTGGTTCTCAACCGGTGGGGAATTTCCCCCAGGGGGGAATTTTAGGGTTTCCAAAGGAGTGTGGGGGAGGGGGGAATTAAAATTATTTCAAAATCCCGTTAATACAAGAACCAATTACTTGATATTGTTGTTCCCTTCATACTGTACGGTTCTGTACGTTTCACCCTTCTAAAATTAAATTTATAAAGTAAGTAGACCCACAAATCATGTTTTATGTGGACGTCTAGACTTGTTTTAGTAAGTGCTACTAAATTTAGCTTCCATTATTACGTATACTGTGTAGGGGCGGGGGCGGGATTTTTAGGTATTAAATACGAAAGGGGGGAATGACGTTCTGAAGATATGGTGGAGAGGGGCACGGGTAAAAAAAGGTTGAGAACCACTATATATATATATATATATATATATATATATATATATATATATATATATATATATATATATATATATATATATATATATATAAGTCACTTATCTGTTTCCTTGTTGTGCACTGGACACGTGTGTAGCTGAATACTGCGTGCATTGTTATAACACTTTCGGCCAGTCGGGAAATGTCCGCTAATTCCATTTATAGAGACAGTGATTATAGTCCTCGACCAAAATGGTCACTACCGAGAAGAAAAGCAATCGCAAACTGCTTGCCTTACTGATGCCTAGAATGTCATGATTCATCAGTCTACAGAAAATCAGACAAACTGCGCAAGTGGATGCTCTTAAGGAGCAGCCTCGCTCGGCAGGAATAGTCATGTGTACCAAGTGACTCCAGTACGTTACCTAGCGACTGGGTGCAAAAGATTAACATCACTTACAGTGGAAACATGTAACGCCTGAACCACGTGAGCAGATGGTAAATTGGAGAATATCAGACAAGAAATGGGGAGAATGGATATTAACATCTTAGGTATGTTTGAGTCCAGATGGAAAGGGACCGGCATGATAACATCTGCAGAATGTCAAATTTCCAATTTTGGCGGAGAGGAGAAACAAAAACAAAAAACTGCCGTGGGTCGCACTTATTGTAGATTTTAAAAGTTTGTGGCATGTCCTTTACAGGATTCGCTGTCAACGCTAGCAATTTTTTGTTGTTTATTTACTAGATAAGTTTATATTCAGTAGTTTCCCATTGCTCTTGAATGACAAATGAGCATACCTTTGTAAGAAAATCAACACAAGGCAGTCTCCTATACATCACATTATATTGAACAGTCTTAGATGGAAAATGTTACTCTTGAAATTAGAGGCCGGATCTTTTGATCTCAACAAGGTTCAAGTTTATGCACGGACAACAGTCAGCAGTGATGACAATATCGATGCATTTAATAGTGATTTAGAGGATGCCTTCAAGAAGTGCAAATACTCAGAATTAAATATAATAGGTGACTCTAATGCTTAAGCTGGACGTTAACAAGATAGATGAACAATATGCAAGCGTGAAATGTGAGAGCTGAATGGAAGAGGAGGCAAACATATAGAGTGGGCCAGTGAGTATTATATGATTATTGCAAACACCTGGTATCAATAACATCCAGTTAGATCATGGACATGGACGAGTCCCGCAAAAAAGATCTGACACCAGATTGAGAACATCCTCTTCAACAGACGATTTCAAAATGCTTTAAATGTTTCAGTTAGGGATTTACGTGTGATGAACAAGAACGTTTTGCAGGGGGTCGGCGCTGAAGGAAAGATTGATACTCAATTAAGGTCAAGGGAGAGGAATTTAACGAGAGACACAAACCTGCCGTCTTCTAGGTAGATTGGGGATAGCCAAAGGCTAGAGACCTGATGGGCGAATCAATCAGTGAACTAAGATAGTAACATCTTTATTGCCTACAACCGTGCTGTCTTGTAGGTAGACTGGGGACAGTCAAGGGTTAGGGAGAAGATCAAGCGAGATACAACCGTGCTGTCTTGTAGGTAGACTGGGGACAGTCAAGGGTTAGGGACAAGATCAAGCGAGATACAACCGTGCTGTCTTGTAGGTAGACTGGGGACAGTCAAGGGTTAGGGACAAGATCAAGCGAGATACAACCATACTGTCTTTTAGGTAAACTTGGGACAGTCAAAGGCTAGGGACAAGATCAACCGAGATACAACCGTACTGTCTTGTAGGTAGACTGGGGACAGTCAAAGGTTGGGGACAGTCAAAGGCTAGGGACAAGATCAAGCGAGATACAACCGTGCTGTCTTGTAGGTAGACTGGGGACAGTCAAAGGTTAGGGACAAGATCAAGCGAGATACAACCGTGCTGTCTTGTAGGTAGACTGGGGACTGTAGGTAGACTGGGGACAGTCAAAGGCTAGGGACAAGATCAAGCCAGATACAACCGTGCTGTCTTGTAGGTAGACTGGGGACAGTCAAAGGTTAGGGACAAGATCAACCGAGATACAACCGTGCTGTCTTGTATATAGACAGGGGACAGTCAAAGGCTAGGGACAAGATCAAGCGAGATACAACCGTGCTGTCTTGTAGGTAGACTGGGGACAGTCAAAGGTTAGGGACAAGATCAACCGAGATACAACCGTGCTGTCTTGTAGGTAGACAGGGGACAGTCAAAGGCTAGGGACAAGATCAAGCGAGATACAACCGTGCTGTCTTTTAGGTAGACTGGGGACAGTCAAAGGCTAGGGACAAGATCAAGCGAGATACAACCCTGCTGACTTGTAGGTAGACAGGGGACAGTCAAAGGCTAGGGACAAGATCAAGCGAGATACAACCGTGCTGACTTGTAGGTAGACAGGGGACAGTCAAAGGCTAGGGACAAGATCAAGCGAGATACAACCGTGCTGACTTGTATGTAGACAGGGGACAGTCAAAGGCTAGGGACAAGATCAAGCGAGATACAACCGTGCTGACTTGTAGGTAGACAGGGGACAGTCAAAGGCTAGGGACAAGATCAAGCGAGATACAACCGTGCTGACTTGTATGTAGACAGGGGACAGTCAAAGGCTAGGGACAAGATCAAGCGAGATACAACCGTGCTGACTTGTAGGTAGACAGGGGACAGTCAAAGGCTAGGGACAAGATCAAGCGAGATACAACCGTACTGTCTTGTAGGTAGACTGGGGACAGTCAAAGGTTGGGGACAGTCAAAGGCTAGGGACAAGATCAAGCGAGATACAACCGTGCTGTCTTGTAGGTAGACTGGGGACAGTCAAAGGCTAGGGACAAGATCAAGCGAGATACAACCGTGCTGACTTGTAGGTAGACTGGGGACAGTCAAAGGCTAGGGACAAGATCAAGCGAGATACAACCGTGCTGTCTTGTAGGTAGACAGGGGACAGTCAAAGGCTAGGGACAAGATCAAGCGAGATACAACCGTGCTGTCTTGTAGGTAGACAGGGGACAGTCAAAGGCTAGGGACAAGATCAAGCGAGATACAACCGTGCTGACTTGTAGGTAGACTGGGGACAGTCAAAGGCTAGGGACAAGATCAAGCGAGATACAACCGTGCTGTCTTGTAGGTAGACTGGGGACAGTCAAAGGCTAGGGACAAGATCAAGCGAGATACAACCGTGCTGTCTTGTAGGTAGACAGGGGACAGTCAAAGGCTAGGGACAAGATCAAGCGAGATACAACCGTGCTGACTTGTAGGTAGACAGGGGACAGTCAAAGGCTAGGGACAAGATCAAGCGAGATACAACCGTGCTGACTTGTAGGTAGACAGTGGACAGTCAAAGGCTAGGGACAAGATCAAGCGAGATACAACCGTGCTGTCTTGTAGGTAGACAGGGGACAGTCAAAGGTTAGGGACAAGATCAACCGAGATACAACCGTGCTGTCTTGTAGGTAGACTGGGGACAGTCAAAGGCTAGGGACAAGATCAAGCGAGATACAGCCGTGCTGTCTTGTAGGTAGACTGGGGACAGCTAAAGGCTAGGGACAGCAAACCCGAACAACTGCTAGTTGAAGTTGGATGTCATCATTGGCACTTTTCCGTCTTGACAGACGATAGTTTGGTACATTGTGCTTCAAAAAGGCTTAATAACTACGATCCATGGCGGTGGCGAGTGTGGCTGGTAAGGCCAATTCTTGCTGCAAATGAATTCCGAGACCGGTTAAGACCAGGGATGGAGTTATTGCCTCTCCATAGCACAAAACCTGGGCTAAAATAAAGAAACCATGTGTTGCCCATGCAGCATGATCCCTCTCTCGGCCTGCCTAATTCACTCCAGAGGAAAGTTAACACCTATACATCTGGAACAAGACAAGCTGCAGAAGCTGCCGGATCAGCAAAGCAATGCTCTAACTGTCTGCCTGTCGGAGCTTCGATCCTAGACCAGCTGCCAACCATGGCTCAGGGCCTGGTATGCCCTGCCATGACTTATTTTGTCTTTGGGTTGCATTTCCTCGCACCAGGACAAGGCTTGTACCCTCCCAATTGCGCTCTTCCGCCCGAAGCCGTTGGCACAATGTGGGGTGTCGGGTTTGGTAAGCGCCGCCCAACATTCGGCGCTGACAGAAAGCAGGTAGCACCGTTTACTGTCATACGGTAGCTCAGTCATATCTGACTAAGACCTGACTGAAGTGGGATGTACTGAGTCACATGCTTGATGAAACAGTACATGACAATTCAGGATGTAATGAGGTTACATATGCCCACCAAGATAGTGATTCAAATACCAGACGACCAGACCGGCAGGCGAGTGTTCTAGCCATTACGTTACCGCTGTTCCCTCTCATAGAAAGTTCCCCTTCTTCTTCTCTTCCTCCAATTATCTCAGTGAAGTGTTAGATGGATATTGAAACATCATTTTGTGCTATTTCTAATACACTTTGTGAGTTGATATTCACTTATCTAAGGTTATTCTTCATACCATCACTCCTGTGTTGTACATGTCCGTCTCATTGCTTTGTATCCATCATATGACTTTAATGTAGCTCTTCATGGCAGATTGTACCAGAGCATTCTTGTGAGGTGGTAAAACCATTTAGTATGTCGTTCTTTAATGAAGCGCATGACTGATTCCACACCTAGTCGTCCTCTAATTTCCTCATTCCTAAGTCATATCACAGTTTATGTTTGCGGCCGCTCGCTTTGAACTCAAACGTAGTTTATACAAATGCTACTATTTCTAGTGCACTGGACTGATTTTATTATGTAGTGTGACTTAGTTTAAAACGTCCTTGTGTTCTTACTTCATTCACTTCAGCTATTCAATGATGTACATTGTGCCTTCAATTCTGGGCCAACAAAGCGTGGATGTTTACACAGAAAATCTAATCTTTTCCAGGTTTCCTTATCCGCCTTATCTGTCTCTAGCTCCATCACCGGGAGAGAGAACGCTTCTGTAGATACCCAACGGTGCCGCTCGTTCTAGGTGGAGCAGCGGCAAGTGAGTTCTGTCATTGATTTTCCTATGCCTGGAAGCTCAGAAAAACTTGTCGGCACCTTGCACTGGCCCCCTCAACAATAATCAATGGCCACCGTTTCTCATGATTCATGCTTTGATCAATGTCAACAGGAGGGAGAAAAAAATCCACCATCCTCTTTCATTACTTTGGTAGACATGTTGTCTTGTAGTTTGATGAGGGCGTTTTATCATTCTTAAAGATCGAAACTTGTGCAATAAGTTGAGCATGCTGGGTACTGAGATGAGCGAGAGAGACAGAGAGCGAAAGAGAGAGAGAGAGAGAGAGAGAGAGAGAGAGAGAGAGAGAGAGAGATGGAGAGAGAGAGAGGAGAGAGAGAGAAGGGCAGAGAGAGAGTAAGATAGACAGTGAGAAAAAGATAGACAGAATATAGATACATGAACAGAGAGATTCGCAGCCAACCACCAACCAAACAACAGACAAACCATGTTTATCACCCTGAGCCAAGAAGATTAGTTATCCGACCTCACTACTCAAGAGACTGGGGGGGTGGGGGGGGGGGGGTTATCATTAGATACTGATGGTTCTTGGAAACATACTCAGCCCTATGCAGGGATTAAACCCGGCCCTTTCTGAACATGCGGCGAGCACTGTAACCTCATAGACATCTCTCTGTCTCTCTATATTTCACTGTTCTCTTTGTTTCTCCCTATTTTTTGTCTCTCACTATTTCTACCTTTATCTCTCTCTCTCTTTCTTTCTCTCTGTCTTTCGCTATCTATGTCTATCTTTCTCTACCTATTTGCATTTCTCTCTCTCTCTCTCTCTCTCTCTCTCTCTCTCTCTCTCTCTCTCTCTGTGTGTCTCTATATATCCCTCTATCTTTCTCTGTCTCCTTATTTCCCCCTCTCTCTCTATCTCTTTATCTCTCCATATTTCTCCTTCTCTCGCTCTCTCTCTCTCTCTCTCTCTCTCTCTCTCTCTCTCTCTCTCTCTCTCTCTCTCTCTCTCTGTCTTTCAATCTCTCCTACATTTTTTCTATCTCCATATCTCGTTTTTCTCTATCTGTCTCCTTTCTATCTCTCTCTTTTCTCTCTCTATCTCTCTATCTCATTTTCTATATCCGTTCATCTCTCTCTCTCTCTCTCTCTCTATATATATATATATATATATATATATATATATATATATATATATATATATATATATACCTGTCTCTCTCCAACCCTCTATCCCTTTATCTCTCTATTTCTCTCTTTATCCCTCTTTATGCCGGTCTCCGTGGAGAAGGTGTTAGGGATGCAGTTAGTAATCCAGCTCACCCGAGTTCGAATCACAGCTGCGCGCGATTTTCAGCAGACCGCGTTGCGCTGGGTTTTAACGAATTAATATAGGAGTAGGTCTTTCAGAAATCAATGGCAAACTACTGAACGTAAATTTTCCAAGACATCAACAAAAGCAGTAAAATGCTTGGGTTGACAGCGATGTTCTGTAAAAAAGGATATGCAAAAAACAGTTCCTATTTATCTCACTTTATCTCCATATCTCTCTCTCTCTCTCTCTCTCTCTCTCTCTCTCTCTCTCTCTCTCTCTCTCTCTCTTTCTCTCTCTCTCTCTATTTTCTTTCTGTCTATTTCCTTGTATCCCCCTATGTCTTCTCCCTCTCTCTGTATATATATGTCTCTCTTTATCTCTCTCTATTTCTATCTCTCTCCTCTCTCTCTCTCTCTCTTACTCTCTCTCTCTCTCTCTCTCTCTCTCTCTCTCTCTCTCTCTCTCTCTCTCTCTCTCTCTTATTTTCATTTCACTCTCACGTGAAGGGATCAAGCACACATTATAAACATAGGAAACCAGCAAACACAGTGTAATTCAATATTAAACTAACCACACCATTCTCAGTTTTGAAATTCCAGCCAGGAAATGTAATTCCCCGAGTCTATGAATAAAACAAAAGCATGGAGAAAAAGACGGTTAAATGACTCCAGTATGAGCTTATCGTGGCGGAGGAATATTGCCAGATCTAAAGCTGTGTGATGATCAGCTGAAAGGCAGGGGGTGGGGGCTCGTGTCTCCATTAATCAAATCAGCAGCCGTTTATGGTTAAATGAAGCACAAAATATTGACTTCTTACTGGCTGCTAGTCAAATTCACTTTGTGTGTGTTGTATTTATTGCGTTGTTCATTTACCGTAAGTTGTATTTAATGCTTTGTTGTTCATTTATCGTGAATTGTATGTGTTGCGTTTTTCATTTATGTTACGCTGTATGTATTGCGTTGTTGGTCATGTATCATACGTTGTATTTATTGCGTTGTTGTTCATTTACCATGCGTTGTATTTATTTCATTAGAATACAAATATTATAAACGAATTTTAATATTGTCTTGGATAAAGAAAAGAAGAAATGCATCCATACTTCAAGAGCTGGATATTGAAGAAGGTTGGCTATTAAAGACGATAAAACAAAGAAAATTTAAATATTTCGTAACTTGAAACGTTACGAAAGTTTGGAGAGAACAATAATGGAGGGGTATATGCCTGGGAAGAGAGGAAGAGGAAGGCCAAAGAAAAGATGGGTGCAGGATGTGGCGGATGATCTCCAGATGGGTGTATCAGACGCGGGACATCTTGCTTATGATCGAGAGGTTTTCCGGAAGGTTGTTATGGGAGCGAGGTTCTACAAAGGACATGCTACTGAATGAATGAATGTATGTATTGTGTTATTGTTAATTTATCGTACGTTGCATATATTGCGTTGTTGTCCATTTATCATATGTTGCATTTATTGCTTTGTTGTTAATTTATCATGCGTTGATTTATTGCTTTGTTGTTAATTTATCATGCGTTGATTTATAACGTTGTTGTTCATTTATTTGTCCTGAGTGAACACGCCGGATCGGTTGTGCAGCCAAAACAATGGAGAAGGGGTCATTTCCGGGGTCTAGCCAGTGCGGGACGCCATTGAGTAGAGGATAAGAGAAAGTAGAGAAATTATGTGAGTAGAGGATAAGAGAAAGTAGAGAAATTATGTGAGTAGAGTATAAGAGAAAGTAGAGAAATTATGTGACTAAAAGATAAGAGAAACTAGAGAAATTATGTGAGTAGAGGATATGAGAAAGTAGAGAAATTATGTGAGGAGAGGGTAAGAGAAAGTAGAGAAATTATGTGAGTAGAGGATATGAGAAAGTAGAGAAATTATGTGAGGAGAGGGTAAGAGAAAGTAGAGAAATTATGCGAGTAGAGGATAAGAGAAAGTAGAGAAATTATGTGACTAAAAGATAAGAGAAAATAGAGAAATTATGTGAGTAGAGGATATGAGAAAGTAGAGAAATTATGTGAGGAGAGGGTAAGAGAAAGTAGAGAAATTATGAGAGTAGAGGATAAGATAAAGAGAAATTATGTGAGGAGAGGGTAAGAGAAAGTAGAGAAATTATGTGAGGAGAGGGTAAGAGAAAGTAGAGAAATTATGTGAGTAGAGGATAAGAGAAAGTAGAGAAATTATGTGACTAAAAGATAAGAGAAAATAGAGAAATTATGTGAGTAGAGGATATGAGAAAGTAGAGAAATTATGTGAGGAGAGGGTAAGAGAAAGTAGAGAAATTATGTGAACATATAAATGTTCATGAATTATTCGTAAGTATAGTGCAGTGCAAACCGGCGAGATTATTCTGGTAGATTCAACAGTTGAAGTGAGAGACAGACAGACAACAAGACAACTCGATATACAACCAGCCAGACATAACAGACAAACACCCAGACAGACACCCAGACAGACAGACAGACAGACAGACAGACAGACAGACAGACAGACAGATCGGGGCCAATGATCTTAATAGAAGCATTGCACAATAAGTCTTATGAGTCACATGACAAAGCTGTGGATTTGTGGAGGAAAAGGGCACAAACAATATATTCTCAGGACACTATTAGAAAGAGCTATAAAAGTACAAACAGATCTGTACTTATGCTTCATAGACCACATGAAAGCATTTTACAATGTGAAACATGACGAAATAATATAAATACTAAAGCAAATGAACATTGACGGCAAAGATCTGCGAATAATAATAAAAAACAACATATATTGGCAGATGAAAAACATACTGACCAATAAAAAGATGTCAATTGAAACGAAAAATAGAGTGTTGATGTGCTACATAGAACCTGCTTTTTTGTATGGATGTGAAGCATGGACAATGTGCAGTCAAGCTGAAAAACATCTGATGGCTGCAGAAATGTGGTTTCTGAGGAAAATGCAAAGAATACCATGGACATACAGAAAAACCAATGACCAAGTACTACAGGAGACAAATGAAAATCGTGAATTGATTAGAGAAATTAGACGTAGACAGTCAAAATTTTTTGGACATGTTATGAGAAGAAATAAATTGGAGAACTTAGTGGCAACTGGTAAGATTGAGGGGTAGAGAACAAGGGGAAGACAGAGAAGTAAATACCTGGATGGCTAGAGCACGTAGCATGGTCGAGACAAGAACACTGAGCTGATCCACAACTCTGGGGATCGAGTGAAATAGCGAATCATGACCGCCCACGCTTACCGGTCTAGCACATGATGGATGGATGGATGGATATTGGCAGCAAACAGCAGCCATAAGAATCAGCAACCTTGTAGGAACATATCAGTGTATAAAGAAGGGCGTCAGACAAGGTTATGTAATGATTTGTTCTCATTGTACAGTGATCATATAATGAGATCTACATAAAACATGTCAGGGATCCTGGTTGGTGGCTATAATATAAATAACTTAAGTTATGCTGATGACAGAAATCTTGATAGCAACAAGTCAGAGGGATCTATAGGAAATGATAAATACAGTGGTTGTAAAATGTTAAAAATATACCTTAGTTTGAATGATAGAAAGACAGAAGTCATGGTGATATCAAAGAAACAAATTGGGCCTAAAGGTGTAATCAAAGTAAAGGACGTTATTTTGGGGCAACTGCAGAAATTACAAAATCTAGGCACATGGATAACATCAGATGGAAGATGCATCATTGAGGTAAAGAACAAAATAGGACAAGAAAAAACTGCATTCTGTCAAATAAAGAACGTTTTGGGCAATAATTCACTGCCTTTGAGAGTTAGAAAACGAGTTCGTGCATGTTACATGCAACCAGTTTTCACATACAACTGCGAATCCTGGACAATTAGTAAACAGGCGAAAAAATATATGGAAGTCTTGGAGAAGTGGTTTTATAGAAGCATGCGGGGAAACAAAAAATAATAAATCCCTAAATGAATAGAATCCCTGACGAGGTCAAAGCTGGCAAAGACTAGGTCAAGTAATGTGTATGCCGGGCCACGTGGGTGTAAGAGGAAATGAACAAGTTGACAAACTTGCGGACCGGGCTCCTGTGGGAGACAGACGAGCAATGCACCAGGCTGATATAGTGAATACCGTCAGCGATGCCTGGTGATTACACGAATCCAGTGATGACTGCAATTCTGTAACCTTGACCAGGCTGCAAGAACATTAAGTGACAAGTGACCATCAAGTGACACTTCCACCATTTTGCACCATCTTACGTCTCTCACGCTCTGTGTGTGCTTTATCTGCAATAATTTTCTCCTTTGTCTTTATTCCATTTCTGATAGTTGCCCTCCATGCAACACGTTCAGCGGCGACGTGGTCCCAATGTGCATTATCAATGCCTGTATCAATCATGTCCCGCTTACACACATCTTTGTATCGTAGTAGAGGCCGACCCTGAGATCTCCTACCCATCTGTAATTCACCAAAAAAGATGTCCTTTGGTATTCTACCATCATCCATCCTCCTAACGTGTCCTATCCATCCAAGTCTACGAAGACTGAGCATGGAATACACCGTCACACAACCTGATCTTTCCAATACTTCAGTATTTGTGATTTTGTCTTGCCACTTAATACCAAGTATTCTTCGCAGACACCGCATATGAAAGCTGTTTAAACGTTTCTCTTGGCGTGAGTATGTTGTCCAGGTTTCACTGCCACAAAGAAGAGTACAAAGCCTGGGCTAAAATATAGAGATCATGTGTTGCCCATGCAGCATGACCCCTCTCTTGGCCTGCCTAGTTCACTCCAGATTAAAGTTGACACCTATAATCTGGAACAAGACAAGCTGCAGAAGCTGCCGGATCAGCAAAGCAATGCTCTAACTGTCCGCCTGTCGGAGCTTCGATTCTAGACCAGCTGCCAACCAAGGCTTAGGGCCTGGTCTGCCCTGCCATGACTTATTTTGTCTTTGGGTTGCATTTCCTAGCTCCAGGATAAGACTGGTACCCTCCCAATTGCGCTCTTCCGCCCGAAGCCGTTGGCACAATGTGGGGTGTCGGGTTTGGTAAGCGCCACCCAACATTCGGCGCTGACAGAAAGCAGGTAGTACCGTCTACTGTCATACGGTAGCTCAGTCATATCTGACTAAGACCTGACTATTAACTGACTGACTAACTAACTAAATAATTAACTAACTAACTAACTAACTAACCAACAAACTAACTAACCACATAACTAACCAATTAACTGAATAACAAACTAACAAACTAACTAACTATCTAACTAACTAACCAACTGACTAATTAACTTTTTAAAAAAAAAACCGATATCTTCGATCTTGTTCGACAGGAAATTTACTCACTATACAACTATATTATAAGCCGCCGTAGATAGACTGTGACATCAGCCGCCGTTAACAGACTGTGACATCAGCCGCCGTAGACAGACTGTGACATCAGCCGCCGTAGATAGACTGTGACACCAGCCGCCGTAGACAGACTGTGACACCAGCCGCCGCAGACAGACTGTGACATCAGCCGCCGTAGATAGACTGTGACATCAGCCGCCGTTGACAGACTGTGACATCAGCCGCCGTAGACAGACTGTGACATCAGCCGCCGTAGATAGACTGTGACATCAGCCGCCGTAGATAGACTGTGACATCAGCCGCCGTAGATAGACTGTGACATAAGACGCCGTAGACAGACTGTGAGATCAGCCGCCGTAGACAGACTGTGACATCAGCCGCAGTAGACAGACTGTGACATCAGCCGCCGTAGACAGACTGTGACATAGCCCGCCGTAGACAGACTGTGACACCAGCCGCCGTAGATAGACTGTGACATCAGCCGCCGTAGACAGACTGTGACATCAGCCGCCGTAGACAGACTGTGACATCAGCCGCCGTAGATAGACTATGAAATCAGCCGCCGTAGATAGACTATGACATCAGCCGCCGTAGATAGACTGTGACATCAGCTGCTGTAGACAGACTGTGACATCAGCCGCCGTAGACCAGCCGCCGTAGACAGACTGTGACATCAGCCGCCGTAGACCAGCCGCCGTAGACAGACTGTGACATCAGCCGCCGTAGACCAGCCGCCGTAGACAGACTGTGACATCAGCCGCCGTAGATAGACTGTGACATCAGCCGCCATAGACCTACTATGACATCAGCCGCCGTAGACCGACAGTGACATCAGCCGCCGTAAACAGACTGTGACATCAGCCGCCGTAGACAGACTGTGATATCAGCCGCCGTAGACCAGCCGCCGTAGACAGACTGTGACATCAGCCGCCGTAGACAGACTGTGATATCAGCCGCCGTAGACAGACTGTGACATCAGCCGCCGTAGACAGACTGTGACATCAGCCGCCGTAGACAGATTGTGACATCAGCCGCCGTAGACAGACTGTGACATCAGCCGCCGTAGATAGACTATGAAATCAGCCGCCGTAGATAGACTATGACATCAGCCGCCGTAGATAGACTGTGACATCAGCTGCTGTAGACAGACTGTGACATCAGCCGCCTTAGACCAGCCGCCGTAGACAGACTGTGACATCAGCCGCCGTAGACCAGCCGCCGTAGACAGACTGTGACATCAGCCGCCGTAGACCAGCCGCCGTAGACAGACTGTGACATCAGCCGCCGTAGATAGACTGTGACATCAGCCGCCATAGACCTACTATAACATCAGCCGCCGTAGACCGACAGTGACATCAGCCGCCGTAAACAGACTGTGACATCAGCCGCCGTAGACAGACTGTGATATCAGCCGCCGTAGACCAGCCGCCGTAGACAGACTGTGAGATCAGCCACCGTAGACAGACTGTGACATCAGTCGCCGTAGACAGACTGTGACATCAGCCGCCGTAGACAGACTATGACATCAGCCGCCGTAGACAGACTGTGATCAGCCGCCGTAGACCAGCCGCCGTAGACCAGCCACCGTAGACCAGCCGCCGTAGACAGACTGTGACATCAGCCGCCGTAGACCAGCCGCCGTAGACAGACTGTGACATCAGCCGCCGTAGACAGACTGTGACATCAGCCACCGTAGACAGACTGTGACATCAGCCGCCGTAGACCGACAATGACATCAGCCGCCGTAGACAGACTGTGACATCAACCGCCGTAGACAGACTGTGATATCAGCCGCCGTAGACCAGCCGCCGTAGACCAGCCACCGTAGACAGACTGTGACATAAGCCACCGTAGACAGACTGTGACATCAGCCGCCGTAGACAGACTGTGACATCAGCCGCCGTAGACAGACTGTGACATCAGCCGCCGTAGACAGACTGTGACATCAGCCGCCGTAGACAGACTGTGACATCAGCCGCCATAGACCTACTATAACATCAGCCGCCGTAGACCGACAATGACATCAGCCGCCGTAGACAGACTGTGACATCAGCCGCCGTAGACAGACTGTGACATCAGCCACCATAGACCTACTATGACATCAGCCACCGTAGACAGACTATGACATCAGCCGCCGTAGACAGACTGTGACATCAGCCACCGTAGACAGACTGTGACATCAGCCGCCATAGACCGACTATGACATCAGCCGCCGTAGACCGACAATGACATCAGCCGCCGTAGACAGACTGTGACATCAGCCGCCATAGACCTACTATGACATCAGCCGCCATAGACCGACTATGACATCAGCCGCCATAGACCGACTATGACGTCAGCCGCCATAGACCGACAATGACATCAGCCGCCGTAGACAGACTGTGACATCAGCCGCCGTAGACAGACTGTGACATCAGCCGCCGTAGACAGACTGTGACATCAGCCGCCATAGACCTACTATGACATCAGCCGCCATAGACCTACTATGACATCAGCCACCGTAGACAGACTGTGACATCAGCCGCCGTAGACAGAAAGTGACATCAGCCGCCATAGACCGACTATGACATCAGCCACCGTAGACAGACTGTGACATCAGCCGCCGTAGACAGACTATGACATCAGCCGCCGTAGACAGACTATGACATCAGCCACCGTAGACAGACTATGACATCAGCCACCGTAGACAGACTATGACATCAGCCGCCGTAAACAGACTGTGACATCAGCCGCCGTAAACAGACTGTGACATCAGCCGCCGTAGACAGACTGTGACATCAGCCGCCGTAGACCGACAATGACATCAGCCGCCGTAGACCGACAATGACATCAGCCGCCGAAGACAGACTGTGACATCAGCCGCCGTAGACCAGCCGCCGTAGACAGACTGTGACATCAGCCGCCGTAGACAGACTGTGACATCAGCCACCGTAGACAGACTGTGACATCAGCCGCCGTAGACAGACTATGACATCAGCCGCCGTAAACAGACTGTGACATCAGCCGCCGTAAACAGACTATGACATCAGCCGCCGTAGACAGACTGTGACATCAGCCGCCGTAGACCGACAATGAGATCAGCCGCCGTAAACAGACTGTGACATCAGCCGCCGTAAACAGACTGTGACATCAGCCGCCGTAGACAGACTGTGACATCAGCCGCCATAGACCGACAATGACATCAGCCGCCGTAAACAGACTGTGACATCAGCCGCCGTAGACAGACTGTGATATCAGCCGCCGTAGACCAGCCGCCGTAGACCGGCCGCCGTAGACAGACTGTGACATCAGCCGCCGTAGACCAGCCGCCGTAGACCAGTCGCCGTAGACCAGCCGCCGTAGACCAGCCGCAGTAGACAGACTGTGACATCAGCCGCCGTAGACAGACTGTGACATCAGCCGCCGTAGACAGACTGTGACATCAGCTGCCGTAGACAGACTGTGACATCAGCTGCCGTAGACGGACCGCCAGCCGGGTCGTCGTTGGTTCCATTCCGCAGCTGGTTGTACATTTAAATTTGACGTTTGTTCCTAGGTCGACCTAGCTTCAAATGGGTACCAGGAAGTAAAATGGGTCGGGAAAGGTGAAAGGTAATTGAAATACCATGAGAAATACAACGAGAAATACTGTGAGAAATACAATGAGAAATACACCGAGAAATACCATGAGAAATACAATGAGAAATACTACGAGAAATACCATGAGAAATACCACGAGAAATACTGTGAGAAATACAATGAGAAATACTACGAGAAATACCATGAGAAATACCACGAGAAATACCATGAGAAATACAATGAGAAATACTACGAGAAATACTGTGAGAAATACAATGAAAAATACACTGAGAAATACCATGAGAAATACCATGAGAAATACCACGAGAAATACCTTGAGAAATACCATGAGAAATACCATGAGAAATACCATGAGAAATACTACGAGAAATACCATGAGAAATATCACGAGAAATAACATGAGAAATACCATGAGAAATACTACGAGAAATACCATGAGAAATACCACGAGAAATACTGTGAGAAATACAATGAGAAATACACTGAGAAATTCCATGAGAAATACAATAAGAAATACCATGAGAAATACCATGAGAAATACCATGAGAAATACCATGAAAAATACCTTAAGAAATACCATGAGAAATACCATGAGAAATACCATGAGAAATACTATGAGAAATCAATCAATCAATCATGTGCCATGCCGGAAAGCGTGGGCGGTCATGTCTCGCCATTTCACTCGATCACCACTGTCGTGTATCAGCTCAGTGTTCCTATCTCGTCCATGCCATGTGGCCAAGCCATCCAGGTATTTTCCTCTCGGTCTTCCTCTTGGTCTGTTCCCTTCGATCTTGCCAGTTGTCACTAAGTTCTCCAATCCATTTCTTCTCATAACATGTCCAAAAATTTTTTACTGTCTACGTCTAATTTCTCTAATCAGTTTACGATGTTCATTTGTCTCCTGTAGTACTTGGTCATTGGTTTTTCTGTCTGTCCATGGTATTCTTTGCATTCTCCTCAGAAACCACATTTCTGCAGCCATCAGATGCTTTTCAGCTTGACTGTTCATTGTCCAAGTTTCACATCCATACACAAGAACAGGCTCTATGTATCCCCTCAACATGAGAAATACCATGAGAAATACCTTGAGAAATACTATGAGAAATACTCTGAGAAATACTATGAGAAATAAATTCGTGGGTATTGCCTGGCACACACACTGAGAATCTTGATATGCCTATAGCTGTCAATGTCTATATTGTATAGTGTATCCTCTTATTTCTACTTCTTTCCTTTCCTTACTATGAGTGCTAATCAATTGCCATTAATGCATAATTATTAGAAATATAGTAAACACACCCGTATGCTTCCATAACGACTATTAAATGTATTCTGTCAATACTTGTATCGATTAGTGAAATAATCAACCTCTTTCAAGCTTTCATAAATAGGGCATAATCGATTATGGGAGGGACAAAATGGAAAAGCCTAACATTAACTTAAGAATGCCTCATTTCAGACTAATGATCGTTTTCTAGTCTCCAGGCAGGTAATTGAGTAGTTTGGAGACAGGACCAATTATTCGGACCTCAAGTCAGCACTTTAAAATGGGAAGTAATCTTACTGGCTTTTGTTTGTTTTAAAATTGCTCTCAAACAGAACCGGATTTTAGGTCAAGCGTCGGCCGGCAGCTGAGGGGGAGCTGAAATTAACATTCGCTGGAAAACTTGGTTAGAGCTGGAAAGTATGGAATTCAGTCTCAATAAGTGGGGGAAATTATTACTACATACCTTTACACCCAATACTAGAAGAGGAGAGGCGCTGCTGACCGAGTGGCTATAATGCCGGGTTCTCCTTCGGTTCGACCTGGGTTCGAATAATCGGCAACGTGTGGTTTGTTTCTCTGTCGGAGGCATAAAGAAAAGCCTAACTTGCACAGGTCGCGGCGACTGCACTAGCCAGGCGACCTTAATTCCTCAGGTTCAAGACCTCTCTTTCCTACACCGCAAAGTACTGTAGGTAGAGGATGATAGTTGTTGACTAGAAAAGGAAAGACTAAATAAGACGTGTGGTATGTCTACATCCAAAGGTAGACGATAAAGCACTCAATAAGACTGAACACTACCCCTGCAAGTATAAGTAGAACAGATATGATTATACAGGAATGTATAGTATCCAGCGTCCACGGGAAGAAGAGGAACGAGTTAATAAGATTGATGGTACTTTCACATCCAACGTTAGAAAAAGACTCAGACACGCCTACATACAAACATAGAAGAAAACAACATAATTTGCAGGACATTGCGATGAACTTCAATTCATCATCATCAAGTGCCGTGCCGACTGGCGTAGGCGTCCATGACTCTCCACAGATCTCGGTCGTTGGTTTTCTGGATCAACTCTGCCGTTGATAATCCTCCATGCCACCGTCGCAAGCCACCCAGCATCATTTCTCGTGATCTGCCTCTGCCTCTCTTCCCCTCGATCTTTCTAGTTGTCACGATGTTCTCCAGCGCCTCTCTTCTCATCACATGACCAAAAAAAGCTGTTTGTCTCTTTCTTATTGTTGTATATAATGTTCTAGTTTCGCCAGCCTCTGTAAGGCATTCGTCGTTAGTTACTTTGGCAGTCCAAGGAATTCACAACATTCGTCTAAGGAACCACATCTCTGTTGCTTCCAGTCTCTTCCTAATTTCTTCATTTATATTCCAAGATTAACAGCCATACAGCAAAACAGGTTGTATATAGCACTTTAGCACCCTCTTACGTTCAATGATAGCGTCTTATCGCATAAGATATTCTAAATTTTTTGTAATGCAGCCTTTGCTTGCCTTATTCTGACCTTAAACTCTGCTGTGCATCTTCCATCTGATGTTATTAATGTCCCTAGACATTTAAAACTATCCACTTGGTGAAGAATTTTCCCTTCTATCTCTATTTCACATTTGGGTGTCACCTGTTTCTTTGATATCACCACTGTTACTGATTTCCTGATATTCAAGGAGAGTCTTTTCTTTGCACTCTCTGTTACTACAATATCCAACAATTGTTGTAGATCTGTTGCATTATCCGCTATCAATACTGTGTCATCTGCATAGCGTATATTATTTATATTATAACCTCCAAATATTATTCCTGGCTTTTCTTTGATCTCTCTCACTATTACTTCGCTGTAGAGGGAGAAGAGATCCGGTTACATAACACATCCCTGTCTTAATCCCAACTTTGTGTTCATAATTTCCTTCTTTATTTCCCATTTTAACTCATATTAACTACAGGTAGATTTTCTTGGCAATTTTACGTTCAAAAGTGCGCCTTTTCTGAATGAAACGTCAACTTGAAAGTCCAAACTGACTCGTGTATAAAACGATCTCGCTACCTTGTCATCAGCGTACCGGAAGTTTAAAAGCTAGAGTGCTCGTATAAATTAGGCCAGGTCAACGTCTTAAAGGTGGAAGAGGACAGACTTAGTAAGACAGTGCACCATCTCTGCAACTAGTGTTAGAACAGATCATTCAACCCCTAAAGCGGTCAGCTGGACCAAAATGTCGATTTCTCATTCTTGACTTTGGGACGTAAATCACAAGTACCTCTGAAGTCGGAGTGGGTTCGCCTGCTGGCGAGGGACACTGGTAACAGGGTCAACTAGCGGATACTAACAAAAATCAGCCCGTGTGGATAACGCTCGAGTTATATATCTGTGTGTGCGTGTTCGTGCGTGCGTGTGTGTATGCGTGTGTGTGTGTGTCTGTGTGGTGTGGGTGTGGGTGTGTGTGTGTGTAACACTAGAGCAGAAGTTTAAAAGTAAGTTGCATATCCTTTACGTTCTGTAGTTTGTCATTGCTTTCTCAGTAACCCGCACTCATACCATTGTATGGATATCAACGCAGAGCAGTCTGCTGCCATCAAATCGCCCGCAGCTGTGTTTCGAGCCCGGTATGTGGAATTAAGAATTGGGCTCGTAACCACTTCGCCACAGAGTCGGTGGACAGGAACAGGTTAAATAGGAACTAGAGAGACACAGAAAGAAGACCTAGAGAGACACAGAAAGAAGAACTAGAGAGACACAGAAAGAAGAACTAGAGAGGCACAGAAAGAAGAACTAGAGAGACACAGAAAGAAGAACTAGAGAGGCACAGAAAGAAGAACTAGAGAGACACAGAAAGAACTTCAGATATGTCTCAAACAGAGTTTAGCAGAGACAAGGTGTTGATCGATAAATACCTAGACATATTACATTCTGATAGCGTGGCTGTTGGGATCACACTTACTTCATCCAGTCACTTTCTTCAATCAATCATAGCTTCAAGTCAATCATTACTTCAAGACAATAACGTTCTCTAATCAATAACTTCATCCAAACAATCACTTCTTGCATACAGGCACCCTTTTCAGTCATTGACATCTTCCAGTCAGCCACTTCCTTCAGTCAGTAACTTATTTCTGTTAGAAGAAGAAGAAGAAGAAGAAGAAGAAGAAGAAGAAGAAGAAGAAGAAGAAGAAGAAGAAGAAGAAGAAGAAGAAGAAGAACCCCCATTTAGAAATTGTTCTCGTCTTGCAATGACTCAACTTCAAGACACATCGACATTATTGTCACAGTTGAATAGGAACCCATTTCATCAAATTACTGATGTCCAGCTCCCTAGACCAGCTCCACAAAGCTCGCGGACCGTCCGTGTGTCCTGACCATCGAATGTCTGCAATCAAACACTAGATTCAGTGGGGCAGGCACGCAGTAATCGCACTGCCAATGAGATAATGAAAATAGAAAGTGAGTTCCCAAGGGCCTGACTATTCGATTAACTATAAGCACGCCTTGAAAAAACACAGACTTCATTGTATAGATCCGGCCTGGCCATAATGGAAGGAAAATAACCTTGACCCGTGTGCTTGTTGCTAGCGAACAGGGTGAGTCTAGCGCCCAGTGGAGGGCAATGAAACAAGCTTCTGTGGGGCGCAATCTTTGTAAGGGTACATATGTTGTATTTGTTCCATTTCCCTTCCAGACAATAGCTCTTTTCCTGAGTAAGTTAACTTTATTACGCTATACATTCGGCTATAAACGGTCGCGGAGAATGCCCATTGTGGATGTATGATTACCATTCGCCATCAGTAAAGATAAACAGATCGTCCGTGTGTTACCGAGAGATCATAAGGCAAGCAGGAATAGTGACATTGTAGCCTACCATGCATGGCGTAAGAGGCGACAGAGGAGGGTTGTTGTGTGGTTGGGTACTTCATGGAGTAGAAACTTTAGCTGCAAAATTCAACAAATCATAGATAATAATATAACGGCTTTGTGTGAGATGGTTGATGGGCTACAGTCTACAGGAAACTGACAGGAGGAAGAGGGGGAGGGGGGTGTTAAAATGAGGAAGGGGACCACACTTTGCTAGTCAGCCAAGATAGGAAGTTTAACCACACTGCAAGCCAGACAAGAGAGGAAGTTTAACCACACTTTGATAGCCAGCCTAGATATAGCCAGTCAAGAGAGGAAGTTTAACCACACTTTGATGGCCAGCCAAGATATAGCCAGCCAAGACAGGAAGTTTAACCACACTTTGATAGCCAGCCAAGAGAGGAAGTTTAACCACACTTTGATAGTCAGCCAAGATATAGTCAGCCAAGTTATAGCCAGCCAAGATATAGCCAGCCAAGACAGGAAGTTTAACCACACTTTGATAGTCAGCCAATAGAGGAAGTTTAACCCCACTTTGATAGTCAGCCAAGAGAGGAAGTTTAACCACACTTTGATAGCCAACCAAGAGAGAAAGTTTAACCACACTTTGATAACCAGCCAAGAGAGGAAGTTTAACCACACTTTGATAGTCAGCCAAGATATAGTCAGCCAAGATATAGCCAGCCAAGATATAGCCAGCCAAGAGAGGAAGTTTAACCACACTTTGATAGCCAGCCAAGAGAGGAAGTTTAACCACACTTTGATAGCCAGCCAAGATATAGCCAGCCAAGATATAGCCAGCCAAGAGAGGAAGTTTAACCACACTTTGATAGCCAGCCAAGAGAGGAAGTTTAACCACACTTTGATAGCCAGCCAAGAGAGGAAGTTTAACCAC
Source organism: Cepaea hortensis (assembly GCA_963921405.1). Classification (NCBI taxonomy): domain Eukaryota; kingdom Metazoa; phylum Mollusca; class Gastropoda; order Stylommatophora; family Helicidae; genus Cepaea; species Cepaea hortensis. The sequence goes on along the minus strand of OY992893.1, from coordinate 11,985,449 downwards.
ACTTTGATAGCCAGCCAAGAGAGGAAGTTTAACCACACTTTGATAGCCAGCCAAGAGAGGAAGTTTAACCACACTTTGATAGCCAGCCAAGAGAGGAAGTTTAACCACACTTTGATAGCCAGCCAAGAGAGGAAGTTTAACCACACTTTGATAGCCAGCCAAGAGAGGAAGTTTAACCACACTTTGATAGTCAGCCAAGATATAGCCAGCCAAGATATAGCCAGCCAAAATATAGCCAGCCAAGATATAGCCAGTCAAGAGAGGAAGTTTAACCACACTTTGATAGTCAGCCAAGATATAGTCAGCCAAGATATAGTCAGCCAAGATATAGTCAGCCAAGATATAGTCAGCCAAGATATAGTCAGCCAAGATATAGTCAGCCAAGATATAGTCATCCAAGAGAGGAAGTTTAACCACACTTTGCTAGCCAGTCATGGGAAAAACTTTAACCACACTTTGCTAGTCATTCAAAAGTTCATGTAAACAAACCAACGCAACCAGTGAAGCGAGGAAGAAGAACGATGTTGAATGAAATGCATTTACTCAAAATATTTGTTGTGCTCAAAATCGTAAAAACACCGACCTGACATTTTCGATATTTTCTCATTACAAACACATGAATAAAAGACGTATCGATGTAAGCAGAATTGAAATAACAGTACTTAAAATGGCCCAACCTTTCAGAAACGAAAATAGAATGAGTCTTGGAAATATTGCGTTTCCAAGATGTGTGTGTGTGTGTGTGTGTGTGTGTGTGTGTGTGTGTGTGTGTGTGTGTGTGTGTGTGTGTGTGTGTGTGTGTGAGCTTTTTTATTGTGGGGGGGGGTGTTTTTGTTTTTGTTTATTTTACAAGCATTTTATTTGAGGTTTTTAGAATTATATTGGAACAGATCAGAGGGTATGGTCGTCTGCAAGCAGAGAGAAATTCCAGTGTGACATGCAAATAAACTGTACAATTCTGAAACAAATGAATTAGTACAGCTAGCTCGGAACATTCATAATATCTGATGGAAGGTGCCTGGCAGAGATTACAACAAGAATCGCTATGGCAAAAGAAGCCGTTTGGAAAATGGAAAACATACATCATCGTCATCATCATGGGGTTTGGCAACTGGCGTAGGCGTTGTTGTCTCTCCACAGATCTCGGTCTTTGGTGTTCTGGATCAACTCTACTGATGATATTCCTCCATGCCAATGTCTCTGTCAATCGAGCATCATTTCTCTTAGTCTGCCCCTGCTTCTTTTCCCTTTGATCTTTCCGGTCATCTCAAAGTTCTCCAATACCTCTCTTGTCATCACATGACCGAAGAAAGATGTTTGTCTCATATTTATTGGTATACAAAATGTTCTAGTTTTATTAGCCTCGCTCATGAAGTCATTGTAAATTACTCTGGCAGTCCAAGGACTTCGCAACATTCGTCCTAGGAACCACATCTCTATTGTTTCTAAGTTTTTCCTAATTTGTTCATTTGCAATCCACGATTCACTGCCCTACTACAAATACTCAAATTTGCGATATTGAAATAAGAAACTCAAACTTGTAATATTGAAATTAGAAACTCAAACTTGTGATATTGAAATTAGAAACTCAAACTTGAGTTATTGAAATAAGAAGGCCGCCATTTAACATGCAGTTAACGATACAAACAGCCGAGGTATTGAAGTAAGAAACTCATATTTGCGATATTGAAGCAAGAAACTCATACATGCAATATTGAAGTTAAAAACTCATACTTGCAATATTGAAGTAAGAAACTCCGCCGTGCAATATTGAAGTAAAAACTCCATCATGTGCCATGCCGGTAGGCGTGGGCGGTCATGTTCTGCCATCTCACTCTATCACCAGAGTCGTGGATCAGGTCCGTGTTCCTGTCTTGACCATGCCATGTGGCCAAGCCATACAGGTATTTACTTCTCGGTCTTCCCCTTGGTCTCTTCCCTTCGATCTTGCCAGTTGTCACCAAGTTCTCCAATTCATTTCTTCTCATAACATGCCCAAAAAATGTTGACTGTCTATGTCTAATGTCTCTAATCAGTTTACAATCTTCATTTGTTTCTTAAAGGGCGTGTTCATTGGTTTTTCTGTCTGTCCATGGTATTCTTTGCATTTTCCTCAGAAACCACATTTCCACAGCCATCAGCTGTTTTTCAGCTTGACTGCTTATTGTCCAAGCTTCACATCCATACACAAGTATAGGTTCTATACTCAACTCAACCGTGTTGCTTGCTTGCTTGTGTTCGCTGGCTGTGCATTCCAGCGTGAAGTCCTGTATGTCGGATGAAGACATCCGGTTGTACAACATCAGTGTGATGTCATACAGGACCTGATGTGGAACTCAGGCGTCGGATACTGAAGTAAAAAAAAAGGGGCAAAAAAACTCGAACTTGCAATACTGAAGTAATAATCTGCCAATTGAGATATTGAAATAAGAAAGTCAGAAGTGCGATATTGAGGTGAGAAATTCATACTTGCGTTATTGAAGTAAGAAACTCACAACTGCGACACTGAAGTGAGAAACTCAGACACTCGATCATGAAGTAAAAAACTCATACTTACGATGTTGATGTAAGAAACTCACAATTGCAATATTGAAGTAAGAAAGTCAGTAGGACGATATTGAAGTTTGAAATTCATTTTTGCGATATTGAAGTAAGAAACTCATAACTGCGGTAGCTAGGTGAGAAACTCAGACATGCGATATTGAAGGAAGAAACTCAAACTTGCGATATTAAAGTGAGAAACTCAAACTTGGGATATTGAAGTAAGAATCTCCGTCTTCGATCCTTTGAAGTAAGAAACTCAAAATGATGCAACCTTTAAGGTAATAGACACCTTAATTTGTGCCTTGAAGTAAGAAACTCCGTCTTGTATGCCCTTGAAGTAGGAAACTGAAAATTGCCCTATCTTGAAGTCAGAAAATGAATTATACGAAACTGAAGTAAGAAACAGAATCATACGATACTGAAGTAAGATATCATTGTGGTCATTTAAAGTCAAAATATGAATTCTGAAATCATAAACAGAATCATGCGATACTGAAGTAAGAAACTCCATCTTGTGAGTCCGTGACGTCAAAAGTGCCCTCTGAAGCATTTTTAAAGTAAGAGCACTATATACCAGTTTCCCCCACAACCTTTCTGACGTATTTGTGTAGTACGTAATACACCCCCACCTGTTACACACCTCAAGAAAGAAATACTCCCCTCACCCATCACCCCTGGCTCATATTAACGAATTCATTCCCCCACACCAACGAGAGCCGAGTACGTGCAAATCACTTTGCCAAAGAAACCGGAAGCGGACGCTCCAGCTGTAGGGAACTGTGGCTTGGAGCAGAGGCTGAGCTGGATTAGAACAATGCCCAATAATAATATGATGAATGACGGAGTGGAAAAACGTCTGCTTAGACACATGCTCAAACTGCGACATGGACCAGCCAATCGATGACATGAATCCATGATGCATTCACGGTGTGGTTTCAGGGGAGACAGAAAGGGACTGCCAATGTGGATTGCGGGATTCCGCTTGCATGTGGCTTGCAACAAACCTGAACGTGCGTGAGAATAAAATTGCGTCCCTTGTTAGGGGTTTATTTTTCTGCTGGGCGCTTGATAGGCCTGGCCGGTAATGAGAAGGCATGAAAGGGGACCCGTGTCCCGAGGCGAGAGGGGAAGAATAGAGCGATAGAATGAGGGAAATGGGAGGGGAAAACACTTGAAAAACACGAATCTGATCCTCAGAAAAAGAGTCGAGAAATCGGCGTGAAACGATTTAATATTTTCAAAATAATATCTTCGGGAAAAAAGGTGCATGCAAGCGTGATTTATTACATGAAAATGGGGTAATGGTGTTTTAGTAAATCACTGAAATATATGGTGGAGTGTTTGTCCATCTACCTACCTACCTCACAACCTACCTACCTTCCTATCAACCTCACTATCTGCTTACCAACCAACCGACCTATACCCGTTTGATTTTGAATGTGTCTATCTATCTGTAAATCTAACTGTGTGTCTGTCTGCCTGTCTGGTCTATGTGTATGTCTGTCTGTCTATTTGTCTGTCTGTCTATTTGTCTGACTGACATCTGTCTGACTGTCGTCCTCCTTCCTGTCTGTCTGCTTGTCTGTTTATGAGTATGTGTAACATTCTACATGTCTTTCTGTCTGTCAGTCTATCTGTCTGCCTGGTAGTCTGGCTGTCTTCTGTCTGTGTATCTTTCTGATTGTCGTCTGTCTTTTTGTTCGCTTGTCTGTCTCTCTGTCCGTCTGACAGTCGTCTGCCTGGTTGTCAATTCGTCTAAGTGTAATTTCTCTGTCCATCTGCCTATTCGTCTGATTTTCGTCTGACTCTCTGTCTGTCTCGACATATGTAGCCAAAGATCAACCACTAGACCTACAATGTTAGGCATGGCGTCGAGCGCAATTTAATTCTCGTAACCGGATCATACAGGCATCTCATCCTCTTCCAGGTCAGCTCTGACGCGATTCAATTGATTGGCATGCGGTTTCAATCTCCCCCCAACAGCACAGTTCCCCAGAGGAGTCAGCCGTTCGCCAGTTGTCTGCCCCTGTCTCTGGCAGGAAGTGGCAATAACATAAATGTCCCTTGGCAATGAAATGACGTTTCGTTCTGGGTGTTCGAAAGCTCTGTTTGTGAACGTTTCGTGAGGTCCTTCTTGTGGGACTTCAGAATTCACAAGGAATGAATACAAAAGGCGAGTTGATCGGTTATAGCACTAGGGGTTTTGTGGAAGTTAAAAGAAATTAAACTTAGCACCATCGCCTCATTTTGTTCGTTTTAAAATTAAACTTAGCACCAAATAGAGAATATGCGATTGTAAAATTAAGTCAGTACTTCTGTGTGGATCTGAAAGACCACGAAAGACTGAAATAACTACAGATAAAATACTGGGATTCATTAATTGGTACCTGCGCAAACATCAGCAGGAATAAAATGGTATGGCAGAATGTGGAGCCCATGATGAGAACTAGAGGGTGCATTTGTAATGGCTGTGTAGTCTTTGAAAATATTGCCGGTCCATGAATTGTATCCCATCCATCCATCATGTGCCTTGCCGGTAAGTGTGAGCGGTCATGATTCGCCATTTCATTCGATCACAAGAGTTGTGGATCCGCCCAGTGTTCTTGTCTCTACCATGCCACGTCATCAAGCCATTCAGGTATTTACTTCTCTGTCTTTCCCTTGTTCTCTTCCCCTCAATCTTGCCAGCTGTCACCAAGTTCTCCAATTTATTTCTTCTCATAACATGTCCACAAAATGTTGAATGTCTACGTCTAATTTCTCTAATCAATTATCGATGTTCATTTGTTTCTTGTAGCACTTGGTCATTGGTTTTTCTGTCTGTCCATGGTATTCTTTGCATTTTCCTCAGAAACCACATTTCACAGCCATCAGATGTTTTTCAGCTTTCCTGCTCATTGTCCACGCTTCTCAGCCATACAAAAGTGTAGGCTCTATGTGGCACTTCAACACTGTTTTTCTCGTTTCAATTGACATCTTTTTATTGGTCAGTATGTTTTTCGTCTTACTAAAGGCTACTTTCGCCATGGCGATTCTTGCTCTGATCTCTTCAAGGCATCTCCCGTCAGATGGTATTTCTGTTCCGAGATAATTGTACCGATTCACTTGTTGAAGAATATTCCCATTTACTTGTATATTACATTGTGGTATTTCATTCTTCCAAGTGATGACCATAATCTGTGTCTTCTTACAATTTAATTCTAACTCCAGTTGTTCATTGTGTGCAACAACCGCATCCACTAATTTTTGCAGATCCTGCTCATTGTATGCAATCAATTCTGTATCATCTGCATATCTACTGTTATTGATGTTTCGTCCCCCTATGATGATTCGATTTATACCTTCTATATTTTTGAAAATATTTTCACTGTACAGGGAAAAAGATCTGGAGACATTACACATCCCTGCCTCACACCTCTCTCAATAGGCTGATATTGAACCACTTCATTAAAATGCTTATGACAGCTTGTTGTTTCCAATATATGTTTTTTTTTTTAAAAATAAGTCTAATGTCTTTCCCACCAATTTGTAGGTCTGCAAGCATATCAACCATTTTGACATGTCTTACTATATCGAAAGTCTGTGTAGTCAATAAAGCAATGATGTATATTTTAGCTTATTTCTATAGAACATTCAATTAGTGTTCGCAACAAGTACAAAGCATTTACTGTACCATTGTCTTCTACAAATCCACATTGTTCTTCTCCTATTTCAGGTTGTGTTTTCTTTCTAACTCTTTACATGATAATTCTTAGCAAAATCCTCGTGATGTGGCTCATTATACTAATTGTTCGATGCTGATCACATTCCAAGGCTCCTGATTTCTTTGGGATTGCAGTAAATACAGAATTACATTATTCAGAAGGTATATCTCCAGTATCATATATTGTGTTCAGCATTCTGGTGACTTGATCTATTCCATATTCTTCAAAAGCATTAATCATTTCTGTTGTGATGTTATCTGAACCGAGGGTCCTGTCATATGGTTAAGATTGATTGATTGATTGATTGAGGAACCGACATCACAACATACGGGGCTCCATCCCCATCCTCAGCAGCCAGCGAAGAGTTCCAACACCAATAGTTCCAGTATATAGTTAAGAACATTCCGAACCTCCATCTTCAAAATTGACGGTATTTAATTATTAATTCGAATATCATACTGTTCATCTCTGTTATCAGCATAAAGGTCTTTCACATAATCTGACCATACTTGTAGAATCTGATCTTTTCCTATTATGATTTTGCCGTCTTTTGTTTTTAGACAGCCTGCTGATGTAAATGTTCTTTTTATTAGTAAGTTCCTGAATTCTTTCGTGCATTGATTTGGTACTTTTACTCTTGTGTTGTTTTTCAATTTCTGTGCCATTTTTCTCAAGCCATGGTTTTTTTTTTTTTTTTTTTTTTTCCTCCTTACATAATTTTCTTACTTATCTGTGAATTTCTTCATGTTTGGCAGGATTACATTTGTTGAGTCTTCTTGTTTCCATTAGTTATAAAATTTCTTCAGTCATCCATTTCCTACGATCCACCTTCTTTAATTTTGGAATAGTTGTTTCTGCAGCCAAACTGACTGAATTCTTCAACATTTCCCATTGATCATCCGAATACTGAAATATGATCTCTGGATCAGACAATATATCAAATCTTTTCTTTACTTCTATGTTGAATTTGTTTTGTATTTCCTTGTCATTTGTCAATGTACACAGATCATATTTAGTGTTTCCTGTTATATACTGGGCTTCTTTAACTTTACCCTCAGTGTCCCTGTAATTAATCTGTGATCACTGTAACAATCAACATTGGGAACTGTTTTTGCAATTTTTATCACATTTCGAAATCTTCTGCTAATCAGAATGTAATCAGTCTGGTTTCTAATCCTGCTATCAGGACTCCTCCATGTCCATAATCTTCTAGGATGTTGTTTAAACCAGGTGTATCCTACAATCATTTCCTGCCCTTTTGCCCATTCTACAAGTCTGTATCCTCTTTCGTTTCGCTCTACCAAGCCATGGTTTCCTACTGTGCATCTATCACATTGATTTCCCCAAGGACATGCAATGCTAAAATAAGAGAATAGTATAGCTAAAAAGGCTTTTGTCTGTATTCCAAAAGATAAAGGAAATAGAGGAATACATTCCCCCAAATAAAAACAAATAAACAAACGGAAAAAAGAAGTGAAGGCAGAAATGAATAATACGGGACGGTACAAGACAGAGCTGCATAGAATAGCAAAGGCCAGGGCGGCGTGGGGTGAAGTGTTTGAGGGCACATGTCCCAGTGGGTTCGTAGGGATTAACAGATGAAAGAAGAATATGGATTGGTTTAATCTTTATAATGATTATTTAAAGTAGCAAGCCACTTCAGGTAGTTAGTAGTTGAAACGAGTTGAGTTGAGCTGAGTTGAGTTGAGTCAAGAATCAACATCACAGCACTCGGGTATTTCCATATTCGTTCCGTCCTCATCTTCAACAGCCAGCAATAGTAACGGTAGCAGTAGCAGTCTGATTATGTGTTTGTCTGCCTTTCCCCGGAGTCCTGAGTTTCGTCCAGAACCTCTGGTCGCTCCCTGCAGCACCATTCTATCCAGGCCGTGATGTTCTATCTGTTCTTCAGCACTGTACACATCAACCTCGAGGGCGACGACCACGTCTGCTTTATCAGGCGCCAATATCCCACTGAACGGTGCAGACCCAGCCAATCTGTCCGTCTACTCGTTTTCCCACCACACCAGCTTGTCCTAGGGGGAAATAGTTACTAATAAGTGGTGAAGCAAGTAAAGCAGCCTTTCCCACGCCTATATGTGCATGAGGCCCATTGTAAGCCTTTAGGTTATTAGATCTATTGTAAGTCTTTAGGTTATTAGGCCTATTGTAAGTAAGTAAAGGTCACCTTTAAACGTCTTAAGGTGCACTGACTATATAGTGCCGCAGCCACATTTGTACAAACCCATCCGTATAAATGTCCTCCATATATTATTCACCTCTGTCTGCAATTCTCTTCATGGAATTCGGAATAGGCCTATTGGTAGGCGGGGGTAATATCTATAAACAAATTCTGTCAATAAGTACTTTTATCTTCTCGGGCGGGCACTTTCTGCAACATATACTTTTAGAAAAATACGTACTTTATAGATATTGCTGATTGGGTTCCAATAAACCGCCATGGAGCGAATTGTGTTAACTTGTTTATCGTTCTGGCACAGTTTAATCATTATATGAAAGTGTGACATTGTCAAAGACTCGATAGTACCACACCTCGTGAAGCCATAGCACAGTTGAGTAGACACTCAACAGGCCACGTTTGCCAGCAGAGTGCGATGTGAGGTAACACGCACGAAGGTGAAGGTCACCCCGCGTGGTGTGTAACCACGGGACAGAGGTTAGGGGGACGGGAGACTGGACTTGAGGCGTTCACATCGTTTAGAATAGCGTTAGGAGTTTTGTGTTCACTAATAGATAGAACTAGCATAGGGTTAGCAGTTTGTGTTAGATAATTCTGTGGCTGTATATTGTGTATTGCATTAGCGACTGTTTACCGCTTGTAAGCGAGCCAACGGCAATAAAATGGACCATACATTTTGCCTCCCACACGACTTGCAAGTTGTCTTGTATGGGTGTGTGAGAAGTACCCGTTGAGGCCTGTCAGTTGAGTTGTTGACAGGCCAGGGTAATTGTGGTGTCAGAAAGTGGTGCTTGGACGAAAGCGCCAAGCTAATACCCACAGTAAAAGGGTAATTGTGGTGTCAAGAAGTGAAGCTTGAACGAAAAGTTCAAGCTAATCCACTCATCCACGGGCTCGAGACTAGGGTTTCATTTTTGTAGTAACGATAATTTGTGCAGACAGGAGAATTTGCGAGCTAGAAATATGCCTATCGTGACAAAATAGTGTTTAATTGTGTTTATGATATATTTATTGAATGAAATCATGTATTCTTCGAAGCTGTAAGTATTAATATTCTTATTTTCTTATATTTATTCATATATTTACCAATTTATTCTTGAATAAGCACCAAACATGATTCACGGCGCAGGAATACACAGGCAGCCGACAATATTGATTTTTGAGATCTAAAAATAGCGCTGCGCGATGACGTAGATTGATTGACAGACAGTTGTTCTGCGTCATTAGCATAAAGCAGTCGAGTGTTTACAAGATCGCTTGGCGACGGCCCGCCTGAATCTGTGCTGTATATTGTTTATTATTTACTTATTTAAGTTACTAAATGAATATATTTATTTATTGACACATTATTATGTTATTTTGATTTCTTTACAAGCATTTATTCATTTTTGGGTCTATTTTCTCTTTGCTTATCGTCACGATGGAACTATTTTCGGGCTAAGCATCTGATACTTAGCTGCACAACGTTTACAGAAATTAACTAGGTTAGTAACGAAAGGCAATTATTGTTTAAAACAAAGACAGGACATTGACATTAAAATTAATTAATACATATTCTAGGTGTTCGTAAGTCTGTCATTGTCTAAGTCATTGTCCTTAGTTGTCGAGTAAATCATATCGTTTAGTAGGCGTGTTTACTGCTGCCCTATATATCAGAGGGCAAACAACAGCTGTGCACATACACCTGTGGGCCAAATACCGTGTGCTACGTACGAAACGTGTCGCCACCCCAGTGTACCAAACAAGGTGACCTGTGTCAAAGGAGCTTCGTTCCCACATTAAGCTGAGTACACTTATATATTTTGTCATGCAATTTGATTAATAGTGCATCTCTTGTTCAGCTTGTAACGCGTTGACATATTTGTATACTCTGTTTTTCTGCAAGATAAATCTGGGCAGGGTATAAACAGAAAGCACAACTGATAGTGATCAGATAAGAACAAACATAACATATCAAAGATAAATAACTGATTAAAGTCATCATTGCCTATCACTGTTAGCCAAGTACTAAAGTAAGATGGCAACTTTATCAGATTTCATAAAAGCAGGCAAAGAACTGGAATTAACAGGAAAAGAACTACAACAATATGCTGATCAGAAATTTAAAGAAACAAAAGAGGAACAAACACGAAAAGAGAATGCGGAGAGGGACGAACGCGCACGAGAAAGAGAACATGATAAGGAGATGAAACAAAAACAATTAGATCAAGAGAAAGAATTAAAACAAAAGGAATTAGATCTAAAGCAAAAAGAGATAGATGAAATGGCAAGAGTTAAAGAAAAACAAATTCAGGTAGAATCAGAGACACAATTAAAGATGAAAAGCATGGATGTAGACTCACACGCAGAGATCTCTGCCACTAAACTAAGAAGTCAACAAGAGGAAAATAAGTTCAACAAATACAAAAATATTATCAAACCATATTGTAAAGAGGACTCCATATCTGCCTGGACAGAGAATGTAGAGTATCAATTTAAATATCACCAAGTTCCTTTAGATATGTGGGCTCCGATTTACATGAAGAATCTAAGTGGTGAGCCCCTTAAAGTAATAGAGTCTATTCCTATTGAACTTAGATCTAGCTATCAATACATCCATGATAGGATTATGCAGCACTTTTTACTTGATGCCCCTGGGTATCAGGTTCAGTTCTCAAATTTAAAACCTAAACCTAGTGAAACTTTTATAGATTATTTTTCAAATGTGCAGAGTGTACTAAACAGGTGGCTTAAAGCAGCTAACATAGGAAAAGACTTTGATAGATTAAAAAACCTAATAGCTATGGACAAGTGTATATCTACTATACCTTCTCATTTTGCTAAGTTTTTGCAGCAGTCGGACATTGAGAACATCGAGCAGTTCGAAAAGAAAGGCTCAGCATATTTTTCTTCTAACAGAGAGATTTTTAAGACCTCAAGTGACTCTGAGATAGTTTCCTTTGTCAAAGACCAATCAAAAAACTATCAGGGTAACAGAAAACCTTTTCAGAAGTATGATAAGAAAGACAGAAAAGTTTCCATATGCATGTACTGTCAACTAATGCACGACACTTATGCTATGTGCGACAAATCGCCGATTTATCCGGCGCATCTTGAAAATGTGATCAAGAAGCAGCAAAGCAAACGGTCTGCATACAGGCGTGCAATCAAATGTTTTTTTTGTTCCTCTTATGGCCATTATTCTAATAAGTGCCTTGGCCGCCAACGTTTGAAAGCTAACAACGCTATGTTGATTGACACCTCTTCAGATAGTGGTAGTGAGAATGAGTGTGAGATTGAAAGTGACTTACCAACTAACCAAGCAGAGGATGTGTGTGCTGCTAACGATATGTTAAGCTTTGACGGCTGTGAACGATGTCACCAATTCCATGCAGACGGAATACTAGAATGTGGACATACAGTAACATGCTCATCTGAGAGTGTGAATGCAGCATTAGCCTCCAGAGGCAAGTTAGTGTTCCACAATGCAATGGTCAATGATGTACCATGCCAATGTTTGCTGGATAGCGGCAGCACCCTTATTGGTCTTCGAAAAGAACTAGTGAGTCCGGGTGATTACACAGGTGACACTGTGAAATGCCGAACCTTTTCGGGTAACGTTGAAATTTACCCTTTGGCAAAAGCCCGTATTGATTCTCCTTTTCTTTCCGGTACCTTTACTTGTGCAATACTTAACAACCCTTGTACAGATTTAATTTTGGGGTGCTTACCTCAACTGAAACAATGTACTAGTGAAGAAATAGTTGCATGGGAGAAATTAAATGCAGCTAAGGCAACAACCAGAGTTGACACTTCAAAACATCATGACCCATTGCAAAATGAGACACTACTAATGCTTTTTCCAACCAGCACAGATGACAAAAACACACAAAAACTTATACACCAGCAGAAATCTGATTTTAATGTGTCTCCATACTTAAAATTGTCAAGAGGCAAAGCCAAAATGACCAAGAATGCATCTTGGTTCGTTAGACGTAATAATGGCATTTCAACTACATGTCATATTACTAGTAACCATGAACAGGTGTTACTTGAACAACATCAGTTAGGTGTGCTAAACAATGCACACAAAACACCATGTGCGGGTCATCGTGCATACAGCAATGCCAGGCCAAGTTTTTTCAATAACAAATTATTTTGTCATGATCTATTTGCTGGTAATGGCTGTCATCAATTGATACAAAAGTTGAAGGGTAAACATCCTACAGCTGAAATACAACCCTTTACACTGGCACCCAAGCCATTTGATAGAGGAAGGGTCAGTTCTACCACAAGCACACAAACAAATGTGCGAAAACAAGTAATCTGGAACTTGATCAAGACAGATTTAGGCTACTTCCATACAAACGAAATGGCAAGGACCATTCAAAGTAGCACATAACCATGGTACATGTTGACTATGAAATATCGATAAACAGACACTTAGAGATATTCCATGTCAACATGCGGAAACCTCACTTTTCAAGACAAGAGACAGAGGTAGTGACAGACGAACAGATTGCACCAACACCAAGTGATCAGACAACAGACATACACAACGCAACTACACTAGTTAGTGAGACTGGCAAATCCGGCGAGGGGCATACATGTAGTGAACTTATAGAATACACATGAATAAATCAGAATACTGATGACTGGACAATACACCTACTGAAACTGAGACATGCCTTTGACAGAGTGCGACGCTTCGGTCTCACTGTCAAACCAGCAAAGTCAAATTATGCCTAAAATAAATTCATTTTTGGGTCATGTCATTTCTCAAGTCCAACTGTAGACTGACCTGAAAAGTAGTACCAAAATTATGAATCTGACCATGTCTAACAGAAAGAAACAGGTCAGAAACCTTTTGGGATTAGTAAATTACTCAGAAATTACAAATATATTTTCCAATGTCTTAAAATCTTCTGGAAATGAAATGTGAAAGATGCATTATTAATTCCTGCATTGTCAAAATTGAAGATCCTTTTTTGTAAATATTCCAATCCCTCCGCTTGCCTAATCCTAGGCTCATTTATTATCTTAGGTCATATGCCAGCAGAATCTCCATCACTGCAGTACTAGGCCAATTTTTTTTTGAGGGCATCTTCCATCCGCTTTGCTGCGTGAGCAGTAAGATCACACATGCTGAGTCCAAAGATTCCATATCACAGTTGCAGCCCTAGGCTTCATCTATACGGTGAGAAGGCTCCATCGAGTTCTGACGGATGTTCACTGCATTGTCCAGACCGACAACTCCCTGATCACGGTCATACATAGTGGTGTGCATCAAAATGACCGGATATTCAGGTGGTCACTAGTTTTACCATCTGGGGTAAAAATACCTGAAATCCAACAGTAAATGTAGAGTGATGGTTGGTACATGAATATCTGATAATATAAGATGTAAAATAGCTTACATACATATCCACATTGTTGGTGTAGTCATGTACCAAAACAATGAACTATCATGTGTCCGTGGACATCAGATTAAGAACTGTGCTGCTATACTTAGATACCACCGTGTGAACTAGGACAGCTCATTTCCAACTAAGCTCCATTCCGGTGTATCATATATATGAACCGCAGAAAACAGTGTCAGAACAGTGCTTAATTACAGACACGAAAAGACAGAGCTACAACACCAGCGAACTCTACACGTGCACTACCGAGAGAACATTAAGATGACTGTGTAATGTATTTCAGATACCCAGGCAAAATGTGTGGTTATATTATGCCTATACAACCATTGCACATACATGAAGGCAACTACTAACCTGTGTAAACCAAATACTATGTATATAAACTTATTGTGATATGTAATATAATATTTTAAGATAGTAATAAATTAGATGTAGGTTAGGAACTATAACAGTTCTCATTTATTTTAATAATGTAGTTAGTACAGTAATTAACCCATTAAAATCAGATTAGAATATTAGTTTAGACATAAGAATAGTTTATTACAAGTTAAATTAAATTTATGATATGAATAGTACCATTTAGATTGTTATATTTCACTTAGTTTCATTGTAGTTAGTTTATTCCATCTTAATGAAACCATACCATCTTTCAAATATTACCATTTATTAGTATCATCATTTGACATCATAATAGATTAAAAAGAGTAGATAAGGTAACATACAGCATTTACATCAGTTAGATTAAGAACATCACTCATATAATTCCTTTGTGCATTTAAAAACATTATTTAGCATAGTATTTAGAAAAGTACATAAATTGTGGTCACATAATCCATTTAATTAAGTTACATAACTCACATCACAACAATTGCATTTAAATAGTTAGATTACATCACTTAGATTAGAAAAAAATAAGAAGTAATATAATCATATCATATAATTAACATAACAAATTTAATAAATTTAGGTAACACATTAAATACTTAGTTATAGAATTAGAATGGTATGTTAGAATGTAAAGTTTTCGTTAGTGAAATTGTGTTAGTGTGAATGTGTTGTCTGTAATATAGTTTAGAACTTAGATTACAGTATTTTGGGTTTCATAACAAGTGAATGTAGTCACGAATTAGTGTTATACACCTGTTTGTGGCCACATTGAACCAAATTATGACACTCAAAAAACTAACATACATACACATAGAATTTATAAATAGAGGATAGAAATTAGATTAGTAGATTTATTACATCCAAACACACAAACAAACAGAAAAACAAACATATAAATTGCATACACTATTTGTAAATCAAAGACAGATAACTATGGGGCCAGGGGACATAATGGACAACGAAGAACTAAATTAACAGTGAAATAAAGTCTTACGCGCGGAAGCGAAGGAGGTAAAGCCTGTCGCACACACTCTTGTAGAATGGTTGTTAAATATTATATGGGGGACATGAAATAATTCATGTGTTGACCCTAAGAAAGTCAACTTTGTATGGGTAGTAAGTTAATTTACTATGTGAGGGCAGGTCTTATAAGACAACGGTCCGGTTCAGACATACCTCTGATAAATATAATATAGCATGTGAGAAGGGGCTCACGCCAACCAGTCAAGTTTGTGGCGATTGCCAGTAGCCAAGTAAGGCTTTGCTACATTGTGACAATAGTTATTAATAGTCTATTGGAATGCCCAAAGCCAGGTTATCTAGAGTCTTTGACAAAAATTAGAGACACTAATTTTTTGTTTAGGAACCTCTTGCGTCACAACCAATGAGTGAAAGTTGATGACGCAACACAAGAGGGGTGGGTGTGTGTCAAAGACTCGATAGTACCACACCTCGTGAAGCCATAGCACAGTTGAGTAGACACTCAACAGGCCACGTTTGCCAGCAGAGTGCGATGTGAGGTAACACGCACGAAGGTGAAGGTCACCCCGCGTGGTGTGTAACCACGGGACAGAGGTTAGGGGGACGGGAGACTGGACTTGAGGCGTTCACATCGTTTAGAATAGCGTTAGGAGTTTTGTGTTCACTAATAGATAGAACTAGCATAGGGTTAGCAGTTTGTGTTAGATAATTCTGTGGCTGTATATTGTGTATTGCATTAGCGACTGTTTACCGCTTGTAAGCGAGCCAACGGCAATAAAATGGACCATACATTTTGCCTCCCACACGACTTGCAAGTTGTCTTGTATGGGTGTGTGAGAAGTACCCGTTGAGGCCTGTCAGTTGAGTTGTTGACAGACATAACGCCCGCTCCATTCAGATGTTGGAATGCAATGTGCCTTAATTGTTAATGTATGATGCCCGATTAAAACAAATCGAGAACACATTCTCTATTTATCCAGTTTGTCCATCGATGTTCCATAAGGCAACATATGACTTTAGTTTGTCACGGGCGAATTATGAAGCGAAAATGGAAAAACGGAAATCTTGCCAAATTAAATGAGAAGAGATGAGATGAGTAACCTCACTGGTATACATATAGACTGTTTTATATATCTTTTAGAGGATGCCGCAGTCTACCCCAGCATTGTTTGGCTGTTCGTGGTGTCTTGTCAAGTTTATGTTCAGTAGTTTGCCATTTATTTCTGAACGACCGGCACTCATACTATTTTATAACAACCAACGCAAGGCGTTACGGACAGTAAATGTCCTAATTCAGAGTTTGGTTCCTTTATCTGTGCTGACTAACACTAAGTATCTGATGTGTAGTGTTCAGTCTACAAGTGTGTGTGTGTGTGTGAGTGTGTGTGTGTGTGTGTGGATGTGTGTGCTTGTGTATGTGTGTGGTTATACATTACACAAAATGTGTCCATAATTGGTACAAAGCTTCACTTTTATCGTCCGTGTTAAACTGATTCCGAATTGTGCACTTATGTGAATGGATTAACCCCTAACTTTGGTTAAACCCTAATTACACAGTAATAT
Source organism: Cepaea hortensis (assembly GCA_963921405.1). NCBI lineage: Eukaryota > Metazoa > Mollusca > Gastropoda > Stylommatophora > Helicidae > Cepaea > Cepaea hortensis. Next base: position 11,968,671 of record OY992893.1, on the reverse strand, counting down.
TGTTACTGTATCATTTTCTTTGTTCTAACACGTCAGAACTATGACAGAAAGGCATCATTAATCCCGCTGGTAACCATGTGACAACTGATCCATCCTCAGTTGCACACCCTGACCCGGAGCAACTGTGTGCGGAAGGAACTAAAACAATCCAACTGGAAGAGTCACTGGAGGAGATGGGGCACCAATTATGTGATAGGTGCTCGGTACCGGAGCACTTCGATCAACTGTGGTGATCATTTAAGTACAATTATCAATAAAGAAATGTATCTGTAATGTATATGAATGGAGTACTTAATAGCTGTCTGTTACAATTTTCACATGGGGCAGTGAGGAGTATTTTGTGTGATATTCATTGGCACAGGAACGGAGCATAATGGGGCGACCCTTAGCCGTGAAGTTGGAACCGCGACTAACTAATTAATAGTTCTGTGAAATATCTGTATTATTTATGTTTGTATCAACATTTTCTTATTTTGAATGACGAGTGTGTTGACAAGTTTGCAATCAGCATTGCTTGTATTGACAAGTTTGCAATTAGTATTGCTGTTATGTAACAACAATCACATTTAATAAGGGTGACCCGCAGAAGTCGTATGTGTCAGCCTAACGACGCAAGAACGCAGCTCTGCTGTAAACAGGCACAACGCAATCACGTTCGGAATAAAACTCCGGATGAACGCAGAAGAAGAAGAAGAAGATAAAGGTGACATTTCTCGATCTCTTTTGTTTGAGTCTTCAGCTAATAGAATTATGTGACATTTACTGTAATGCTGATGTGTAGCGATTCGTAATCCAGCATATCTCATTCGAAATCAGCTGTAGGCGATGTAGAAGCCTATTGCCTTGTTTGGTTTTTAAGAATAGTTTGAACGTTGGTTATTCAGAAAACAGTGGCAAACTACTGAATGTGAACTTGCCCTGTAAATCAATCAGGTGCCGTCTCCATAATATAGATTGCCTGCAGTGGATCTCTAAAACTGTTTGTCTCTCGCCTTGATTGTGCATTCTGCCCTCCTTGCCACCATCTCAGTCCATCTAGCATCTTTGTCTGCCTCTGTCTCTCTTCCCCTTGACCTTTTCAGTTGTCATGGTCTTGTGACCAAAGAAAGCTGTTTGTCTCTTTTTTATTATCGTATATAATGTTCTAGTTTCATTAACCTCCTTCAGGCAATCGTTGTTAGTAAACTCTGGTAGTCCAAGAAATTCGCAACATTCGTCTCAGGAACCACATCTCTGTTGCCTCAAAGTTCTTATTAATTTGCTCATTTACATTCCAAAATTCACCGCCATAAGCAAACAGGATATATGTAGCATTTCGGCACTTTGTTTCTTACTATCAATTAAAGTGATTTATTGCATAAAATACCTTTCATTTTCTGAAATGCAGCGTTTGCCTGCCATATTCTGCTCTTAATCTCTATTGTACATCTTCCATCTGATGTTATAATTGCCCCTAGGTATTTAACTGAAACAGCGCCCAGCAAGAAGTCAATCTGGATCAAATAAACATGGGCAGTATGGGCGTGTCACAGTTATAACTTACACATTGTAGCAGACGTGCTGTATTATAACGCAATGACAACATTTCGGAGATATATAAGCCTATGGCATAAACGAGAAATCGCTTCAGACGGATAATCATTCCATGGCGTTCATCATTTCATGTTATCCACTTGGTTAAGAGTGGGTGTGTAATATCTGTGCCTCGGTGTGTAATATCTGTGCCTCGGTGTGTAATATCTGTGCCTCGGTGTGTAATATCTGTGCCTCGGTGTGTAATATCTGTGCCTCGGTGTGTAATATCTGTGCCTCGGTGTGTAATATCTGTGCCTCGGTGTGTAATATCTGTGCCTCGGTGTGTAATATCTGTGCCTCGGTGTGTAATATCTGTGCCTCGGTGTGTAATATCTGTGCCTCGGTGTGTAATATCTGTGCCTCGGTGTGTAATATCTGTGCCTCGGTGTGTAATATCTGTGCCTCGGTGTGTAATATCTGTGCCTCGGTGTGTAATATCTGTGCCTCGGTGTGTTTTGCTCACCCAAAGAAAATAACCTTACAATCGTTAAAGTTGTATCATGAAATATCAGCAGTTTTAATATAATAGCAATGAAATTTGTCTCAGCGACTGCGTGATTTGCTTGAATGTCACACCGAGAAGCGAAACATGCGTTTCCGGCCGGCAAAATGCCACCGATCGATCCGGACAATGTGATGCTAGCGTCATAAGATGTCGAAGACGGGGATAAGTTCTGAAAATATGAAACATTACTTCCGTTAACAGCTCCATCTTCTTATAGCCATTGCCGCCTGGGGCTGGTGACCATGTCTGTCCACAGCTTTATGTCTTCGTACTTTCTGTCATTTATGATACTGAGGTTCCTCCATGTCATATCAAACTGTCCAGTGTCTTCTCTTTTGGTCTCCCCTGCCTCTCTTTCCCTCCAGTAATCCGGGTGTTACGACGTACTCCAGTTTATCTCCTATCATGTCCAAAGAATGTAGACCGTCTTCTTCTGATGCCAATAACCAGTTCTCTCAGTCAGTCAACGTTTTCCAGATATCTCCATTGCTCTTTCCTTCTGATGCCAATAACCAGTTCTCTCAGTCAGTCAACGTTTTCCAGATATCTCCATTGCTCTTTCCTTCTGATGCCAATAACCAGTTCTCTCAGTCAGTCAACGTTTTCCAGATATCTCCATTGCTCTTTCCTTCTGATGCCAATAACCAGTTCTCTCAGTCAGTCAACGTTTTCCAGATATCTCCATTGCTCTTTCCTTCTGATGCCAATAACCAGTTCTCTCAGTCAGTCAACGTTTTCCAGATATCCCCATTGCTCTTTCCTTCTGATGCCAATAACCAGTTCTCTCAGTCAGTCAACGTTTTCCAGATATCCCCGTTGCTCTTTCTTTCTGATGCCAATAACCAGTTCTCTCAGTCAGTCAACGTTTTCCAGATATCTCCATTGCTCTTTCCTTCTGATGCCAATAACCAGTTCTCTCAGTCAGTCAACGTTTTCCAGATATCTCCATTGCTCTTTCCTTCTGATGCCAATAACCAGTTCTCTCAGTCAGTCAACGTTTTCCAGATATCCCCATTGCTCTTTCCTTCTGATGCCAATAACCAGTTCTCTCAGTCAGTCAACGTTTTCCAGATATCCCCATTGCTCTTTCCTTCTGATGCCAATAACCAGTTCTCTCAGTCAGTCAACGTTTTCCAGATATCCCCATTGCTCTTTCCTTCTGATGCCAATAACCAGTTCTCTCAGTCAGTCAACGTTTTCCAGATATCCCCGTTGCTCTTTCTTTCTGATGCCAATAACCAGTTCTCTCAGTCAGTCAACGTTTTCCAGATATCTCCATTGCTCTTTCCTTCTGATGCCAATAACCAGTTCTCTCAGTCAGTCAACGTTTTCCAGATATCCCCATTGCTCTTTCCTTCTGATGCCAATAACCAGTTCTCTCAGTCAGTCAACGTTTTCCAGATATCCCCATTGCTCTTTCCTTCTGATGCCAATAACCAGTTCTCTCAGTCAGTCAACGTTTTCCAGATATCCCCATTGCTCTTTCCTTCTGATGCCAATAACCAGTTCTCTCAGTCAGTCAACGTTTTCCAGATATCCCCATTGCTCTTTCCTTCTGATGCCAATAACCAGTTCTCTCAGTCAGTCAACGTTTTCCAGATATCCCCGTTGCTCTTTCTTTCTGATGCCAATAACCAGTTCTCTCAGTCAGTCAACGTTTTCCAGATATCTCCATTGCTCTTTCCTTCTGATGCCAATAACCAGTTCTCTCAGTCAGTCAACGTTTTCCAGATATCTCCATTGCTCTTTCCTTCTGATGCCAATAACCAGTTCTCTCAGTCAGTCAACGTTTTCCAGATATCTCCATTGCTCTTTCCTTCTGCCCACCGTGTTCTCATCATTCTTCCACAAAATCACATCTCCGTAACTTCCACATTCTTCCCAACTTGCCTGCTATAATTGTCCATGATTCGCTTCCATACATCAAAATTGGCTCAGAATTGATTTATAAGTCTTTTTCTGGCCTGGTTTAATAAAGAGTTAGTTAGTTAGTTAGTTGCATATCCTTTACAGGACTTCGCAGTCAACACCAGTATTGTTTTGCTGTTGTGATCTCTTGGTAAGTTCACGTTCATCTAGTTTGCCATTGCTTTCTAAACGACCGATACCCATACCATTTCGTTAATAACCAACGCGAAGCGGTCTGCTGCCAAATGCCCGCAACTGTATTTCGAACGCTGGTATGCGGGATTACGAATTGTGCCCGTAAACTCTTCGCCACGGAACAGACTTGACAAAGAGTGCAAGAGAATATTCGTCATCTACTTCATAAACATCTATATATCTTCTTTTTCTTCTTTGCTAGTCCAAAATGGTTGTATTGAACGTTATTGCATTGTGCCTGTTTACAGCAGAGCTGCGATATTTGCGCCTTTCTACCGACACAGTAGACTTCTTTAGACCTTTGTTTACCGGGTTACCCTTCCCAGGGAACAGCTATATATGAAATACAACGAAACGTTAAAACAGCCGGGCATCCCAATTCCTCCTGTTATTACTTTGACTTGGCCAACTACAAAGGCCCATCGCTTAAAGTACGCCAGACAACGTTCTCTTTCGCTACAGTTGCTCTGACAAGGGGGGCCAATTTTCCCTGATTTCTACAGCAATAGTCGAAGCGCAAACAGCAGCCATCAGAAGATGGTAGTCGGGAGTTATTGATTCACCTCTATGTCCGAGCCAATCAGTGAGTCATGATCAGAAATAGCAGAAATCACCAACGTCTGGTCTCATTTTATGACAACTGTCATCACGACTCTGACAAACCTCACAGCCTCGGGGGAGCAACTAATAGATTCACTAACCGTGTGATGGCCCTGTGTCCAATATTGGAGTCGAATATTTGGCTGTTCTACATCTTCTTCTCATTCTGCTTTAGCTTATTCTCTTTTTATTTTACTGCTTTTCTTTCTTATTATTCACATTGTCCCTCTTTCTCTCCTACTTCTGATCCTTCTTATGTTCTATTCTTCTTCTTCTTCTTCTTCTTCTTCTTCTTCTTCTTCTTCTTCTTCTTCTTCTTCTTCTTCTTCTTCTTCTTCTTCTTCTTCTTCTTCTTCTTCTTCTTCTTCTTCTTCTTCTTCTTCTTCTTCTTCTTCTTCTTCTTCGTCGATAAACCTCTAGGCCCCGCGGTCCTCTGACACTATTATCGGAAACACAATGAGAAGACAATCACTAGTAAACAACCGTTGTCGGTGCTAAGGGGATAGTGAGAGGCGCAGCTTCACAATTCATTTATAACGAGTCGAGAGTTCAAAATCAGCGTTACCGCCGTTCTGTGTTGTTTTCTAGGCATGAGGCGTTGGCTGCGCAGAATGCAATAGCAAACAACGGAACTAATTTGCCTTATTATTTGCCTTGTTATAGGTTTGCCTGCAACGTCCGGCAAAAAGAGATTCAGTTAGTTAAAATCAGTATAAAGAGGCAAGTACTTTGCAGCATGTTAGTCTGATTACAGTCCACAGGCTGGTGCTGCTACTAATTCTTGATCTTCCGCTAGTTCCCTTGCCTCAGGCAACCTCATGCCCTGAGTGTTCTGTAGCGTTCTGTATGAGCGCCCGTGTGGTCAACAATTAAAATGTGTCACGAAGCAGTTTTCTACCACAGGCCTGTGATATGAAAGTGCCATCACATGTTGTAGGTCTCAGAGTAAAGATGAATGCGTGGCCAATCGTTCCCTCACTTCGGCAGGAGACAAGCCCAGGTGTAGAACCATGCTTCCTACTTTGCTCATGACATTACCAGCGCAGATCGTTAGCAACTACGCTAGCGCGCCCACTGTTGACTGACTCCCAAATCTTCATTCAGGATTCATTCCTTGTATCACTGTCTATAGTTTTTTAAACTTGTTTTTAAGGCAAAGTAATGGCAAACTACTGAACCTAAACTTGCCAGGAAATAGCAATCAGCCACAAACAAACAATGCCGTTTTGACGATGACATCTTCCTGACAATTTTACGCAGCTAACTTTGTTGTTTATGGCAAAGGCGGTTAATGCTTGCTTGCTTGTGTTCGTTGGCTTGAGCTTCAACGCGAAGTCCTGTATCTCGGATGAAGGCATCCTGTTGTCCAACATCAGTGTGATGTCATACAGGACCTGAGGTTTGCGTGAGTATCCGTTCTCCCATGTCTGGCTTATTGGTGTGCAGACTGGTGGTTCCTCGTCGTACAGGCAGACACTCTCCGACTTCGGAGGAATCGGCGATCCTACTGACTTTAGCCAGGACCCCGAAGGGACCTGTTGCCCAGGACGCTCGACGAGGACGCGTCAATAGGTCTTGGCCAGTATATAACCCGGCCCTGGTGCCTTGGAAACACCTCTGCGTCCCAGGCGGTTAATGTTTTGTAACCTCTGTGTGTCTGGGAGGGTGACGCCTCGCCTTTTTGGCTTGCCCTGACGTGAAATAGATGGGGCGCGTAGAGTTCTATAATCGGTGGGGCTAATAGTCTTGTGGCATGGGTCGCATGTATAGCCTCTTGTGTTAAGGGCGGACAGAAAATTTAAATTTTAACATCCCATGAGCACATTCAAAATCCCTGGGTAGTTACAATTCGCAAATAAAAGATTGAATAGGTCGTTGGGGATAATACATTTTAAAACAATGGGACCATTTTTCACAAACTGCGATATTTCTAGTATATATGAAGACAGTGGCCGACTCATCATCATCATGTGCCATGAGGTAAGCGTGGGCAGTTATGTTTAGCCATCTCACAAGATCACCAGAGTCGGGGATAAGCTCCGTGTTCTTGTCTCGACCATGCCACGTGGACAAGCCATCCAGGAATTTACGTCTCTGCTTTCCCCTTGGTCTTTCCCAGTTGTCACCAAGTTCTTGAATGTATTTCTTCTTATAACGTGTCCACAAATTGTGACTGTCTACAGCTAATTTCTCTAATAAGTTTACGTTTTCGGTTTTCATTGTTTCTTGTAGGAATTCGTCATTTTTATGTGTTTTTTTCTTCTTCTGTCTGTCCATGGTATTCTTTGCATTTCCCTCAGAAATCACATTTCCACAGACATTATATGTGTTTTTTTTTCTTTCTCCAGCTTGACTGTTCATTGTCCACGCCTCACATCAGTACAGGTTCTATGTAGCACTTCAACACTCTTTTTCTCGTTGCAATTGAAATCTTTTTATTGAATAACGAAGACACAAACTATAGATTGTACGATTTATTGCCTGGCATATTTCGCTGCATTGCGTCAGGTACATACTGCAGAAATCACACAACATAAATTAATTAGATAAATTCTTCTAGCTGAAATATACACATAGGTCTGATGCCAAATCGCCCGCAGCTGTGTTTTGAACTCCGTATGGAATTACGAATTGCGTTCGTGAGACCTTCGCCACAGAGCCGGCGTTACCATTAACCTGACCCATTTATTCAACACAAAGCATATTTGAGATAGGGGGCATAAACACATAATTATCACTACTAAACACACAGTCAATAAATATGATAATAGGGTCAACATTATGCATTCGGCCTTTTCTTTGATATCGTTCTGGTGCGATGTGCTAAGCCTGAGCCTACCAATGGGTCACTGGAGCTTAGTCGTTCGTGAACAGAGTTCACCCTCTGTCGATGTTGGGGATCGATATGAGACCATTGTGTGAGTATGATATGAGACCATTGTGTGAGTAGGATATGAGACGTTTGTGTGAGTAGGATATGAGACCATTGTGTGAGTAGGATATGAGACATTTGTGTGAGTAGGAACTGAGACCATTGTGTGAGTAGGATTTGAGACATTTGTGTGAGTAGGATATGAGACCATTGTGTGAGTAGGATATGAGACATTTGTGTGAGTAGGATATGAGACCATTGTGTGAGTAGGATATGAGACATTTGTGTGAGTAGGATATGAGACCATTGTGTGAGTAGGATATGAGACATTTGTGTGAGTAGGATATGAGACCATTGTGTGAGTAGGATTTGAGACATTTGTGTGAGTAGGATATGAGACCATTGTGTGAGTAGGATATGAGACCATTGTGTGAGTAGGATATGAGAAATTTGTGTGAGTAGGATTAGAGACATTTGTGTGAGTAGGATTTGAGACATTTGTGTGAGTAGGATATGAGACCATTGTGTGAGTAGGATATGAGACCATTGTGTCAGTAGGATATGAGAAATTTGTGTGAGTAGGATTTGAGACATTTGTGTGAGTAGGATATGAGACCATTGTGTGAGTGGGATATGAGACCATTGTGTGAGTAGGATATGAGACCATTGTGTGAGTAGGATATTAGACCATTGTGTGAGTAGGATATGAGACCATTGTGTGAGTAGGATATGAGAGCATTGTGTGAGTAGGATATGAGACCATTGTGTGAGTAGGATTTGAGACATTTGTGTGAGTAGGATATGAAACCATTGTGTGAGTAGGATATGAGACAATTGTGTGAGTAGGATTTGAGACATTTGTGTGAGTAGGATATGAGACCATTGTGTGAGTAGGATATGAGACCATTGTGTGAGTAGGATATGAGACATTTGTGTGAGTAGGATAGGAGACCATTGTGTGAGTGGTCGAATGGACAAGAGCGCTCGCTCTCAAACTTCCTGTGTGCTAATGCCGAGGTAGCGGATTCAACCCTACACCTGATAGTTGAACTAAAATTTTGCTTTGGTACGTAAATTACAAGTACTTCAGAAGTCGGAGTGTGTTTTCCTGATGGCGAGGGATACTGGTAGTTAGAAAGTTAATCGACGCGCAAAGTCAGTCCAGTGGACTAGAACTAATAGAATGTGTAGGAACCACGCTAGAGTTTAAAGCAAGCGAAAAGAACATGTGAGCTATTTCACAGATGTATGCGCAAGGTACTGACAAGTTGTCCGGAAGGTTGTTATGGGAGCGAGGTTCTGCCAGGGACATGCTACTGAATGAATGAATGTGCAGGATGATACAAGCTGTGTTGTCTACTTCTTCTGTTTGATGTTTTTTTTTAAGCCGGGGCACTCCTTCTTAGTTTTCACTCACGACCACTATCATATCTTCATTGCTTCCAGTTACCCCCTGACCTTTCTCTCCCTCTTGTTTTCATGTACCACTTCCACTCATTTACCTGCGATCTTCACTGCACCGTTACCAACCCCCATCCCGGTCCCCACGACACTACAGACTCCCACGGCTTCTATATGAGTTAAGTGAGTTAGTTTCTTACCCTTTACAGGACGCAACAATTAACCCCAGCATTTTTGGC
>OY992893.1:11901876-11954376 GCA_963921405.1 Cepaea hortensis | reverse complement strand
TCAATACAATGACAGTAACAAGAAAGTAGCAAAAGTCTGAAGCAATACGAGTGGGCAGAATTAATCAAAATAACAGAAAGAGTGTTTGAAGAAGGAGAGATACAAAGGAAATCGACTTTATTGCACCGGGTTGTATCCCACATTGCTCGGTCATTTCCGGAAAGCGGTCTACCATAAGTGTCGCTCAGCACACGAGCTCCAGCGATGACATCCCATTGGTTACCTAGAAAATTGCAAAATAATAAACAGATGTTACACGACCCCATTATCTTGCACCAACTGTTGGATACAAGGCATTCAAGTGATAGTTGAGACAACCGTGTGTGTGCGGTCGCGCGCGCGATCGCGTGTGTGTGTGTGTGCACGTCCGTGTGTGTGTGTGTGTGTGTCTGTGTATGTATGTGTGTGTGTGGTAATCGTAGTGATGTAGTTTTAATGTAAAAACATAATTTTACAGTGTCACATGCCTGTGTTCAGTGGCATTAAGGTGAGTGGCCGTACAAGATAAACAGTTCACGAGATAAAATAGGGCGGATAGTAAGTCCCCCAGAGGGCGTAAATGAGAAGACAGTAATTGAAAGGGGGAGCTGAGAAGAAGTCAGCTGGTGAGGCAGACAGTTGGAGCAGTGAGGTTGTGTGTTATGTGGGAGTCAATGTGGGGGGTAGAATTGTTGAAAAGAGAGGGACAAAGACTGACGGGGGCAGTTGATGTGTAGACTCCGAGCTGAGAGGAGTTGAGTGTAGACCAGACCAGGAGAAGGTCGTGTCTGATAAAGTGAAGAATTGTGACGGAGTTTGGAAGATGACTCCGCACTGTGGGTTCCAGGGATAGTGAGTGGAATTCGAGACCCATAGTGGGTTACTTTGAGTCGGGCCTAGAGAGAGGCTAGTATACCTGTCGTGTGGGACGAGATTTTAGTAGCCTTGAGAGGCAATGTTATTCGAAGTGTTCCATTGGGATGGAGATATATTCTTAGAGAATTATTGTTCCTGGATTTATATGCTACATGTGTCTGTGTTAATTCAGAATTAAAGGAATATTATGTGCGCAAATTAACGCTTGTTCACTGACTGGTGTTTGGGTGTGATGCATCTTGGTTAATCTGTTGTTCAACATCACATTGGTACGAGGACATACCCTAGACACAACCATAGCCACTCTATCTGTCACTTAGTCAACATTCACTTTGTGTCAGAGAAGATTTCTGAGGGCTCTCCGGTCAAGAATAAACACCATTTTCAGTAGACAGCGCATTTCAAAAGTGTCGGAGAATTAATACAGAGTCCACGAGAAACCAGATAAAAATAACACTTCTCACTCAGAGAGAGAGGGTGGACAGCGGAGCGTGTCCACGGTATAAACACTGGGTTTTTTCCGTGCGGGAACTGGGTAGCACAGAGGTCACGAGAAGGTCAGGACAGGTAAATTGGATACCAGGCAGTATTTCTTCAGCTATCAGGGACGTCAGAAAATTAACGCAAACAGGCGCGTGTGTTTATAGGTCAAGTGAACAGTACAAAAAGTCGGCGCCATGATACTGGCAAGATGATATCCTGACAGGTGCGTGTGGGTGTGACGAAGACAGGATTTAAGACAGTGAGCAATTTCGTTGGGAAGTCCTGGGCGTGGTGAGACATCTTGTGTGTGTGTTGAGGACAAAGCACAGTGTGGTTGCAGGGCGATAGGTTAAGAATTCACCACAGGTAAAACGACGGGTGAGGACGGTGGAAATTGTGAGTCGCCACGGACAAATTGGGTTGACAAGAGGGTCAGTGCTGTTTACGAGGACAGCGAGTGTGTGTGTGTACGGCGTCTTCAGAGTTCGGCGCAGATAATAAGACGGAAAGGGGCGCCAGGGGAGTTACGAGGGTAATTCATGGTTAAAAACTCGCCAGGAGGAGGGGAGTTATAGGAGTAAAGTGTGGGGAACACACAAAGGTGACAATCGTTGCTCCACAGAAAAGTAAAAGTTTCTACACGGATTATTGTGATAAAGAGAAACAGAGATGACCTTGTGAGTCAAGGCCGAGAACCAGGGAATTTGACGGAAAAATTTCCACTGAGAATAACACGTTGGGTTTCTACTGAAACCAGGATTTACGTTTAACGTCTTTGTGTGTGTGTGTCATCATCGGCAAACAAACCACAACAGTCATTCAGGTGCCGTCTTCGCAAGTATGAGCGCATTTCTTCACACACAAAAAAAAGACTTGCAAAGCGGATTTAAAGCGCGTGATCATTTTCTGCCATTCGTTGATTTAACCGGGTCAGCAACAGTGAAACCATACCATCACTTCAAAGCGACAGTGACTACGCAGATAAACATTCATTGATTTTAAAGGTATTTTCGGCTCCCCAAAACGCAACGAAAACCCAATATTTCTGGCAAAACAAGAGCGTTCACATACATTATACAATCACAGGCCAACTCTACAGGGAGGGTTACCAAAACGTTACGGACTGTGAAGACACAAGGCGTTGGGATAATTACCATCATCTTATACTTTTACGACAGTCGAAAATCGTGTCACCACGTCAACAAAAAGTGACAACGCATCAGAACATTAATTCATTGTGGGAATCTAACGTCGTAATCTTTTCAAAACAGTAACGGACAAACATTTCCAGGCGATTTTCGGACACTATTAAAAACAAACTAAGGACTTTTGTAAGATTCTACCATCACATTGGTGGCGGCAACCCTTGTTTGCTTCTGTTGTTCTCATCGTCCTAAGTATTGTTGTTGTTGTGCATTACGTAAATATTTGTATGTGGTCCAGTGTTCGTTATAAGTAGGATATTTTTGCATTGTTTCTCGAAATGCGAGAGACGGCGCAAAGGTGAAATTGTCTAGGTACATATTGTATGTTGTTGAGAGACAGCTGACGAGTCAGTTTGTTTTGTGCTGTGGCATTGGGTCGTCTCGACATTATACACGGTGTCCAAGTGTCTACGTCAGATCTATGTACATTATTCATTTTATATTTGTTCTTTTTACTGTTTTCTCTTTACTGTTACATATAATATTTGAGTTCTTTGGATATATGGTATTGGTGTAATTCTTATGTTAATATAGCTTCTATCTAGATGGTATTTGTCAGTTTATATTATGCGCACGGTATGGTCTTTCATGGGCATGTTTATGTCAGTGGTTTTTATTTCTATGTAATCATCCGTCTGCGTTTCACCGGCCTATGCGTCTAGCGTTTTAATAGTTGGCACTTAGTGTGTATCATGCATTTGTGTATGTATATGTATGTTTAAAACTATTTCCAGGAATTGTTCTACAGCTATTTGATATATATATATATATATATATATATATATATATATATATATATATATATATATATATATATATATATATATATATATATATATATATATATAAGGGAGTATAGGTAAATACACCCTCACTACCTAGTGCTTATAGAGTGACTGGGTGAGTACAGAGTGATATTTTAGCACTACGAATTTACGTACACAGGGAGTGTGGGTGTACTTAGGGAAGTGACACAAAGACTAACAGCAGAGTCTGTACATTTATAGTTGGCTGATTCACAGCAACGTGTCCACAAGTACAAGATGCCTACTTTAATGGATTATATTGAAGCAGGTGAAAGAATAGGCCTGAAAGGTAAAGAGTTACAGGAGTATGCAGAAGCGAAAGAACAAAAGCAGACGGAAAGAGAGGAGAGGCATAATGAACGCGAGGCAAAGCGTCTACAGGAAGAGAAAGAGACACAAGTAAAACTAGCTGAAATGGAAAACAAGCGTTTACAGGAAATTGAGAAAGAGAAGATCAAGTGTCAGATGCAAACTGAAATTGAGTTAAAAAAACTAGAACTATCTTCGAAGGGTCAAAGTGAGGATAGCAGAAGACCTTTGCAGTCGTCACAGAGACTAAAACTGCCATATTTTACAGACCGGGACCATCTTGAAACTTATTTGTCTAGGTTCGAATCTTCAGTGAAAACTTTAGGCATTCCAGAGGGGGAATATTCTATGAAACTTGGTGAGTTGCTTACGGGTAAGGCTCTAGATACAATGTTTAATTTACCGGTAGAAGAAAGAAACAACTACACTATCTTACGTCAACGTTTGCTGACAATGTTCCAACACACTGAGCATGGATATAGGACAAAGTTTAGACAGTTAGTGCCAGAGACAAATCAAGATTTCACAGACTTTGTTAACACAGTAAAGAACACATTTAACAAATGGATGGAGCTTGCAGAAGTAGGGAAAGATTTTAATAAATTAGTAGATCTAATGTTGAGAGACAAGGTGGTATCATCGTGCAATACTAATTTAGTGGCTTTCTTCGAAGAACGTAAGCCAAAGGACATAGACACAATGTCACAGTTAGGGCAAAATTACATGACTGCACATCCAAACAGTTCTATTGGTAGACTGATTAGTGAGGAAATAGTCTGTGCAGCATATACGAAACAGGACCAGAATCCAGTTATTAGACCAAGATCAAAAAGTGTAGATTTAACACAAAGATATGAGGAACAAGAACCTAAGGATAATGGTTCCCGTGGCAACTATTTTGGCAGAGCAGGACGGTACCCATACAAAAGGGGAAATTTTCAGAGACGGCCAAATAGTTATGCCGGATGTTGGAATTGTGGGAGCTGGAGACACAAAATGGCAGATTGTGATGCACAACCATCAGATGGACCAACGAACAACAGTAAAAGGGAGATCACTTGTTTCAAATGTGGAAGGAAGGGGCATGTCAGTCATCAATGTAGGATGAGGGAAACGGAGCATTCTAATGCAGCACAAGTGATTGAGACTATCAACAATGAAGATTGTAGTGGGTGCAAACCTCTTTTTGAAAAAGACGGGCAACCAGTCTTAGTGTGTGGTCATACAATGAAAGCAGGATCAGCAATGCATGAAGGAGGAAGTTTGAAGCTGCATCATGGGTTTGTTAATGATAGGTCAGCGTTAACAATTAGGGATTCCGGATGTACGTCCATCGGGGTGAGAAAGAGTTTAGTGCATCCCTTGGATTATACAGGAAAAAAGATTAGATCCATAACATTTAATGGGACAGTAGAGTTCTACCCACTAGCCATAATAACAGTAAAAACACCATATATCACTGGAAGAGTGACAGCGTGTGTTTTCGACTCACCAGTGGCTGATTTGATCATAGGAAATGTTATAGGAGTTAAAGATTGTACAGAAGAGGAAGTAGTTTATTGGGACCAAAAATATAGTGTAAGCAGTAATGAGGTAGTTACCACAAGAGGACCTAAATTAGAGAGTATAGCTGAGGTAGAAGATGCACTTGAAGTAGACACAGGAACTCAGGACAAGCATAGTACAGCTGAGCAGATGAGAATGGATCCCAAATATAGTGCTAGTGGCTCCCAGAGACAAGATACTACTCTGAACAAATGTTCCCAAGGGTGTAGTAGAGTAGAAAATAGTCAGTCGGGGAAGGGTAGATGGTGTTTCGAGAGGAAGAACAATGTTTTCACTCACCGGTTTTCAGATAGCAGAACTGCACGTGGGCAAGGAGCAGTACCTTTAGCACATAGAGACCGATGTACTAGAACAGCTCAGGATAATGCATGTACAGGGCACATAGGCATAAGGCGTATGCAGCAGAAAGAAAGGTGCCAGATAAATGGGCCAAGATTGAATAAAGAGTTCAGACTAAACAGATACTCAAGTGTAACGGTGCAATATGCAGACAGAAAAGTTGAGTTAGGTCTAAAGAGTGTTCGCGACATTACTGACCCAGGGCTAGGGATAGCAAACAGATGTAATTGTAGAGGTACCATGAGTCATGGGTACATCAAAGGTAGACACAGCATCGACAGGAATCAGAGGTGGGTTAATGCAAGAACAGAACCACCTGATATAGGGTCGGTACACAAATAGTATTGTGTGTTCGTGAAGTAGTAAGAGACCTGTGGGTACATAAGTATAATGCTTTCCTATGACGTATTATTATTATTATGTGATGTAGTAGTTCATGCATTGGTACACAAGATAGAAAGTTGTTTTGTATTTATGTGTGGGGAATAGGGGAGTGTACTATGAGCATTTGATGTATTATTTAGTGTGGTAGCTAGAGTAATTTGGATTTATACTTACGACTACCCAGGCAATGTGTCTGGGTCACATATTTGATAAGTATTAGTCTCCCAACATTTGAAAACGATGTTTTCTTTTGAGGGTGGGGTAGTGTCACATGCCTGTGTTCAGTGGCATTAAGGTGAGTGGCCGTACAAGATAAACAGTTCACGAGATAAAATAGGGCGGATAGTAAGTCCCCCAGAGGGCGTAAATGAGAAGACAGTAATTGAAAGGGGGAGCTGAGAATAAGTCAGCTGGTGAGGCAGACAGTTGGAGCAGTGAGGTTGTGTGTTATGTGGGAGTCAATGTGGGGGATAGAATTGTTGAAAAGAGAGGGACAAAGACTGACGGGGGCAGTTGATGTGTAGACTCCGAGCTGAGAGGAGTTGAGTGTAGACCAGACCAGGAGAAGGTCGTGTCTGATAAAGTGAAGAATTGTGACGGAGTTTGGAAGATGACTCCGCACTGTGGGTTCCAGGGATAGTGAGTGGAATTCGAGACCCATAGTGGGTTACTTTGAGTCGGGCCTAGAGAGGGGCTAGTATACCTGTCGTGTGGGACGAGATTTTAGTAGCCTTGAGAGGCAATGTTATTCGAAGTGTTCCATTGGGATGGAGATATATTCTTGGAGAATTATTGTTCCTGGATTTATATGCTACATGTGTCTGTGTTAATTCAGAATTAAAGGAATATTATGTGCGCAAATTAACGCTTGTTCACTGACTGGTGTTTGGGTGTGATGCATCTTGGTTAATCTGTTGTTCAACATCACAGTGTTACAAGGACATACCCTAGACACAACCATAGCCACTCTATCTGTCACTTAGTCAACATTCACTTTGTGTCATACAGAAATATTTTAGGATACCGACCACAATCTCAAACGCTACACGTGTGATTCTAAATATGAAGTGTTTCCGGTAAAGTACTAGCAGGTAATAATTAGCACTTGTAGCATGTGAATGTTGGTTTGCATGGAGCGGAGTGAATAGATACCAGTATCTTGATAACATCCCCGGACTTAAGCATCACCCGTAAACCAAGGGATGGGGGAATGAAGCTACTGATGGATAGGATATATGTGTAGACAAACTGAGAATATTGTAGCTAGACATGTGAGAAACCGCTGGACAGGACATTTGTGGAGAATGGTAACTAGAGATGTCAGAAACCGCTGGATAGGACATTTGTGGAGAATAGTAACTAGAGATGTCAGAAACCGCTGGATAGGACATTTGTGGAAAATGGTAACTAGAGATGTCAGAAACCGCTGGATAGGACATTTGTGGAGAATGGTAACTAGAGATGTCAGAAACCGCTGGATAGGACATGTGTGGAGAATAGTAACTAGAGATGTGAGAAACCACTGGATAGGACATATGTGGAGAATGGTAGCTAGAGATGTGAGAAACCGCTGGATAGGACATATGTCAAGAATGGTAACTAGAGATTGAGAAACCGCTGGATAGGACATATGTCGAGAATGGTAACTAGAGATTGAGAAACCGCTGGATAGGACATGTGTGGAGAATGGTAACTAGAGATTGAGAAACCGCTGGATAGGACATGTGTGGAGAATGGTAACTAGAGATTGAGAAACCGCTGGATAGGACATGTGTGGAGAATGGTAACTAGAGATTGAGAAACCGCTGGATAGGACATGTGTGGAGAATGGTAACTAGAGATTGAGAAACCGCTGGAAAGGACATGTGTGGAGAACACCTTCTTGCACAGTCGATGGGGTAATACCGTACATGTACAATCAGCCACTACGCGTAGGACAACCACAATGTGATGATACAAATATTATCAACTTCTATGAATGACCGATGGTTGGCCTTGGTTAACTAAACAGTAGACGCCTGTGAGGTTACAAGATAAATATGGGTGATTTGCCTAGGGGTATCCCGGATGGGAAGGGTTATCATTCTCAATCAGACTTTCTAAGGAAACCCTGAAAAGGCCCTGAAACCCCAGGTGAGGAATTAGACAGTACGTTTAATTTCCTACATAAATTTTATGAAGAAAAGGGTCTCCTTTTAACAGGCATGTTGATCATGGAAATTTACCACAGACACAAGAGGAACGCAACTCACTCCTTAAAGAAAATGTGTCTATGCATAGGTATCCACCTCACTATGATCAGAACTTAAATTTTAACCAGTATTGTGACTTCTTCATCTTTCGTTCGCTTGAAATATGTCTATAAATGCAATATTGTCTCTCTAGACCAGGTTTATTATATTTTGGGCATTCTTGGCTGTTTCACCAATCTTGAATTTTGTATACATGTGGTTGTGTAATCTATTGTGTCCTGTTATGAGGCGCAGAATAATGACTTGTTCTGGTCTGTCCATAACGTGGTAGTCATCTTGAGCAGGTTTTGGTGGCTTTCTGACTGATGTGATCATTCTTTTCTTTTGTTGGTATGTAACGGGCACACCAGGCTGTTCTTCTTTGGCTCCTTCCTTAGCGAATTGATCAGCTCTGTCATTTCCGGGTACTCTACAGTGGGATGGTATCCACTGTATGGTGACCTTATGCTGACTGCTAAGTTCAGAAAGTAGTGTCCTTAGTATTGGTATATTGTAACGAAATGCATTTTGGGAAAGGTCTATTATGTGAAGTGTGATATGATGTACCCCAGGACAAATGGTAAACACATGAATCCCAAAAATCAGTGGGCGAAAAAACAATAGATGATTCCCCAAAACAAATCAACAAACTCCTAAACTATTCATCTGAAAAATAGGTAACAATATCAGTAAGGTTATTCACATGAAAACAAAACATATATTAAACTATATCCACACGTGTCACGCACAATAAAAACAAATCCATGCTCCGAAACTGATAAATTAATCTATTTTTAAAAAAAATCAATCTGCTAATCCTTCTCCGGTTGATGATGATACGTCTTTCTCCTTCTTCAAACATATGAAAAGTAATCCCTTTAGTCCCGGGAAAGTACAAGTTCGCACACCACTTGTATCCAACAAAATAATATCCATATCCACTGTAAGTAGCCATGAGAGGATATTCGTACAGAGTCTCTGCCCTAAAATACTTCTCCAACTAATTCACAGCTGCTGATGTGCTGGGCTAGATACGCTCCTGTGTGGTGTAACAGTCTGATGTATGACCGACGTAGCGTACTCCAGATGGTCACAGGTTGGCTATAACTAGGACTTGGTATGGAACTTGCCTGCACACACCTGGGACAGAAGTGGAATAAGCTTGCAAACAAACTGAAAGTACACAAAGCAGGCGTGTTATCCAGACTGGTATATGCTTGTGAAACATGGACTATCCATAAGCTTCATGGATGTGCTGATTGAAATTGAAACCAGGTGGTTAATCCGTAAAGAGGTTATCACGCTTGACTCTGTAGAGAAGGTAAATCCTTATGTCTTGGTCGACATTGTAGTCAGGAATACCGTCCTGTAGTCCCAGACGTAGGTCGGATGGTATCAACAACCTTCAGGTAATCCACTCGGTACGCCTAGGTTTTCTACTGACAAAGCCACCCTGTGAGTGTGGCAGTAAACACTTGAACTCTGCAGACATTACCTGTTGTAGATTATAGACAGGAGCTGTTACCAAGTTTCCTGTCTCGGACTATAAGGCCAATATACCATCCATCTCTCTGGCGCCCATGCAAAAGAGAGCACAATTGGGCGATAAAAAAACAACCCTAAACTAGGAAGTGACTTGACTTGGTGACAATACATTTTCAAGTGAGGATCTATTGCCTTGCTGGGTTCCAGCTAGACCCTGGTTGGAATGTTCAGCCACCTCGCGGTAATCACTCAATAACCGAGCTCGCCTGAGACAAAGGTTTGTTTAAAATATGTTGTCCCTTTGTTTATTTATATCGCAATTCTGTCCAGCCGTGGTCATCCGAACGGCATACTCGAGACACAAGTTCCTGGAAAACTGTGATGGGTGAGGTACAATATGTCACAACGCCGCAAGTTCTGTTGTTTTAATCTTTATTAATGTGATAGTAAAATTCGGCAGTACTCTGTTGATCCAACACAACAATTACAGACAACATATTGAAGTATGAGAGTTAGTTCCGTGATCTCATAGCGACTCATAATTGGGTACGTTTTACATCGGGGCGTGGCACGTATCCTCGCCGTTAGAGTCCCAGCCAAACAAGCCTCTTGTTTACCTATACCGTAGTCTTCTCTCGTCAACAACTACATCTACAACTTTCCCTCGTGTCTTAAATACCAGAGCGATGGAATGTGGATTATGCAATTCGCTTCTTGTAGAATGTTCCAGCTTCGAAATGCGCTTCTGTAACCTGTCATGTTTACGACAAGATTGACAGGAGAATGTTCGGGACTCACATTCCGCTGTGTTTCCCACGCACTAATGTATTTATTTCTACGACCAAACGTAATAAACTTAGTTGATCTCCTGTACTCTGCTAATCAATTGTTTGCAACTAGTGTTTTGACCAGACCCGAGAGCACTGCATTATTGGTTTGGGGAACTATGGTACACACTGACTTAGGTACGTTAATCCCCTGCACTCAGTTCCCTCTGTCACAACCAGAGAATAGTGTAGCTAGAGACTTGGTGATTTAGCCGTTCCCTCGGTTGACAGGTTGGGAAAATACAGAATCTTAGGATTCAGGGAATACATTAACTTTTGATTGGGGAGTTAACATATGTCATGTTATGTTATCTCTCTTGTCGTCACTGCATATTGGGCATTCTTGTTCTTTGTTTTCTTGTTGTTGTTGTTGTTGTTGTTGTTGTTGTTGTTCTTCGTCTTCTTCTTCTTCTTCTTCTTCTTCTTCTTCTTCTTCTTCTTCTTCTTCTTCTTCTTCTTCTTCTTCTTCTTCTTCTTCTTCTTCTTCATCTTCTTCTTCTTCTTCTTCTTCTTCTTCTTCTTCTTCTTCTTCTTCTTCTTCTTCTTCTTCTTCTTCTTCTTCTTCTTCTTCTTCTTCTTCTTCTTCTTCTACTCTTCCTCCACCACCAACTCCTCCTCATCTGGCCTCGTATACAGCAGTTATATCAAAGTACCTCTGCTCAGTTTCCTTGAGTAGTTGATTGTGTTACCTCTTCTCTTGGCCTCAAAGACGGCATTTACGTGCTAGACCAGGCTTCCCTCCCACCAGGTCGTGTAGTCGAGCTAGCGTAAGTCACATCAGTACCCGCCCGCCGTGTCTGCACAGCACTGACTATACCAGCCCTGTCCATGCTTCGTCCCGTCTGTATTGATGTAGAAGTTTCAGGCCGATAATGTCATGAACGCAGTCACACGAAGGTTAAACGCCTGTATTCGACGTCTGCTTACAAAGGATAAGACTGGACCCCTAACCCTCCGCGCACTGAGGCCTACAAAATCACATCAGACTCAGAGCAGGCTTCTGCTTCGGAACATTTTTAAATATCTTATTTAAGGTGGCAGGAATACGACCTGGAACATTTGAGATTGTAGGAGTTTTTGAGTTAAGTTGAGTTGAGTCAAGAACCGACATCACTGCACTCAGGACATTCTCATACGTGCTCCGTCCCCTCTTTCAACAGCCAGCGAAGAGTCATACAACTAATCGTTCCCACCGCTATCTGATTAAAAGTTCTCCTGCTCTTCCCTCTCAGTTTTGAGATTCTTCCAGAAGCCCTGCCGATCCCCCGCAATCTCATTCTTTCCACATATGGGTTCTCAATCTGTTTCTCCGCCTTCTCCACCTGGTCCCACAAGCGCACGACAACCTCCCCCTTGTCCATAGGCTAAATTCCACCAAGAGGTGCATTCCCTGCTAGCCTATCAGACTGTTCATTCCCCCGTTCACCTGCATGGCCAGGGCAAAATATCCATACAATTCTCACAATCTGTGACCTCTGAATCGACGAGAGCCATTCCACACGAAACATTCCTTTCTCCACCTTGCTAAGCATACTTGAGAAGGTAGGAATACGATCTATAACATTTCAAGTGATTGGAGTACGATCTGTAACATTTAGTGTGGCAGGAATTCTATCTGTAACAGTTGAGATGGTAGTATACGATCTATACCATTTAGAGTGTGGGGAAAGCGACCTGTAGCATTTGAGGTGGTTGGAATACGATCTATAACATTTCGGGTGGTGGGAATACGATCTGTAACATTTCAGGTGGTGGGAATACGATCTGTAACATTTAGGGTGGTGGGAATAGGATCTGTAACATTTGAGGTGGTAGGAATATGATCTGTAATATTTGAGGTGGTAGGAAAATACGATATGTAACATTTGAGGTGGTAGGAATACGATCTGTAACATTTGAGGTTTTATGAATAAGATCTGAAACATTTGAGGTGGTAGGAATAAGAACTGTAATATTTGAGGTGGTAAGAAAAAGAACTGTAACATCTAAGGTGGTAGGAATAATTAGTCATTAGTCATTAGTCGCGGTTCCAACTTCACGGCAGCGGGTCGTCTCCATTATGCTCCGTTCCTGTGCCAGTGAATATCACACAAAATGCTCCTCACTGCCCCATGTTGAGGTGGTAGAAATAAGAACTGCAACATTTGAGGAACAAGACTTCATTTTAACGTGTTGTTCAAAGGCGAAGGTATCGTAAAGCCTTGACTTTAGTGGCTGGGAGAATAACATTCGTTTATGATTGGGGAGTCTAAGGTTGTGCTTCATTTTGTGGGAGCAACATTTGAAATGTCTACGTGATTCTGATCACAATACCCACCCAGTGCTGATTAGTCCATACAAATATGGGTACAGCACCATATGCCCAAATGGCATGAAGGTGTGTAAAGCGGGTCTTCATATTTACCATTCCAACATTTGAAATATATTTGAGAGAATACAACATGACCTTTGAGCTTCTTTAAAGTAGGTACGGTTGCACTACCCGCCCAACCAAGGGTACGCCCCTGAAACAATTATTAGGACATAAAAATGTTTCCAGATATTAAAACAGCCGGCCTATGGGCTGTAAGATCAAAGAAATTGAAGGATAGTGCCCGGGTATGATCGACCGAGCAGCGTGGCTCGACTGGTGACGAGAATCAGCCATTACTCACTCGGAAGTCAGCTCGGCACGTGCTCGTAAATCTGGCCAGGCCGTGTGAGAAGTGCCTGTTGGTCAGTCAATCATATTGAGAGCAATGGAAAATAAGAAATGGGAAATGAATACAAAAAATGAGTAATAATATTTCCAGACAACCAGCGATGACAAGGGTTGTGGAGATTGGCTAGGGGTTTTAAGGGAACAGTAAGTTGCCGTGTGTTGCGCTGAATCATCACCGCCACCGCCATCAATATAATCATTACCATTAGCATTACTTCCTCCTCCGCTTCCTCCTTCTCCTCCTCCTCCGTCTTCTACTTCTTCTTCTTCTTTATCGTTGTGGTCGCTGTCCTCCTCCCCTGCTTCTCCCTCCTCCTCCTCACCGTCTTCCACGCAATATTTTCTTCTTCTTCTTCTTCTTCTTCTTCTTCTTCTTCTTCTTCTTCTTCTTCTTCTTCTTCTTCTTCTTCTTATTTCGTTCGCTTGAAATGTGTCTATAACTGCAATGTATGAATTTTGCATGAATCTTGTATGAATGTAATTGTCTTTGTTAGTTCACACTGTGGTCCATAGAGTGTATTTTCAACTGTTCTTTGTCTACGCCAGAAGGATTGCCTAGAAACGTATTTTGGGCAGTTTTGAATTATACGATTTTCTGTCTGAGGCGCCAATCCACATGTGTATATAGTTGATTCTCCAATCTTGAATTGTGTATACATGTGGTTGCGTAATCTACTGTGTCCTGTTCTGAGGCGCAGAGTAATGTTTTGTTCTGGCCTGTCCATCAGGTGGTAGTTGTCTTGAGCTAGTTGAGTTTCTAATGTGTATCATCTTTCTGGTGTCCTGTGTGAAGATCGACTTCTTTGACCCCAAGAAGGTCATTCAAAGTAGCTAGATGTTATGGCTGCGGGGGTTCGAACTTGTCTTTACCTCACGGCTTTCAGCGAAGATGTAATTGTTGAGTTCAACAAATACACACGAACCCGGGAATTCATAATAAACAAACGGGAAAAGACACTAGAGATAAGAATAACAAATGAGATCCCGATGATAGCCAAGTTGGTAAAGTAAACCAGTGGAAAGGTTACTGGCGGCAACAAAAATATACTGGTGGAATCTGGACGGTTGGCTAGGGTTGACGATACACGGCTGGGGGTATCATAGCGTGTGTCCGTGCGAGTGGCGGATAGGCTGGCCCCGTGTGTCTCTTCCATGTGGTTCCAGGTCGTCATGTTTGTCAACAGCCTTCTTATTCCTCTTCTTTTCTTCTTATTTATCTCCTCCTGTTCTTCATCTCTTCTCGCTTTCCTCCTCCTCCTCACGCTTCTTCTTCGTTTTCTGCATCTCCACCTCCTTAACTCCGCTTCTTCTAGCTTCTGCTGCTCCTTAATCTTCATCCTCATTAATTCCAAGGGCTTCTGCTCCTGCTGCACCTCTTCTTTTTCTTCTTCTTCTTCTTCTTCTTCTTCTTCTTCTTCTTCTTCTTCTTCTTCTTCTTCTTCTTCTTCTTCTTCTTCTTCTTCTTCTTCTTCTTCTTCTTCTTCTTTATCTGTATCTCCTCCTCCTCTGTCTTATTAATTTTCGGCATCTAAGCCCCCTTAGATTCTCCTCATCAAGTTCCTGCTTCTCCTAATCTTACTCCTCCTCCTTGTCTCCTCCTACTCCTCCTCCTCTTTCTTCTTTTTCTTCTTCTTCTTCCTTCCCTTCTTCTTAGAAGGCTTCTTTCTTTCTTTCTTTCTTTCTTTCTTTCTTTCTTTCTTTCTTTCTTTCTTTCTTTCTTACTTACTTTCTTTCTTGCTTTCTTTCTTTCTTTCTTTTTCTCATCCCTTCAGTTTCTCCAGCCTACAAAACTTGCCGCAAGCAACATCGACTTTCATTCATTACCCCCAACCATCCACTCCAGCGATGGACGCATATCAATGACTGTCACCTATGACGTCAGTAGATTGGGCCAGGAGAGCTGTCCACCAGACAACTGTCCACACAGAAGAGGCTATGTCCGTATCCAAAGAGCCCGCAAAGAATGTATGACCATCATTTGAAAAAGAGACCTTATGGTGTACACGATTTGTCTCTACGGACGATCACGGTTGTAGTCCAACAATAGGAACATTAAACCACGTTTGTTGTTGCTGACGTTGTTGTTGTTTTTATTGTTATTTTTATTGTTGTTGTTATTTTTAAAGCTACGTCGATCTAGCCGCTAACTCTTGTAGGACTTGAAGAAGTGATTCTCGATGACTGCTTGGTTACATCCAGCATGCAATCCACACACTCGTGTCGAGCATACAGTTAATCTCTCCAACTCGCGAGGACACCACGTGGGTGCTGATCATCTACTATTAACGTGATGAATTACTATTACTCTTTTTCTATCTTGCAGCGTGGACATTTTGTAGTTCTCGTGAGGCATCTTCTCAGCGGAACCCATAGAGGATCATCCCGTCGTTGGCAATTCTTGTATCTACACAGATTACCCAATGTGGATGTGAAGAGAAGTCTTTGTCCGAATGAACTCCATCCGGGACCATCAACTCTTCCGTATTCCTTACTCCATTAACAGGTCTTAGTGATGACACGTTCATCTTTGTGGTGACCAAATGGCAAACGTGGGTTATCATAGCCAGTTTCCACAGGTCGTCTTAACTTTCCAAGAGCGATAACCATATGAAACTCCATAGACATGCTACAGAAAGTCTCAACCGGGATCCTTCGCTCGGAATGGATAGACAGCAGTCGGGAGTCGTCATTCACATCACTCACCTGGATGTACACACCCGAATGTGTTGGAGTTAAGGGTATTGAACTCGCGGATTAGATAACAAACATTGCGCCAGTACAGACGGGAAGAAGCATGGACAGGGCTGATACGGTCATGGCAGCACGGGCTTTGGCTTGCGGATACTGACAAGACTAACGCTAACATGACAACACAACCTGCGAGTGAAGTGCGCCGATGCCGTCTTCGAAATCAAGACAGGAGATATCGTAACCAACTCATCATGGGAAAGTAGAACAGTGGTACTCTTGGTCGCTAACACCGGGAGACAGCGCAAGCAGTGAAGAGTTGAAGACAAACGGAAATCATAAATTAATAAGGTTACAGAATTAACAGGATGTCGATTTACCACACTTCTGCCTGTTGTTGAGGGGCTACGATTACCAATTCTTATGAATTGAGTATGAAACCCATAATATTGGACCAGCACCAATTAATCTAACCCATATAGCTACAGCCAAGTCTACCAAGGCAAACAATTCAACATTAATTGTAGCTGATGTAATGACAGTGAACTCTGCGAAATCATACACATCTAAATCCAATCATGATTGGCGTAGCTACAATGATCTTTACCAAATGATATACACTCTAAACTCAACAATTATTTACGTAGTTACAATGAACTCTACCAAAACCTACACACTCTACACCTAATCATAACTGACAAAGATATCTACAAATCATACACACTCTAAATCCAATCATAACTGACGTAGTCACAATGAACTCTACCAAATCATACACACTCTCAAACTAATAATAATTACCATAGTTCCAACCAGGTCTATTAAGCCAAACACCCCCAGGAAAACCGATCATCGTGAAGGCCAAAAATGCCAAAGGATCGATAGTTTTTAATTAACATCCGAGTCACTGACCAAGGCGCCATCAAACACAAATCCATTATTGTCAGTCACCCTAGGAGATGGCCCGGCAGGGGTAAGCAAACAGACCGAAACATTGTCGAGAAACACGGGCAATTTGGCAAATCCCACGCCGTAACAAGCTGTTGGGATCGATTCCCCAGATGGCAATGAGATATACAATGTAGGTAATGCACTGGAAGTAAGTGACTGATGAGAGTTTCATTGCGTTGTCCGCATGGCGGCCTGTGTCTCTTCTTGGCATAGGTGCTATTTTTGTAGTTGTTCCATTATGTTGCTTTTGTTGATGCCTTTGTTCATGCTGTTGTTGATGGTATTGTTGATGGTATTGTTGATGCTGTTGTTGATAGTATTGTTGATGGTATTGTTGGTGATATTAATTATGCTATCGTTGATGGTATTGTTGATGGTATTGTTGGTGATATTGTTGATGGTATTGTTGATGCTGTTGTTGATGGTATTGTTGATGGTATTGTTGATGGTATTGTTGATGATATTGTTGATGGTATTGTTGATGGTATTGTTGATGGTATTGTTGATGATATTGTTGATGGTATTGTTGATGATATTGTTGATGGTATTGTTGATGGTATTGTTGATGGTATTGTTGATGCTATTGTTGATAGTATTGTTGATGCTATTGTTGATAGTATTGTTGATGGTATTGTTGATAGTATTGTTGATGGTATTGTTGATGGTATTGTTGATGGTATTGTTGATGGTATTGTTGATGCTATTGTTGATGGTATTGTTGATGGTATTGTTAATGGTATTGTTGATGGTATTGTTGGTGATATTAATTATGCTATCGTTGATGGTATTCTTGATGCTGTTGTTGATAGTATTGTTGATGGTATTGTTGATGGTATTTTTGATAGTATTGTTGATGGTATTGTTGATGGTATTGTTGATGGTATTTTTGATAGTATTGTTGATGGTATTGTTGATAGTATTGTTGATGGTATTGTTGATGGTAGTGTTGGTGATATTAATTATGCTATCGTTAATGGTATTGTTGATGCTGTTGTTGAAGGTATTGTTGGTGCTGTTGCTGTTGCTGATACTATTGTTAATGGTATTGTTGATGGTATTGTTGATGATGTTATTTAGGCTATTGTTGATGCTGTTGTTGGTGCTGTTGTTGGTGCTATTTTTGATGGTATTTGGGGATATTATTGTTGATGGTATAGTTGATACTAGTGTTGATGATATTGTTGATGATATTGTTGATGATATTGTTGGTGATATTGTTGATGATACTGTTGATACTATTGTTGATACTATTGTTGATACTATTGTTCATACCTGACTTCGGCGTTCGGTTCACGAGTTCAGTTTTCTCAGAGACTCCTGGGGGTCGTCGCTGGAGCTACGGAGTTCGTGCATTGTGCGACGCTTTCGGCAGGTGGCGCTGTGGAATGAGACAGAACAATACAGCGTAGAACCCGGTGAAATGAAGTAAAGATCCTAGCCTTTAAACACTTTTAAGCCTTCGTTGTCAACTTGTTGTGTCCATGTTCTGGCTAGACTCCTGCATGTAATGTGTCCATGTTCTGGCTAGAATCCTGCATGTAATGTGTCCATGTTCTGGCTAGACTCCTGCATGTCATGTGTCCATGTTCTGGCTAGACTCCTGCATGCCATGTGTCTATGTTCTGGCTAGACTCCTGCATGTAATGTGTCCATGTTCTCGTTAGACTTTTGCATGTAATGTGTCCATGTTCTCGCTAGACTCCTCCATGTAATGTGTCCATGTTCTGGCTAGACTCCTGCATGTAATGTGTCCATGTTCTCGCTAGACTCCTCCATGTAATGTGTCCATGTTCTGGCTCGACTCCTGCATGTAATGTGTCCATGTTCTGGCTAGACTCCTCCATGTAATTGGTCCATGTTCTGGCTAGACTCCTGCATGTAATGTGTCCATGTTCTGGCTAGACTCCTGCATGTAATGTGTCCATGTTCTCGCTAGACTCCTGCATGTAATGTGTCTATGTTCTCGTTAGACTCCTGCATGTCATGTGTCTATGTTCTCGCTAGACTCCTGCATGTAATGTGTCCATGTTCTCGCTAGACTCCTGCATGTAATGTGTCCATGTTCTGGCTAGACTCCTCCATGTAATTTGTCCATGTTCTGGCTAGACTCCTCCATGTAATGTGTCCATGTTCTGGCTAGACTCCTGCATGTAATGTGTCCATGTTCTGGCTAGACTCCTCCATGTAATGTGTCCATGTTCTGGCTAGACTCCTCCATGTAATGTGTCCATGTTCTGGCTAGACTCCTCCACGTAATGTGTCCATGTTCTCGCTAGACTCCTCCATGTAATGTGTCCATGTTCTGGCTAGACTTCTCTATGTAATGTGTCCATGTTCTGGCTAGACTCCTGCATGTAATGTGTCCATGTTCTCGCTAGACTCCTGCATGTAATGTGTCCATGTTCTGGCTAGACTCCTGCATGTCATGTGTCCATGTTCTGGCTAGACTCCTCCACGTAATGTGTCCATGTTCAGGCTAGACTCTTGCATGTAATGTGTCTATGTTCTCTCTAGACTCCTGTATGTAATGTGTCCATGTTCTGGCTTGACTCCTGCATGTAATGTGTCCATGTTGTCGCGAGACTCCTGCATGTAATGTGTCCATGTTCTGGCTAGACTCTTGCATGTAATGTGTCTATGTTCTCTCTAGACTCCTGTATGTAATGTGTCCATGTTCTGGCTTGACTCCCGCATGTAATGTGTCCATGTTTTCTAGACTGTTGCATGTTCTTCCAAGAACACAGCCTGGGGCACCAAGATATAATCCAAGGTGTAACAAAGCCTGGGCCACTGATCTTTCATCCCATGGGGATCACAGCCTGGGACACTGAGATAAGTACCACATTTTGTTTATTTTGCTCATTTTCCCCCGTTGTTCTCATTTTCCCTGCAGTCAGGTCTTAGTCAGATATGACTGAGCTACCGTATAACAGTAGACGGTACTACCTGGTTTCTGTTAGCTCCGAACGTTGGGCGGCGCTTACCAAACCCGACACCCCACATTGTGCCAACGGCTTCGGGCGGAAGAGCGCAATTGGGAGGGTACAAGCCTTACCCTGGTGCGAGGAAATGCAAGCTAAAGACAAAATTGTCATGGCAGGGCAGACCAGGCCCTAAGCCTTGGTTGGCGACTGGTCTAGGATCGAAGCTCCGACAGGCGGACAGTTAGAGCATTGCTTTGCTGATCCGGCAGCTTCTGCAGCTTGTCTTGTTCCAGATGTAGGGGTGTTACCTTTCCTCTGGAGTGAACTAGGCAGGCCGAGAGAGGGATCATGCTGCATGGGCAACACATGATCTCTATATTTTAGCCCAGGCTTTGTGCTATGGAGAGGCAATAACTCCATCCCTGGTCTTAACTGGTCTCGGAATCAAAGCGAGAGGCAACTGTTACGGGTTATAAGTCCTTGTCAGTTGGCGTAGACATGGGGCGCCACGCGTTGCCTCTGACGGTGGGAGACACCTATAGGTGTCACTGATCAGCTACCGCCCGCCTCAAGCTGGGCAGCCCCCAGCCAATTGGGTGCTGATCCGCCACAGCCTGCCTGCTTCAATGGGTGCTTGGGGCTAGGACAAAATCTGAATCGCAGGCTGTAAAACCAATGCACCAGGTACAAACAAAAATATAAATAGAAACCTCAAGCTACGGCTTGCAACCTGGAACGTGAGAACCATGTGTCCAGGATTTTCCACTGACTTGACCAATATTGACGATGTGAGAAAAACGGCTGTGATTGATGCCGAACTCAATCGTCTTAACATTGATATTGCTGGCCTGCAGGAGACTCGCCTCGCTGAGGAAGGGTCACTCAGGGAAAACAACTACACCTTTTTCTGGAAGGGTAAAGGGCAGGCAGAAAAAAGGCAACACGGTGTGGGCTTTGCAGTGAAGAATTCGCTACTGGGAATGATTGAAATTCCAGCAGGAGGAAATGAAAGACTATTATCCCTGGGCTTGGCAACCTCTTGTGGGTTTGCCACCATTATTACTGCATATGCACCGACACTCGATTCCTCTGATGATGTGAAGGATTTGTTCTATGAGGAGTTAGACTCTGTGATCAAGGCAGTTCCAAAATCCGACTACATTTATATGCTCGGTGATTTCAATGCTCGTGTGGGCAAGGACTCGAGTTCATGGCCAGTGTGCCTTGGAAAATACAACATCGGTCGCATGAATGAAAATGGGCAAAGGCTGCTGGAGCATTGCACCAGTAATGACCTATGTATTACAAACTCTTTTTTTAAAACAAAAAAGATGCATAAGGTCACATGGAAACATCCAAGATCCGGCCATTGGCACCAGCTGGACTTCATCATCACACGGAGACAACATCTGAACCATATATCATTGACTCGTAGTTACCACAGTGCTGACTGTGATACGGATCATTCTTTGGTTGTTGCAAGGGTTAGACTGAGACCAAAGAGAATCTACACAGCTAAACACAAATCTAGCCCCAGGATTAATATTATTAACACTCATGATCCTGAAAAGTGCTTTCAGTTTCAACAGCAACTTGAAGACGCTTTCACTGATACACCAGAAAATTGTACAGTAAATGATAAATGGAATAAACTTAAGGAAACTCTTTGTAAAACTGCCGTAAAGGTTTACGGCACTGTGGATCATAAGAGGCAGGACTGGTTTGCGGCCAACAGCGAGACTCTGCAGCCCTTGATTGATAAGAAGAAGAAAGCTCTCTTAAGAAACAAGGAAAGACCAACGCGTAACACTCTGAGTGAGCTAAGGCAAGCTAGGAAGGATGTGCAAAAGGCTGCCAGGCAGTGTGCAAATGATTATTGGATCAAGTTATGTGAGTCCATTTAAATCGCAAGTGATAAGGGAGACATAAGAAGCATGTATGAAGGAATAAAGAAAGCCTGTGGTCCAGTGATCAAAAGAAGTGCACCATTGAAAACCTTGACTGGAGAAGTCATCACTGATAAGAAACAGCAGATGGACAGATGGGTAGAGCACTATTTGGAGCTTTACTCAAGTGAGACCAAACTAGCGGATAATGCCCTCAACGCCATAGAGGCTCTACCAACTCTTGACCACCTGGACACACTTCCCACCATAACAGAAGTTAAGTGTGCTATAAATGAACTTGCATCTGGCAAGGCTCCAGGTAAGGATGGGATTCCAATAGAGGTTATCAGGAGTGGGCAAGACACACTCACTATACAGATCCACCAGCTAATAGAGCTATGCTGGCGTGAAGGACAAGTCCCACAGGATTTCAAAGATTCAAGCATCATAACACTGTACAAGAATAAGGGCGATCGGAGCGACTGCAACAACTATAGGGGTATCTCACTTCTGTGTATTGTTGGAAAAGTATTTGCCAGAATTGTTCTGCGCAGACTTCAAGTCCTAGGAGATCAAGTCTACCCCGAATCACAGTGTGGCTTTCGACAGAACCGGTCTACCACTGATATGATATTCTCATTGCGACAAATGCAAGAAAAATGCCGTGAACAGAATCAACCACTGTTTATTGCCTTCATCGACCTCACAAAGGCATTTGATTTGGTCAGTCGTGAGGGTCTGTTCAAGGCACTAAAGAAGATTGGCTGCCCACCAACTCTTCTGTCCATTGTGGAATCGTTCCACACAGTCATGAAGGGTATAATCAAGTTTGATGGTGCAACTTCTGAAGAATTTGAAATCAAGAGTGGAGTTAAGCAAAGTTGTGTACTAGCTCCCACCCTCTTTGGAATATACTTTTCACTTCTACTGAAATATGCATTTCGTGATCAGGATGGTGGTATATACATTCACTCACGCTCAGATGGCGGCCTCTACAATGCTCAGAGATTGAAGGCTAAGACCAAAATTAGGAGGGTACTGATCAGAGAGTTGCTTTTTGCAGATGATGCTGCAGTTACGACCCACTCTGAGGAAGAATTGCAATGTCTACTATCTGCATTCTCCAATGCTTGTTCTGAATTTTGTTTAACAATTAGCAAAAAGAAGACACAGATTATGTCACAAGGTGCACATGGGGTACCATCAATCTTTATTGACGACGCCGAACTAGAGATAGTAGACCATTTTACATATCTAGGATCGGTGGTAAATAGCAAATTATCCCTAGATCAGGAAATCAACATCCGGATTGGTAAGGCAGCAACAACAATGAACAGGTTAAGAAAAAGAGTCTGGGAGAACAGGAAGCTTACTGCCAAAACAAAAGTCCTTGTCTATCAAGCCTGTGTCCTTAGTACTCTTCTCTATGGCAGTGAAACCTGGACAACTTACTCACACCAAGAGAACAATTTAAACAGCTTTCATATGCGGTGTCTGCGAAGAATTTTTGGTATTAAGTGGCAAGACAAAATCACAAATACTGAAGTATTGGAAAGATCAGGTTGTGTGACAGTTTATTCCATGCTCAGTCTTCGTAGACTTAGATGGATAGGACATCTTAGGCGGATGGATGATGGTAGAATACCAAAGGATATCTTTTTTGGTGAATTACAGATGGGTAAGAGATCTCAGGGTCGGCCTCTACTACGATACAAAGATGTGTGTAAGCTGGACATGATTGATACAGGCATTGATAATGCACATTGGGAGCAAGTCGCCGCTGAACGTGTTGCATGGAGGGCAAATATCAGAAATGGAATAAAGTCAAAGGAGAAAATTATTGCAGAAAAGTCACACACCAAGCGTTTGAGACGTAAGATGGTGCATGATGGTGGAAATGACCACGTGTTCACATGCACCCACTGTGAACGGACATTTACAGCGCAAATTGGCCTTATCAGTCACACTCGCTACCGCCATAGTTAAAAGTTATTATGCCTTTTTAAAGCACAAACTATCGTCTGTCAAGACGGCAAGGTGCCAATGTCATGTCTCATTTTCCCCATCTTTCCATTCTTCTCATTCAGTTACTGTCCCTTAACGTAGTCACTATGGTGTCTTCTGTGTGTTTATATGTTGCCGTGTGTATTTGTTTGCTGATGAAGGCTAGTCGCCGTAATATCTTATGTTGTCCATAATTGTGTTCTGTAAAGCTACATTACTTTATGCTATCTGATAGTGTTTACATCTCCACATCTTTACCGCAGTTCCACTTATTTTATTTAATAGATATAATCTGAAAGATGTCTAGCTTGTGTCTTATCCGGCAAAGACTCCATGTTCCATTCGTTCTTTCAACGCCACTGTCTTCCATTTATAAACATATATGTACACACTGGCCCTCATCCCGTATTCTCTTCACTCTTTACATCTATTTTCCTTCCCCCGAACAAACAACCTCCCTGTGTCAGCTCTAACACTCACCACTTTCGCCTTTTCCCGAAATTTTCTCTTCAATTCCCCCGCATTGTCACCCCTGCGTTACGGTTGCCATGGTTACAAGAAGACGCTCTTTGGCGCTACTTAGTTGTATCAATTAAGAAACTCTCACGGGCGGAACACAGCTCGGCGAAGCCTCGAGAGCTTTCGCAACATGAAAGAGCCCGGATGTTTGAAGAATCATTTGTGTACACGAGGAGAATGAAGGTTAGATGAAGATTTTGATGTACATTTAGATGGGCAGTCACTGAAAACACACTATACTGTGTCGATGTTTGCCTCTTTATTTACTTTAAATTGAACAGTGTTTTAAAATGTGTTAGTCGACAGATCATCCTCACTACACATCGAACCATTCAGTCACTAAGTTTTCGGATCCCCTCCTCAGTAAATCCCCCAGAGTGTAGTGGCTCACGATACCAGTTCTGTGCTGGTTTGTTAATCTTCTTTGGCATCCTGCATAGTGTTCTTCTTTGGCCACACATCTTTTAACTAGCAGTTCTCACAATCTGAACATGGTTGTAGACTAAATTTTAAAAAAGGATATATAAGGCAATGGATCGACTTCATTGCACCAAGTGTTATCCCATATGACTCTGTTTCCTTCGACAGGGCGTCACACATAGCACAAACTCCGTATGGAGAACCGAATGTTGTAGCCCGGATTCTATCCCACAACCTTTGGAGCGCAGGGAGGCGGCGTAACCAGATGTGAACCAGATTTCACTATGAGGTTTGTAGGATTCCTTCTGTGAACCATATTCCACAATGAGGTTTGTAGACCACCATCTGTGAACCATATTCCACAATGAGGTTTGTAGACCACCATCTGTGAACTATATTCCACAATGAGGTTTGTAGACCACCATCTGTGAACAAGATTTCCATGCTCTGCCTGACACTACAGGTCTGTCTTGTAAGATGGGCTCTGCAACTTGCTTCTGCGCCACACAGATTAGACCCACTCGGTGAAGACGTACTCCGAGTCCACAGCGTTGTGTTCTGGGTTGGAATATCCTGGTGTGTTGATGCTGCCATGACCTAGTCAGACACATTCGTTCTGCTTTCCTTTTTTGTATTTCTCTAGTACATTGTTTTCTATTTTTTCTAGAACACTGTTTTCCTTTGTTTTTGTTTGTTTTGTTTGTTTTGTTTTTTTTCTAGTACAAAGTTTTCCTTATTTTCTAGTACATTGTTTCCATTTTTTTTTCGAATACATTGTTTTCCTTTTTATCGAGTACACTGTTTTCCTTTTTTTTTCTAGTTTATTGTTTTCCTTGTTTTCTATTACATTGTTTTCCTTTTTTTTTTCTCTAATACATTGTTGTCCTTTTTTTCCTAGTACATTGTTTTCATTTTTCCGGTGGTTTGCTTTGAACTTTTGAGCGTAGTCCACACATGTCCTACTATTTCCGGTTCAATGGACTCACTTTTGTGTCAGAATTAGCTTTCCCTATTACTAGTGTCTCTCGCATTCAGGCGAACCCACTCCGATTTCTGAGATACTTGCAATTTACGTACTAAATTCCAGGACGAGAAGTCAACATTTTAGCCCAACTGATTGCTGGAGGGGTTGAACCTGCCAGCTCGCCACAAGCACACCAGGATTGTAAGAGCGAGTACCCTTATCCATTCCAATTTGCTGACCCGCCTTCTAACCCATTATCATCACCTGTTTTAGCGGTAACTGCACATGACGACAGTTATGTGATGGTTGGGGTTGTGGTGGATTTAGCTGTATGTGTATCTGCTGACAGTTATGTGATGGTTGGGATTGTGGTGGATTTAGCTGTATGTGTATCTGCTGACAGTTATGTGATGGTTGGGATTGTGGTGGATTTAGCGGTATGTGTACCTGCTGACACTTATGCGATGGTTGGGATTGTGGTGGTTTTAGTGGTATCTGTACCTGCTGACAGTTATGTGATGGTTGGGATTGTGGTGGTTTTAGCGGTATCTGTACCTTCTGACAGTTATGTGATGGTTGGGATTGTGGTGGTTTTAGTGGTATCTGTACCTACTGACAGTTATGTGATGGTTGGGATTGTGGTGGATTTAGCGGTATGTGTACCTGCTGACACTTATGCGATGGTTGGGATTGTGGTGGTTTTAGTGGTATCTGTACCTGCTGACAGTTATGTGATGGTTGGGATTGTGGTGGTTTTAGCGGTATCTGTACCTTCTGACAGTTATGTGATGGTTGGGATTGTGGTGGTTTTAGTGGTATCTGTACCTACTGACAGTTATGTGATGGTTGGGATTGTGGTGGATTTAGCGGTATGTGTACCTGCTGACAGTTATGTGATGGTTGGGATTGTGGTGGTTTTAGCGGTATCTGTACCTGCTGACAGTTATATGATGGTTGGGATTGTGGTGGTTTTAGCGGTATCTGTACCTTCTGACAGTTATGTGATGGTTGGGATTGTGGTGGTTTTAGTGGTATCTGTACCTACTGACAGTTATGTGATGGTTGGGATTGTGGTGGATTTAGCGGTATGTGTACCTGCTGACACTTATGCGATGGTTGGGATTGTGGTGGTTTTAGTGGTATCTGTACCTGCTGACAGTTATGTGATGGTTGGGATTGTGGTGGTTTTAGCGGTATCTGTACCTTCTGACAGTTATGTGATGGTTGGGATTGTGGTGGTTTTAGTGGTATCTGTACCTACTGACAGTTATGTGATGGTTGGGATTGTGGTGGATTTAGCGGTATGTGTACCTGCTGACAGTTATGTGATGGTTGGGATTGTGGTGGTTTTAGCGGTATCTGTACCTGCTGACAGTTATATGATGGTTGGGATTGTGGTGGATTTAGCGGTATGTGTACCTGCTGACATTTATGTGATGGTTGGGATTGTGGTCTTTTTAGCGATATCTGAACCTGCTAACAGTTATGTGATGGTTGGGCCTGTGGTGATTTTCACCTGCCTTGTCCAGTTCACCCCTTCACAGTCAACGATGACGCATAGAGTTGGTATCTGCTTCAGAACTATATATGTTCTTAACAGCACACTCGACACACTGAGAACATCACAATTAGTCCGTTTAATTGTCATTGATGTGTAGGGACACTGAAATTTGAAAGGTGGTTAGCCATCTGATCGCTAGGCGGTAGGTCTGGTGATTGAGGAATAAAAAGCTATGTACGAGCCATGCATCATGAAGCCAGAATAAAGACAAGAAAAAGAGGTAACGTTAAAGAGAAAAGAATCTGCTTCATTATCCAGTCCAAGAGATTATTTAAAGACAAAGAATCCGCTTCATTTTGCAGAGTCAAGGAGATTAGTTAAAGACACAAGAATCAGTTTCATTTTCCAGAGTCAAAGAGATTAGTTAAAGACACAAGAATCCGCTTCATTTTCCAGAGTCAAGGAGATTCGTTAAAGACACAAGAATCCGCTTCATTTTCCAGTCAAAGAGATTAGTTAAAGACACAAGAATCCGCTTCAGTTCCAGAGTCAAGGAGATTAGTTAAAGAGACAAGAATCCGCTTCATTATCCAGTCCAAGAGATTAGTTAAAGACACAAGAATCCGCTTCATTATCCAGAGTCAAAGAGATTAGTTTAAGACGCAAGAATCCGCTTCATTACCCAGTCCAAGAGATTAGTTAAAGACACTAGAATCCGCTTCATTATCCAGAGTCAAAGAGATTAGTTAAAGACACAAGAATCCGCTTCATTATCCGGTCCAAGAGATTAGTTAAAGACACAAGAATCCGCTTCATTATTCAGACTCAAAGAGGTTAGTTAAAGACATAAGAATCCAGTTCATTATCAAGAGACCAAGAGATTAGTTAAAGACAAAAGAATCCGCTTCATTGTCCAAAGTCCAAGAAACTAGAGTGCTTTCGGGAGCCACTAGACTCGAAAGTTTTAACGAGTGCTCAAGACACTTGACTGATCAACACAGAACTTGAGTTGTCTTACATGTGGGGGTGTGTTGTCGACATTTGTAATGAATTGTCTTACATGTAAGGGTGGGTTGTTGTGGCATATTGAAAAGTCCTTACCCTTTCCTAGCATTGACTCCCTTAAAAATAAACAATCCCTAACCACTACTAGTTAAGTATCTTGCTTTCTGTAGGAGTAGGATATAAAACAGCGATAGACTAACCGTGGCAGCTTAATTTGTTTGGCTTTATTTTGGCTCACGCGCCTGGCCAATAGTCGTCGACAGATTGAAAAACAAAGGCTCTTTGTTGCCATTTTAGTTAAGACAAACAAAGAAAGCAGACATGTAAAAGTTTCCCCGTGTGGGGAAAAGGCAATTTTGCCTTAAAACCATCATTCTCTGAAGCTATTGGTATGTTATATCTACATTATTAAGATGTATTTATGTATTACATAGACCAGTATGTTTAATTAAGAATTAGTTAGAATAATAAGTCAACAATTCTCTTAAACCAGGCTGGATGATGTTTACCAATGAAGCACATGTGGGTGCCACGCTGTAATTTTTCCTATGTTTTACAATTTCAAATCAATATGTTAAAATCTTTTATAGGCATTATGAACTTATATCTAACTAATAGTGCTTATCTATAAATATTATGTGTACTGTAGAGTATCAACTCGCATGTCAGGAACACATTCAGAGAACTCGTTCTGTCAATTTCATATTCCTATGAATAATAACTTCTACGCATGGTGAACTATATCTCACTATCTATGCTTAGAAATCTGCAAATAACCTATGTACTGTAGAGATGAACTCTAAAGAACATTTTCAAAGAAACGATTTCTCAATGTGGGACTCTTGATTACATACTTCAAAGTAGAGAACTGGTGTCTGCCACTTTCAAATATCCTATGTAGTGTACATTCACTGTTAAGGATATCTCTGAACTTGTTTTATCCATGCGGGGACATACAAATGATTACGCATATTCCTGACTCTTAGTCAGAGGATAAAATGCTTTGCCACATCATAATCTGTAATCTGTAGTGCTAAATTTTAGTACAATCCTTCTGTTAACAGATTAGTAACCACTCCATATGAGGAGGGACATGTAATCATTTCATAATATATTGCTAGGGAAATGCTATGTTTGAGAATATAAATTCAAGAACATATAAGAAATCCAAAAACCTAGGCTCCCTGCATCATCATTATGATTAATTATTATGTATGATTATCATGTACTTGATATCAGAGAAATGTACATGCATGTTTTTTTTTTTTTCTGTTATGAGAATTTTTCTCTGTTCTGATTGTTACTCCTTACTGTGGGAATATGCATTTTAATGTTACCCTTGGGGACATGAAGATGTTGATGGAAGAATCCTTGTATATGTCAGTACTTAAGAAGCCAATGTTGAATAGCCTTGACCTAAGGATGATTATAGTGCCGAAAGGAAGACGCGGCATTAGAAACCACAGAGATTCTGTATAGGATTCTCTTCAAGTAGAGAGAGAGGCAATATCAACATGTTGGATGGACAGAATGACTTCACTCATCTAATAGTCCCAGTAACAACAGAACATAATATAAAGTGAGAAAATACCTTACTCACTATTAAGAGTCAGAATGGCTACACCAAGCAACGAGGGACAGTGGAGCGTGGAAACCCACTCTTTTCCTCTTCTCGCCCTGTTGGTTGTATTTTTGTTTGTAAATGTGTTGTAAACCTTTTATCATAACACAGTAGGTTAATGCTAGTGTTGTATTCTTGTTATCCCTTTTCTATAGCGAGTGGTGGACTTGGTGGGACTGAATTGTCACCTTATCAACTGGAAACTGGGTCATCAGCCAGTCAATAATAAAGAACAACCTGTCCTAAAGCAAAGTCTGGGCCATCACAACCATGTTTACTGCTGCGCTCAATAGCTCCATAGCGAGCAACAGAAAATTTGAAGACAACTGACTGGGTGAGTGATTAAGTCCTATTTTAGTAGGAATATCCAGGATGGACTTCAAGATCTAATAATCTACAAAGATGAAGATCAACAGAGTAACTGACAACAGTGTATCGTCTGCTTTACTTCTGAGAAGGACCACCTATGGCCTCATCATTCAACCAAATCAGTGAAACTATGGGATAATCCTACTACAAGTTACTAAAACTAGCAACAGTGAAAACCCTTCAACTGTTGGTTGGATTACAAAGTTAATATCCAACAATGGATAAGTCTTCGAAAGAACGTCTCACAGCTGCAACAGTCAAACATGGGATTCAGCCACACAGCCATTCAACACCAAGTTCTTGATATGAACACCAACTCAAACAAATGGGAAGAGACACTGAAACAACATTATAAGCCAATACAGCCAAGATACAAACTTCAGAACCTCTGAACCATAACTACATCAGATTACCTCAAGGTTCCAAAACCTGAACACCATCAAAAAGACCATTTGAAAGCAGCTAACGTAGTAAATGCCTTTACGCCTGCAACCACAGGAATCACCTGATGGCTCGCAACCCTGGATATGTGGTGGAGTCAATATTCTTCAGTTCCATGCCTGCAGCAGAATCTCCAGATGAAACCAAATGAATGACTCACCATTGTATGTTCTACACAGAAATGGAATTAATCAGAACTCTATGCTGGTCCCATGTCGGCCTAACTGCCCCATCATCAAGTGTGGGATGGCCTATCAACATGAACCGGGTGTGTGACAAAGCCTTTTGAACTAAATTGGGAAACGGTTAACATAAACCGAGATGTTGGACAGTCGTCATCTTTTCATCGATAAGATGATATAGGGAAGAACCTTCTGCACACGCTTAAGTTGCATCTCCTGAAAGTATGAAAGACCTAGGCATCAATTTCAATTGGAACACAGCCCAAATGGCAACAGAGTATTCTTAAATCCAGTCTCATGGAGAGAATATGTGCTTATGTATAATTCTATTCGTGGATTATGGATTAGAAACATTCGCCAGCCAACTTCGGTGGACATACTGTAAGTAGAAAATGACTGTGGGTATAATTCTTTCTGCAAGGATAAATATGGACATTATCTGCTTCGCACTGGAGAAGAATACCCACCCGCAATGCCTAAAGGAACACTATAATTAATTAATTTAATTATTAGTATCAACTGCTTTTATGTGTGTGGTTTTTTTTCCTTCTATGCCATGTATAAGGTAAAGAGTGTTTTATAGGGTAATGGTGTACAACTAAAGGGTTATGTTATGATATGTATATGCATAGTATTTTGACACCCACTCATGATTTTTTTTTAAAAATGAGAGAATTGTAAAAGGTGTCAGAAACAAATGTTTATATGTTGGGTTCTATTACTTAGATCATTAATTGCCTTAATTAGGAGGGTGAATGAAAGAAGACCCAATTTGTGGTTGTTGTGGTGTTTGTAATAACCTTGTTTTTTTCTGGGGTCACTGGGTACTATGTTGTGATAATGCAAATCATTCCCATGCCTGTCTGAAAATGCATAGTGTTCATTACACATATATATGTAACTGCAGATCTTGATTTAATACTTTAACTGTTTGTCCAAAATGGTGGTGTACATCAAGTAAATGTGGTGTTCACCAGTGGTTGTTTATATGTTGTGAACAATCAATGTCTTCTAGAGCTAGATAAACTTTAGAGGGTGATAAGTGGGAATGGAGAAGTACTCAGAAATACAGCTATGAACAGTAGTGAAGTATTTTCCTTCTTGGGTTTCTGGTAGAATTCTGGCTAAATAATAGAGAATCAAATTAAATCCCCTAGACAACTTAACATAATATTCTCATAAATTAAAATCCACATCCCACAGTTGTCTTACATGTGGGGGTGAGTTGTCTTACATTTGGAGTGAGTTGTCTTACATGTGGTGGTGAGCTGTCTTACACGTGTGGTAAGATGTCTTACTTGTTATGGTGAGTTGTCTAATATGTCGGGGTAAGCTGTCTTACATTTGGGCTGAATTAACTTCATGTAATAATGGGATGTCTTACATGTGGTTATAAGGTGTCTTACATGTAATGGTGAGGTGTCTTACATTTAGGGTATGAAGTCTTACATTTTGAGCTGAATTGACGTACATGTAATGATGGGTTGTCTTACATGTGGGGGTGAGTTGTCTTAAATCTGTGGTGAGTTTCTTACATGTAATGGTGATTTGTCTTACATGTACATGGTGAGTTGTCTTACATGTGATGGTGATTTGTCTTACATGTGGAGGTGAGTTGTCTTACATGGGGTGGAGAGTTGTCTAACAAATAATTGTGAGTTGTCTTAAATGTGTGATTTGTAATGGTGATTTGTCTTACACGTACAAGGTGATTTGTCTTACATGTGGTGGTGAGTTGTCTTACATGTAATGGTGAGTTGTCTTAAATTTGTGGTGAGTTTCTTACATGTAATGGTGATTTGTCTTACATGTACAAGGTGATTTGTCTTACATGTGGTGGTGAGTTGTCTTACATGTAATGGTGAGTTGTCTTAAATTTGTGGTGAGTTTCTTACATGTAATGGTGATTTGTCTTATATGTACATGGTGAGTTGTCTTACATGTGGTGGTGATTTGTCCTACATGTGGTGTGAGGTGTCTTACATGTGGTGTGAGTTGTCTTACATTTGGTGTTAGTTATCTTACATTTGTTGTGAGTTAACTTACATTTGTAATGAGCTGCCTTACATAAAATTCGAGCTGTCTTACATTTGGCGTGAGTTGCCTTACATTTGGGGTAGATTATCTTACATTTGGGGTGAGTTGTCTGATATTTGGGATGAGTTTATTTGTGGTTACATTTATTCTTATATTATACCTCTCTGCTCGCTTTTGTTCATTTATTTATGTATTCTATCTCTACGTTCATTTCGTGTTACACTTTTTGATGTATTGTACCTGTCTGTTAATCAATTGTTACAGTCATTCATGTATAACATCTCAATGTTCACTTGTGGTTAGAGATATTCGTATATTGTAACTTTCTGTTCACTTCTTGTTACACTTATTCATGTATTGTACCTCTCTGTCCAATTGTTACTGTTATTAATGTATGTTACTTTATATTTACTTATCGTTACAGTTATTCTTGTATTGTACATATGTAACCACTAATCTTTGCAGTTTATTCAAGTACTGTACCTCTTTGTTCACTTGTGGTCACACGTATTCATGTATTGTGGTCACAGTTATTCATGTATTCCAACTCTATGTTCACTTGTGGTTACAATTATTCATGTACTGTACCTCTCTTTTCACTGCTTGTTACACTTATTCGTGTTTTGTACGTTTCACAGACAACACTCTCTTACATTCAAACACGGTGGAAACATCAACACGCAATGCCCGAAGAGACTCTTGGACGCTGGCTTCGAGTTCAATCAATATTCTGACCTGTACGAAAGCGTGGTACCTGGCAACTTCGCTGAACCAGGTCGTAAATAAAGTATTAAGTCCTAGACTAATAGCAGCGTATAGCGTAATGTGTGTGCCAGAACAGTACACAGATCTTACATTGAGCCGTGCTTGAGAA
Source organism: Cepaea hortensis (assembly GCA_963921405.1). Taxonomy (NCBI): domain Eukaryota; kingdom Metazoa; phylum Mollusca; class Gastropoda; order Stylommatophora; family Helicidae; genus Cepaea; species Cepaea hortensis. The sequence continues at coordinate 11,920,799 of OY992893.1, read as the reverse complement.
CACATTAAAGTTACTGTAAAGTGTAGTTGATACCTAACTGACCTGACCAAATCCCCACAGAGCTCAGAGTAAGCGGCAGATATTTTGTAAAAGGTGGCTTTTATCACCTCCCGATGGAGACACTCTCGATATGTGTCCTCTTATCTTGGTGTCTGCTATGTCTTCTGTCACGACTCCTGTGACACGTGGCCTCCTACTTCATTCAGTCTCCTGTCACACGTGTCCTCCTACCTGGTGTCTGCAATGTGTCTACAATTAGAAATATAGTACAACAATTAATAATAACCTACAATAAACTAGAACAATTAAGAATAGACTAGAATAAACTAGAACAAGAATTAAAAACCTACAATCAGCTAAAATAATTAATAATAAACTAGAATAAACTAAAATTATTATTAATAAACTATACAATTTAATACCAATCAATATTCAGTAGCTGGTGCTTGCCGAATATCTGTCTAACGAGGTATGACGGGATCACAGCTGCCCAGCTGTGGGAGATGTTTACACAGAACCTGTCTAACGAGGTATGACGGGATCACAGCTGCCCAGCTGTGGGAGATGTTTACACAGAACCTGTCTAACGAGGTATGACGGGATCACAGCTGCCCAGCTATGAGAGATGTTTACACAGAACCTGTCTAACAAGGTATGACGGGATAACTGTTGCCCAGCTATGAGAGATGTTTACACAGAACCTGTCTAACGAGGTATGACGGGATCACAGCTGCCCAGCTATGAGAGATGTTTACACAGAACATGTCTAACGAGGTATGACGGGATAACTGTTGCCCAGCTATGAGAGATGTTTACACAGAACCTGTCTAGCGAGGTATGACGGGATCACAGTTGCCCAGCTATGAGAGATGTTTACACAGAACCTGTCTAACGAGGTATGACGGGATAACTGTTGCCCAGCTATGAGAGATGTTTACACAGAACCTGTCTAACGAGGTATGACGGGAGCACAGCTGCCCAGCTATGAGAGATGTTTACACAGAACCTGTCTAACGAGGTATGACGGGATAACTGTTGCCCAGCTATGAGAGCTGTTTACACAGAACCTGTCTAACGAGGTATGACGGGATCACAGTTGATCAGCTATGAGAGATGTTTACACAGAACATGTCTAACGAGGTATGACGGGATAACTGTTGCCCAGCTATGAGAGATGTTTACACAGAACCTGTCTAGCGAGGTATGACGGGATCACAGTTGCCCAGCTATGAGAGATGTTTACACAGAACCTGTCTAACGAGGTATGACGGGATAACTGTTGCCCAGCTATGAGAGATGTTTACACAGAACCTGTCTAACGAGGTATGACGGGATCACAGTTGATCAGCTATGAGAGATGTTTACACAGAATCTGTCTAGCCAGGTATGATGGTATTCATTGTTGCCGAGTTGTGGGAGATGTTTACACAGAATCTGTCTAGCCAGGTATGATGGGATTCACATTTGCCGAGTTGTGGGAGATGTTTACACAGAATCTGTCTAGCCAGGTATGATGGTATTCACTGTTGTCGAGTTATGGGAGATGTTTACACAGAATCTGTCTAGCCAGGTATGATGGTATTCACTGTTGCCGAGTTGTGGGAGATGTTTACACAGAATCTGTCTAGCCAGATATGATGGTATTCACTGTTGCCGAGTTGTGGGAGATGTTTACACAGAATCTGTCTAGCCAGGTATGATGGTATTCACTGTTGCCGAGTTGTGGGAGATGTTTACACAGAATCTGTCTAGCCAGGTATGATGGTATTCACTGTTGCCGAGTTGTGGAAGATGTTTACACAGAATCTGTCTAGCCAGGTATGATGGTATTCACTGTTGCCGAGTTGTGGGAGATGTTTACACAGAATCTGTCTAGCCAGGTATGATGGTATTCATTGTTGCCGAGTTGTGGGAGATGTTTACACATAATCTGTCTAGCCAGGTATGATGGTATTCACTGTTGCCGAGTTGTGGGAGATGTTTACACAGAATCTGTCTAGCCAGGTATGATGGTATTCACTGTTGCCGAGTTGTGGGCGATGTTTACACAGGATCTGTCTAGCCAGGTATGATTATATTCACTGTTGCCGAGTTGTGGGAGATGTTTACACAGAATCTGTCTAGCCAGGTATGATGGTATTCACTGTTGCCGAGTTGTGGGAGATGTTTACACAGAATCTGTCTAGCCAGGTATGATGGTATTCACTGTTGCCGAGTTGTGGGAGATGTTTACACAGAATCTGTCTAGCCAGGTATGATGGTATTCACTGTTGCCGAGTTGTGGGAGATGTTTACACAGAATCTGTATAGCCAGGTATGATGGTATTCACTGTTGCCGAGTTGTGGGAGATGTTTACACAGAATCTGTCTAGCCAGGTATGATGGTATTCACTGTTGCCGAGGTGTGGGAGATGTTTACACAGAATCTGTCTAGCCAGGTATGATGGTATTCACTGTTGCCGAGTTGTGGGAGATGTTTACACAGAATCTGTCTAGCCAGGTATGATGGGATTCACTGTTGTCGAGTTGTGGGAGATGTTTACACAGAATCTGTCTAGCCAGGTATGATGGTATTCACTATTGCCGAGTTGTGGGAGATGTTTACACAGAATCTGTCTAGCCAGTATGATGGTATTCACTGTTGCCGAGTTGTGGGGAGATGTTTACACAGAATCTGTCTAGCCAGGTATGATGGTATTCACTGTTGCCGAGTTGTGGGAGATGTTTACACAGAATCTGTCTAGCCAGGTATGGTGGTATTCACTGTTGCCGAGTTGTGGGAGATGTTTACACAGAATCTGTCTAGCCAGGTATGATGGTATTCACTGTTGCCGACTTGTGGGAGATGTTTACACAGAATCTGTCTAGCCAGGTATGGTGGTATTCACTGTTGCAGAGTTGTGGGAGATGTTTACACAGAATCTGTCTAGCCAGGTATGGTGGTATTCAATGTTGCCGAGTTGTGTGGAGATGTTTACACAGATCGGAGCTGCTTTAGACGAGAGGACAGGACAGCGGCGCGGACAGGACAAACTCCGAGAATGTCGTAACTAGAGAGTTCTTTGTGTGTAACTTACTAGACAATTGAAATAGGGCGAGACTGAAAAAATACACAATGAGAATTATAGACATAGATGACTAATATTTTTAGGACATGGGGAAAATGAAGTAGACAGTAGAAGATAGAAAGACTTGTGGTGAGTTGGATTGGGGGGAGGGGGGGGTCTATGTTTCATTAGGAGGTACAGAAAAAGAAAAAGAACAACAACAATCAGCAGCAACAAACAAACAACAACAAACAAAACAAACAACAACAACAACAACAAAGTGAAGCAGGAGCAGCAGGAAGTAAAGGTGGAGAAGAAGGAGGAGGCGGTTGAAGGGAACGAAGAAGAAGAGGATGAAGGATGGAGAGGAGCAGGAGGAGAAGGAGGGAAAGGAAAAGAAGGAGGAGGAGGAAAGTAGGAGAAGGAGAAGAAGAAGAAGAAGAAGAAGAAGAAGAAGAAGAAGAAGAAGAAGAAGAAGAAGAAGAAGAAGAAGAAGAAGAAGAAGAAGAAGAAGAAGAAGAGTTGTTAATGTGATAATGCTAATCATTATTGTTGAGAGTGTACGTACATTTCTTATGAGTTATGACAGAAAATAAGTGAGGGATCAAAATGGTTACCTCAATTCATATAGCAGATATCTTCTCACCCACATCCTCCACCTCTCCCCCATACACACACACACACACACACACACACACACACACACACACACACACACATACACACACACACACTCACACACACAATAAATTTGCACCCGTGTACCACAATGTTCAGCGGGAGACTTACTGTCCTATGCAACAAACTAAATGCAGCTAACACAATCACCGCACGCCTAATTCCAATACTCTATATTGTCTCTTGAATGAGCCGTTTTCAAAATGGAGGCCTCTGCATATTCACGACAGCCCAGCCTTGCATCCCCCGCACCTTGCAGTCAGTTTCAGGAACGCCCCAGCCACTCATCCTCTGCTCCCTGCAGTTTCCCCTCCCTCTAAACACAGCTAATTGAAAGTGAGACTGTGTACCCGGAAACTTGTTTGAGGTTTTTAAACTTTCCAGCTCATTGCACAAAATGGATTCCATCTTGGCCAATTACAAACGTAAAGGACAACTCCCACACAAAACGCAAGCAATTAGCAGCAAGAGTTACCGTTCATGTTGTCATGTTGAAATCAATGTGGGTTGAGGGGATCACGGGGAGATAACGCATCGATCGGACCTTTGATTTGTCTCCCTTTCTCGTGATAAATTTCAGGGAGATCGGGGGGAGAATTGTACAGACAAGCAAATGACAAACTCGTGTTTTCATGAGAACTATATAGTACATTCACGTCTATCAGAAATTCTTAAGAAAAGTATCACGCGTAAGGGAGGCGTTGGAAACTTGTGGCGTTTGTGTAGAAATTCAACTTAGTTGATGAGTTAATCAAGTGCAGATGCTGTCATCGGGTGTATGAGGTAGTAGTCTTTCACATATAATAGATGACTACTAATAGTATCAATAAAATGAGTGAGAGAAAATACCTTGTGTGATACTGTCTCGCATATATCGACCGGTGAGTGCTCCCATGTGGAGACAGCTTAACATGGATACCACGGAATGTCCTGGAAAGTCCAGGCGGTTTGCGTGAAATTGTTCATATCGGCCTTCGAGTGTCGATGGAGTCTATACAATTATGATACTAGCCCCATATACCAAGTACGCCTCATGGGGTGTAGAGAGGACAGTACGTCTCGTGGGGTGTGGAGAGGACAGTACGTCTAGTGGGGTGTAGAGAGGACAGTGCGTCTCATGGGGTGTAGAGAGGTCAGTGCGTCTCGTGGGGTGTGGAGAGGACAGTGCGTCTCATGGGGTGTAGAGAGGACAGTACGTCTCGTGGGGTGTGGAGAGGACAGTACGTCTAGTGGGGTGTAGAGAGGTCAGTGCGTCTCGTGGGGTGTGGAGAGGACAGTGCGTCTCATGGGGTGTGGAGAGGACAGTACGTCTAGTGGGGTGTAGAGAGGACAGTGCGTCTCATGGGGTGTAGAGAGGTCAGTTCGTCTCGTGGGGTGTGGAGAGGACAGTGCGTCTCATGGGGTGTGGAGAGGACAGTGCGTCTCGTGGGGTGTAGAGAGAACAGTGCGCCTCATGGGGTGTAGAGAGGACAGTACGTTTAGTGGTGTGAAGAGAGGACAGTACGTCTAGTGGTGTGAAGAGAGGACAGTACGTCTCATGGGGTGTAGAGAGGACAGTACGTCTCATGGGGTGTAGAGAGGACAGTACGTCTCATGGGGTGTAGCGAGGTCAGTGCGTATCATGGGGTGTAGAGAGGTCAGTACTCTCATGGGGTGTAGAGAGGTCAGTACGTATCATGGGGTGTAGAGAGGTCAGTACTCTCATGGGTTGTTGAGAGGTCAGTAGTCTCATAGGGTGTAGAGAGGTCAGTACGTATCATGGGGTGTAGAGAGGTCAGTGCGTATCATGGGGTGTAGAGAGGACAGTACGCCTCATGGGGTGTAGAGAGGACAGTACGCCTCATGGGGTGTAGAGAGGATAATACGTATCATGGGGTGTAGAGAGGTCAGTGCGTATCATGGGGTGTAGAGAGGTCAGTACTCTTATGGGGTGTAGAGAGGTCAGTACGTATCATGGGGTGTAGAGAGGTCAGTACTCTCATGGGGTGTAGAGAGGTCAGTACGTATCATGGGGTGTAGAGAGGTCAGTGCGTATCATGGGGTGTAGAGAGGTCAGTACGTATCATGGGGTGTAGACAGGTCAGTACGTATCATGGGGTGTAGAGAGGTCATTGCGTATCATGGGGTGTAGAGAGGTCAGTACGTATCATGGGGTGTAGAGAGGTCAGTACTCTCATGGGGTGTAGAGAGGTCAGTACGTATCATGGGGTGTAGAGAGGTCAGTGCGTATCATGGGGTGTAGAGAGGTCAATACGTATCATGGGGTGTAGGGAGGTCAATACGTATCATGGGTGTAGAGAGGTCAGTGCGTATCATTGGGTGTAGAGAGGTCAGTATGTATCATGGGGTGTAGAGATGTCAGTGCTCTCATGGGGTGTAGAGAGGTCAGTACGTATCATGGGGTGTAGAGAGGTCAGTGCGTATCATGGGGTGTAGAGGTCAGTGCGTATCATGGGGTGTAGAGAGGTCAGTACTCTTATGGGGTGTAGAGAGGTCAGTACGTACCATGGGGTGTAGAGAGGTCAGTACTCTCATGGGGTGTAGAGAGGTCAGTACGTATCATGGGGTGTAGAGAGGTCAGTGCGTATCATGGGGTGTAGAGAGGTCAGTACGTATCATGGGGTGTAGACAGGTCAGTACGTATCATGGGGTGTAGAGAGGTCATTGCGTATCATGGGGTGTAGAGAGGTCAGTACGTATCATGGGGTGTAGAGAGGTCAGTACTCTCATGGGGTGTAGAGAGGTCAGTACGTATCATGGGGTGTAGAGAGGTCAGTGCGTATCATGGGGTGTAGAGAGGTCAATACGTATCATGGGGTGTAGGGAGGTCAATACGTATCATGGGGTGTAGACAGGTCAGTGCGTATCATGGGGTGTAGAGGTCAATACGTATCATGGGGTGTAGAGAGGTCAGTACGTATCATGGGGTGTAGAGAGGTTAGTGCGTATCATGGGGTGTAGAGAGGTCAGTACTCTCATGGGGTGTAGAGAGGTCAGTACGTATCATGGGGTGTAGAGAGGTCAGTACGTATCATGGGGTGTAGAGAGGTCAGCACTCTCATGGGGTGTTGAGAGCTCAGTACTCTCATGGAGTGTAGAGAGGTCAGTACTCTCATGGGGTGTAGAGAGGACAGTACGTCTCATGGGGTGAAGATAGGACAGTACACCTCATGGAGTGTAGAGAGGACAATACGTATCACGGGGTGTAGAGAGGTCAGGACTCTCATGGGGTGTAGAGAGGTCAGTACTCTCATGAGGTGTAGTCAGTTACTACATCTTTACTAACTCGGTGTACAGAAGACAGTCTTCAGGCATATTCAGCAAGCAATGTATTTGCTAACTCTACACGTGTGTAGCTGTGAGGCAGAGAGACGAAGATTATATATATATATATATATATATATATATATATATATATATATATATATATATATATATATGTGTGTGTGTGTGTGTGTGTGTGCTTGTATGTGCTTGTGTGTATGTGTGTGTGTGTGTTTGTGTGTGTGTTTTGAGTTCGCTCACTTTAAACTCAAGCGTAGTTCATACACAGGTTGTCACTTCTAGTGCACAGGACTGATGGTTGCATGTGGATTAGCTTTCCCTGAAATAGTTTGTTAGAAGTGTCCCTCGCCATCACGCGAACTGACTCGGACTTCTGAGGTACTTGTAATTTACGTCCAAAAGTCAAAGACGAGAATTGAACATTTTAGCCCAACTGTCCGGTGTACGGTTTGAACCATCGGCATCGAACAACAGACATTTAAGAGCGATACTCTTATCCATTCGGCCATGCTCCCCTCCATTGTTGTGGATATGTGGGTGGATGAGTGTTGGTAGGTCATGGGATGGGTGGAGGATGTGTGCGTGTGGGTGGAGAGATGTGTGAAGGTGGGGGAATGTGTGGGTGGGTGATGGATGGGTGGATGCATGCGTGTGAGCCTGGGTGTGTGGGTGTGTGAGGGATGTTTGTGGAGGGATGTGTGGTGGGTGGAAGATGTGTGTGTGGTGGGGAGATGGTGTATATTGGGGTGTGTGTGGGATGTGTGGGTTGGGGGATGGGCGGATGGATGGGGGGGGGGCATGTATGTGCCTGTGGGCATGTGTGTGGCTGGGTGGTGGATGTGTGTGTGGGGGACACGTGTTCGGGATTTGTCTCATAACATGGTACCATGCATTGTTTATGTTTACAACATTCATTTTACAATGTTTTTTTTTTTCCTATGTGAATGCACTATGCACTGATGAACGAAAGATGAGTGCTTGGAAGGGCCGAATGTAAGACGGGCCTGCGTGCCCAATTTGTTACCCTTTGAAAATAAAGTTCGTTCGTTCGTTCGTTTGTTTGTTTATGTAAAATTGCGTGGCCCGACATGAGGCAACGAATAGTGTCACTAGAGAGTTCTTTGTCTGGAAACGACTGGATACATGATAAGGGTGCAGGCTTAACAACACAAGGAAGAGAATTCGAGAGAGCTGAATAATATGTTGAGGACACTGAGGGAAATGAAAGAGCAAGCAAAAGATAGAACGACTTGGTGCGAGTTGGTTGGTTGGGGGAGGGGGGGGCGGGTTAGGCATTGTTGGTCAAGAGTGGGGCTGTCGTTAATAGGCTTAATCTGTACTTGTCTCTGTCTGTCTGTCTGTCTGTCTGTCTCACACACACACACACACACACACACACACACACACACACACACACACACACACACACACACACACACACACACACAAATGAATGGCATAATTATAAAACTGATTACTGCCCACAGCTTATCCAACTAGGGTCAGGCCATGATTGTTTCTGTTTGAACACTTCCGGCAACAAACGGTGTCATGTTTCTCGATTCTGCTCCAAATCCTCTCACGGTAAGATCTCTTCACAGATAACCGCTATCTCAATACTGTGTTTAATAAGTCCCGCATTCTCTCTTAGTAAGATCTCTTCACAGCTAACCACTATTTCAATACTGTGTTTAATAAGTCCCAAATTCTCTCCCAGTAAGACCTCTTCACAGACAGTAGACAGCACTGTGTTTAGTAAGTCCCACGTGGTTCACATATTGTTAGTGAAAACGTTTGTCTCTATTGTAGGATCTGCAACTTATGGTCAGCGATGTGTTCACTACTGGTACATCTCCCATAATGATTTCACTGTTTGAATCCGTATTTATGTAAATGGTGCATTAATTTTGCTTCATAATTTTAATGTTTTACTATTTACCCAGTCTGTCTATTATTTTTCGTTACTCAGTGTGTCAGAGATAGATGTGCACATCAAAGGTCAGTGTGTCAGAGGTAGTTGTGCACATCTAAATCAGTGTGTCAGATTTCCGCATGCATTTGTGTAATCTTTGCTTCCTCTAGATATATTCCATCCAAGGTAACTTGCTCTATTTACCTCCGAGTAGGCTTTCTTTCCTGTCAATGTTGCCATCACGGTGACTTTACAGCCTACACTTTGATATTTCCTAATTGCTGTGTAATTTTTAGTATGCACACCTAGCATATGTGATCTCAGATTTTTTGCACTTATCCGGTTTCACTACCCATGAGATCAAGGGCACGTGTGATATCATTAGATACTGACGGTCCCTGGAAACCATTCCCAGTCGTCTACTGAGATTGAACCCTGTCCCTTCTTGGCCTGAAGCGAATACCGTAACGTTTAAGCCACGCCTCCCCATTAATGTATCTTATATGTTCATGTTAACGCGTTTACATATCTGAGTTAACTTCCTCGTATGCTTTGATTAATTTACAGCAAACCAGCATGTTCCTATTTTATTATTCTATATGTTTGTTCTATTAATCTACGCCAACGCTCGTCGTCAGCTAAGAGTGTTGGGTTAAATTGAGTTAAGAAAGGACATCATATACGTGCTCCGTTCTCATCTGCAGCAGCCAGCTAAGAGTCCCATTATCAATAGCACCAGTAGCAGCCTGATTATGTGTCCGGCTGGCGTTCCCTCGGAGATTTGAGTGTGGGCCAGATCCTCAGCATCACCTTTCTCTCCGAGCCGTGAGATAGAGAGACTAACCACTTAATGCACCGTGCACTCTGGTCTAAACATTGTAATGGTCCTATCACTGTGAGCTGTGTATTTCGTGTGGAGTAGTTGTACATATGTCCGCGGTGGTTTGTATTGTGAACTGCATGTTCAGAAAAATGGCGGCCGCCTCTTGCTGAACTAACTGGTTTTGAATTTAGGAATTAGAGAACATCGCTGGAGAAGCAAGGGACATTTTACAACTGAAAACGGAAGTCTTTTCATATATTCTGGTAGAGAAGACGGAAGCCAGAGCGGAGTGGCGTTTTGCTTAGATAAAATAACTGCAAACATTTTTAATTGGGTATAACCTGGTTAGTCAGACTTACTTAACCCTCACTGTCAGACTTAAAGGCCGTCCAAAAAACATAGCTCAGATTTGCGCACCTCTTTCAACAGTAGAGGAGGACGAAATTGAAGATTTTGCAGCACACTGCAAGACACATTATATACCATTGGTCAACATGACATAATAATAATAATGAAACATTTTATGCAACAGTGGGTACAGGATGAGCTGAACATGAGAGACGCATTTTAGGAAAATATGGATTGCGAAATAGAAATAATGCAGGTGACAAATTAATTGAATTTCGCACAGAAATAAGTTACAGATAGCCAACACACGTTTTAAACAACACCCAAGAAGTCTCTTTACGTTGAAATCCTCGGATAGCACTACCAAAGACCAGATAGATTATATTTTAATACAAAGAAGATAGAGATCAAGCATAACATCGGCAAAAACCTTACGAAGTGCAGACTGTGATACAAATCGCAAGTTAATAGAAGCAGATGTGAAAGTAAAACGCAAAAGTTTACCAGAGGACCAAGGCCACTTCGTTTGGATCTCACAAATATACCAGTAGTTATGAGAAGAAATGATTTGGAGAACTTGGTGACAACTGGTAAGATCGAGGGGAACAGACCAAGGCGAAGACCTAGAAGCAAGGTCGAGACAGAAACACGGAGCTGATCCACGACTCTGGTGATCGAGTGAGATGGCAGAACATGACCGGCTACGCTTACCGGCATGGCACATGATGGATGGATACAACGTAGAAGTGAAGAATTGTTTTGAGGTCTTGTCTATACAGGAGGAAGTGACATCTGATGAATTGGCAGTACAAGCCAGAGATATCTTGATAACTGCAGCCAAAGATTCAATTATGACAACGGAAAAGCAACATAAGCCATGGATTACATTAAACACGTTAGAATTAATAAAACAACGAAGGGAACTGAAACGTAAAAGAGGTAAAACCGATAACAGCAGGATGAAGTATAAATCTTTAACTCGAGAAATAAGAAAGAACAAAGAAAGGACAAAAACCAATATATACAAGATTGCTGTACCAGAATAGAGCAATATCATAAGATTGAAAGCGATTACGAAATGTTCAAAGAAATGAAATTATTAACAAGAAATGTTTAACCACAATTAAATGTTATGTGTGACATATTGGGAAATACCTTGACAGAATCTAGACAAATTCTAGAAGGATGGCAGGAATACTGTAGTAGAATGTGTGATATGAATGGCAGTGAGGACATGAATGAGATAGGTGAAACAATGACAGCGGAAACAGAACCTGAACCCTCATTAGATGAAATTGCATGGGCAATAAAGAACCCGAAGAATGGTAAATCACCTGGATGTGATGAGATACCAGCTGAACTAATTAAAGCGGGAGGAGAGGAAAGCATACACATCTATCACGCTTTATGTAAAATGATATGGAAATGTCGTATATGGTCAAAAGATTGGAGGAGAACTATCTTCATTCCAATACCAAAAAAGGGCAGCCTGAAATTATGCACCAACTATAGAACTGTTGCCCTGATCAGTCATGCAAGTAAAATTCTACTAAAAATCATAATGGGAAGACTTCGTAAGAAAATGGAAGAAGAGATTAACGTGGTTCAAGCTGGATTTAGACAAGGAAGAGGGACAAGAGATCACATACTCAACATGCGTTTAATAATAGAGAAGTGCAGAGAATTTAATGTAAACCTATTCTCATGTTTTGTGGATTATTCAAAGGCATTTGACTGTGTACAACATCATAAACTTTGGGAAATCATGAGGAATATGGACTTTCCATCACATGTAATACAACTCATAAAATGCTGTATCTAGACCAACAAGCAGCAGTTAGAATAGATGGCGAGAAATCAGATTGGTTTGACATCAAGCAAGGAGTCCGTCAAGGCTGTGTCTCCATATTTTTTTAACCTGTACGCCGAAAATATAATGAGAAATGTAAGATATGATATAAACAGGGAGCTATATGATGCCCTAAATATCGGTGGTCAAGAAATGCCAGAGATTCGATATGCTGGTGATACAGTGTTGCTATCCACATCACAGAATTGTATAGAAAACCTAATGACCTCAATCCAAATGAATAGTGAAAAATACAACTTATAAATACTGTCATTTACTGCCAATATAGTACCTTGCGGTGTATGGCAGAGGGGTCTTTGAGCCTGAGGAATTAAGGCCGCCTGGCTAGTGCAGTCGCCGCGAACTGTGCAGGTTAGGATTTTCTTTTTGCCCCCGACAGAAAAAAATCCGACACCTTACCGAGGGATCGAACCCGGGCCTCCAGAATGAGAGTCCGGCGTTCTAGCCTCTCGGCCAGCCGCTCCTCCCACTTATAAATACACATAGCCAAAACAAAGATAATGCATACAGATAAAACTACTATCGAGAAAGAAATATTTGTTAATGAGGAAAAATTGGAAGTGGTGGAACATTTCGAATATCTTAAGTCATCGATTACCAACAATGGTGATACAATGAAAGAAATTAAAAGCCGAATATCTATTGCTCTTCAAAGACTTAAACAACTGAATAAATTATGGAGTGGGACAGACAGAACTACAAAGATTAGATTTTTAAGAGCATGCATCTTTCCCATTGCAGCATACGCCTGTGAGACATGGACACTTACTAAACAAGCTGAACAGCGCATAAACGCCTTTAAATATAAATGTTATAGACGGGTTCTAAGAATATCTTGGGTAGAGAAAAGAACAAATGCATCCATACTTCAAGATCTGAATATTGAAGAAGGTTGGCTATTAAAGACGATAAGACAAAGAAAATTAAAATATTTTGGTCACTTGAAACGTCACGAAAGTTTGGAGAGAACAACGATGGAGGTTATATGCCTGGGAAGAGAGGAAGAGGAAGGCCAAAGAGAAAATGAGTGCTGGATGTGGCGGACAATCTCCAGATGGATGTATCGGACGCCGGACATCTTTCTTACGATCGAGAAGTTTTCCGGAGTGTTGTTAAGGGAGCGAGGTTCTGCAAAAGACATGAACGAATGAAAAGTAATGTGGGGTTCTGGTTTTCTAGTGACTGCCGCTTCCATCGACGACGAACTGTGTTTTTCATGGCGGACTTTTTTGGTGGCATTCTGCAGCGACCATATTCATACTTTTCACAGGGGGCAGTAAAGAGCATTTTGTAAAGAGCATTTTGTGTGATTTTCACTGGCACGGGAATAAAGCACTATGGGGCAACCATTTGCGGTGAAGTTGGAACCGCGACTAACTAACTAACACTGCTCAGACCCATAGTAAGTTCAAGCTATGAAGTAACCTGGAGCTGTGAGATAACCTAGAGCTATGACGTAACCTGGAGCTGTGAGATAACCTAGAGCTGTGAAGTAACCTGGAGCTGTGAGATAACCTAGAGCTGTGAAGTAACCTAAGGATGCGTAGTAACCTGCAGCTGTGAAATAAACTGGGGATGTGAACTGGGGATGTGAGATAACCTAGAGCTATGAAGTAACCTGGAGCTGTGAGATAACCTAGAGCTGTAAAGTAACCTGGAGCTGTGATATAACATAGAGCTGTGAATTAACATGGAGTTTTGAAATAATCTGAAGCTGTGAAGTAACCTGCAGCTGTGAGTTAACATGGAGTTGTGAAGTAAACTGGAGCTGTGAAGTATAATTGGGCTGTGAAGTAACCAATAAGCATATAGTATGCTGCATGGTACCGAATGATTTAACACACTTGCAGCTCGACTCTCCCCCTCCCACCACATCCCATAAGATTAATTGCCATCCTGTGGCTTGTTAGCCTCAACATGGCATCCCAAGAAACTCCGTGTCCATCCGTATTTTCCGCATTCCTCGGAGAAATCAAATGTAATCCTATTCAGAATAATTCCAACACAGATTTCTTTGCCCGCAACGATTTTATTCTGTCTTATAAATTGACGTATTTGATTAGGCTTTGCTTTATTTTTGGTTGATTTTTGTCATCGCGGCATAACGACTTTTGCATTCTTTCCAAAGGCCATATTTTTACTTCCATATTTGTTTGGAGAAACTCCTGGTGATCTTCGGAAGGCTCATGCCAGAGATACTGTCGATAGGATGTGAAGTATTAGGATGTGGTATTGACTAAATCGTCTTCTTCTTGTTAATGGTCCATGCCGTGTGGCGTTAGTGATCATGAATGTCCACAACCTTCTGTCTTTTTAGCTTCCAATAGTTTCTGATACCACCACTCCTCCGTGCCATGATGTCAAACTGTCCACCATCTTCTCTCTTTGTCTGCCCATGCCTCTCTTCCCCTTCAGGCTTCCCATTTTGACGACATTCCCCAGCTTTCCCCTTCTCTTGAGATGCCAACAGAATGTGACCTGCCTTCTTCTCATGCAAGTAATCAGTTCTTTTAATGAGTTAACTTCTTTCAAGATATCTACATTGCTTTGTCTATCCGTCAACTGTGCTCTCATAATTCTTGTATGAAACCACATCTTCGTCTAAGTCTTACTACTTCATGGCACATGTGCCTTGCCGATAAACGTGGGTGGTCATATTTCGCGGTCATAAGCCTTGGATCAGGCCTATGTTCTTTCACCTGATCATGCCATGTAGCCAACACACCCAGGGATGTATCACTACGCCTTCCCCTTCCTCTCTTTCCATCTCTTTCCATAAATGTTGACAGTTGTCGATAAGTGTTCTAGTATGTTCCTCCTCATAACCGTATGCCACAAGTAATAAATCATGTCTTAATGATCAGCTGGCATACGGTGAAAGACACACCTTTTGTATTGACCAATCAGAACTCGGTCAGAATATGTGTATACACCAATCAGAACTTGGTCAGAATATGTGTATAGACCAATCAGAACTTGGCCAGAATATTTGTATAGACTAATCAGAACTCGGTCAGCATATGTGTATAGACCTATCAGAACTTGGTCAGAATATGTGTATAGACCAATCAGAACTTGGTCAGAATATTTGTATAGACCAATCAGAACTCGGTCAGCATATGTGTATAGACCTATCAGAACTCGGCCAGTGATATGGGCAGTATCACGCCTGTCACCTATACTTCCCGAGACAATCGTGGTAGCCATGTTAGACTGAGTGACCTTGGGGGGGGGGGCCTAGGTCAATGTTTAACAGCCGAATCCGCCCAGCTGTGTATCGATCACATGACTACCAGTTCCACAGGCAAGTGTCTAGCCACTGAGATACCAGGAGTTTCTACTCAAGATCTGCGCGGGTGCTACGGAGTTCGTGCATCGAGCGAAGCCATCCTTGAGTGAATTTTCAGCAGCGTGTGTGGTTCTCAGCAGTCTGTGTTTACGTTTTTTCAACATGGCGGAAGAACGTGTTTTTTCCGAGCGGTCAGCAGTCAACATAACGAAGCGGCGTGGTAGCCGCGCAGGGACAAAGAAGCAAGGTAAGCGCGGTGGTTTGAGGCGTTTTAGACTCAAGTGTCACCGTCTAGGACTCAGGAATATCCGTATTCTATATTGGAACTGTGCCAGTGTAAAACAACGGGGCTCTATTTTAGAAACCCTAGTTTACAGGAACGACATTGTAGCACTCCAGGAGACGAGACTGGGCGATCAGCTACTCCGAATTGCCGGCTTCAAATGTTTCTACAACAGACGACATCTGGGAACGGCGATTCTCGTTCGCGACAGCATGGTGGCGTCAGAGCTAGACATGTCCAGTTGGGACAGTGGCGATATACAAATGCAGGCGTTGAGAGTTCATTCCAGTATACCATTCGTGTTGGTTAATGTTTATGCCCGCAATGCGAGTATGGACGCCCAGAAGTGGCAGTGCTTAAGTGGCATATTAGGCCACGAGAGAAATGTTATTTTCTGTGGTGACTTCAACGCTAAAGGCAGAGCATGGGGAAATACTTCCTCCAATACACAAGGGGAGGAGCTCGAGACTGCACTGGAAACCATCGACCTGGTTTGTATTAACAGTGGCTGTGTCACCGGGACAGCAAGCCGTCCAGGCGATGAGGACAGTGCTATTGATCTGGCGCTAGTTTCACCTTCACTCACTACAGTGTGTAGATGGGGTGTCCTAGGACACCATGGCAGCGACCACCACCCGTGCAGCATATTGGTGGAGAAAGGCAGAACCAGGCAGCACAAGCTAAAGGTAAAGACGTTCCAGTATGACAGTACAGGGCAAGATGTGGTGAGTAAAATAAGACGTGACAAGCGCAGAACGTTTCAGAGCAGGAAAAAAAAGCTGGGAGCAGCCACCGTGGTGGAGTTTCGAGGTGGAGAAGGCTTGGGTGGATAAGCGTAGTGCTGTAAGGAGATGACAAAATGCCAAGAAGAACAGATCTGGTCATCCTAGTCCCTGCTTGCACTTAGAAAGAGAGATGCACACAAAAGTAAGCTATTTCAAAAAACTGGTCAAGGTGGTTAAAAGCGAAAATGGGCAGAGGTGTGTCAAAGAGTAAGCACAGACAAGTCACTGAAATTGTTCTGGCGACTACATAAAAGCATGAGTGGTGTAGTCAAGAATAAGAGCATTTCAGACTTCCAAGGTGCTGACCTCACCTGGCAGAGGACTGACGAGGACAAGGGCAAAGCCCTCTTTGAACGCTACCTTGAGCAGGGCAACCAGACAGACATGGGAGGCCGAAATCTGGCCAAGGAGGTCACCTCAGACAGATGCAAGGCCCAGAACACTTCGGAGGAAGACACAGTGACAGTGAAAGAAATCAAGGCTGTGCTTCGACGATCAAAAAACAGTGCTCCAGGTCCTGATGGCATAAGATACGACGACATAAATAGGTGTACCGACAATGAGCTAGAGAAACTAGCAGTCATGTACAACAACAGTATAGGGAGTGCTAGCATCAAGAAGGAATGGTTACACAGCTATCTGATTCCCTTGCCGAAGCCTGACAAAGACCACACAAAAATTCAGGGATATCGAATTATAACCATGCAGAATACAATAGGCAAGCTGCTGGAGAAGGTAATTGCCAGGAAAATATCAAGCCAACTATAGAGGCAAGGTGTTTTCCCACCTACCCTGGGTGGGTACCGTCCAAAAAGAGAAACCTGGACCAATGCAGCAGTCTTTGCCCATGATGTCTATGAAGGTTTCCACTCAGGCACTGAAACCGTTGCTGCAGCGATTGATCTTGAGGACGCATACAACAGAGTACCACTGGATTTTTTAATGTTTCAGCTTCTTGAACTAAACGTAAGTCCATTCCTCCTTAGTTGGATCGCTGCAGCCCTCTACCAACGGAAAGTAGTTTTTAGATGTGGCAGTTGGACTTCGGAACCAACAACAATATATCCTGGCCTACCACAGGGATCACCATTATCTCCGGTACTGTTCATCGCCTACACAGTGAGAATCACCAGTGAGCAGATCACTGGACCTGGCAGGACATTGTCGTATGCCGATGATGTTTTAGTGTATCGTCAGGGTAAGGATAGAGAGGAGGTTGCTGTGGAACTACAAACCGAACTCAATCGCATAAGTACTTGGTGTGATGAAGCTGGGTCAATGGTCAACCCAACAAAGGCAACAGTGACTTGGTTCTCGTTGAATAATCATATTGTCAACAATCCAACACCAACTGTAATGCTGTGTTCAGAGACGGTGGAAAGAACGCAGGCAATGATTTACCTGGGGATACGGTTTGATCGAAGCCTTGCTTATAATGTGCACATAGACCAGGTGATAACAAAGGCCAAGCGGGGTTTGGCAGCGATGCGGTTGATGGCGGCAGCAAACTGTGAGCAGCGCCATCTAAGTCTTCTGTACGAGGGGCTGGTCATGTCTGTTTTGGAGTATGCAATGGCAATCCTGACTGTCAGCCATAAGCAGATAGAAAGGATGGAAAGGATACAGAATGAAGCTATGCGCATTATTCTTGGATGTACAAGAGATACAGCATGCAGGGCGATGCGCTACCTTCTTGATTTTCCAACCATTGAAGAGAGAATACAAGTTTGCAGGGCACGCGCCTACCTCAGAATTAACGCAAACACACAACATCCACTGCATAGTGAAATTAGGAAGGTGAAGGGCAGCAGGTTAAAAAGAGGACGGTCGTGGATGGGTCAAGCCGAAGACATTCTTCAACAGGTGTGTTCACTTGTGGACTTAGAACCTGGCGAGGAGTGGGTGCAAGTGCCAACAGACTTCTGCACATCCTTTTCAGTTTGCATCCAACTAGATAGAAAATGCAGACAAGAAAATCCGGCTGCTGTTGAGGCTGAAATACAAGCGTTGATTTTCGAGAATTCGCTAGACGGTGACGCGGTCATCTACACAGATGGGTCGGTCGTCCGACATGTGAGAAGCTCATGGGCCTTTACAGCTCGGGCCGGAGGGAGAATTGTGAAGGAGGACTCTGGTGCTTTCACTGAAACCACAAGTAGCCTGACCATGGAAGTCATGGCAGTAAGTAAAGCAATAACATGGCTCGAGATACAGACATTCACTAGGCTTGTTTCCTTAGCGACTCAATGAACATGATCAAGAGGATAGAGGAGGGGTCGATCCGAAGAGAATGGTTGCTGCCTCTGAAGCGGTCTCGGCTGGCAAAGATTAGTTTCATCTTCGTGCCAGGTCATGCGGGAGTACAAGGAAATGAGCGGGCTGACAAGCTCGCAGGTGAGGCTACTGTGGAGGGCGGACGGGCCATGGACCAGGCTGACATTCTGAATGCTCTACGAGAAGTGAGACTTTTGCGAGAACCAAGTGATGACTGTGAATATACAACAATGGCCAGACTGCGGGAGCAGCAAATTAAAAGAGGGGTGGCCAAACAAGAACACTACGCAGGAAGCCAAAGAAGATTGATAAACCAACACAGAACTGGC
>OY992893.1:11891876-11896876 GCA_963921405.1 Cepaea hortensis | reverse complement strand
GTCCGGTGAGTATGGCGTCCAGAAATCTTAATGTCCAGAGATCTTGGTGTCCAGAAATATTAATATCCAGAGATCTTGGTGTCCAGAAATCGTAATGTCCAGAGATCTTGGTGCCCATAAATATTAATGTCCAGAGATCTTGGTGTCCATAAATATTAATGTCCAGAGATCTTGGTGTTCAGTAATCTTAATGTCCAGAAATCTTGGTGTCCAGAAATCTTAATGTCCAGAGATCTTTTTGTCCAGAAATCTTAATGTCCAGAGATCTTGGTGTCCAGAAATCTTAATGTCCAGAGATCTTGGTGTCCAGAATTCTTAATGTCCAGAAATCTTGGTGTCTAGAAATGTTAATGTCCAGAGATCTTGGTGTCCAGAAATCTTAATGTCCAGAGATCTTGGTGTCCGGAGATCTTGATGACCTCAGATATTAGTGTACAAAGATCTTGATGTGCGATGAACATGGTGTCCAGAGATCTTAATTTCTAGTGTTCTGGATGTCCAGTGCTTTTGATGTCCAGTTATTGTGATGTCCACATATCTTGATCCAAATATCTTGGTGTCTAGAGATCTAGATTACCTCATATCTAGGTGCTCATGGAACCTTATTTCAAAAGATCGTGATGTCCAGCGACCTTGGTGTCCAAAGATCTTGATGTCCAGACAACTTGGTATCTAAAGATCTTGATGTCCATGGATCCTGATGTTCAGCGATTGTGGTTTCGGGTTATCTTCTTGTCCTGGCATTTCGAGATATGTGTTCCAGTGTCAAAATGTATAGCTACAAATAGATCTTTCTAAAGAATAACCGGAAATTTATGCATTTCCCAGGTACCACATATGTACACTTCTATAGCCGTCATCTAACACGCAGATGACAAATTACAAGTAAAACAGTCAAACAAACAAAGAAGAAGAAGGCAACAACCAGAGCGACGAAGGACCGGGATCGGGGTGCATATAGAAGATAACATTTACGGGTAACAAGAAGAAAAGAAGAAGAAGCAGCAGAAAACAACGACGTAGAAAGTCGTGGATTACGAGCACGCTAAAGAATATGAAAGAAATCATGGATAAATGGTCAGTCTCCAGATGACCATTCGAGGAACATATATCCTTAACCATGACTCACTTAGGAACGATTTGCAGACTGCGCTCCGATGGTTTTAGTGCTTGATGACGCCCGGAACTCACTTCTACTCCAGTCAATCACCAGACTCTTTATTCTAGAGTCTCGCTTTACCATAAAGGGTAATCAGATTAACATAAATGGATTAGAGAGCAGCTTGATATCTCGGCCTGTGGGAGGTCCAGCGGCTGTTTTGGCCGCGTGTGTTGATTTAATTTTCTCTTGTGATTAAATATGTTGCCAATGGCTGGATGGTCTTTCTCTTTTATGTACTGTACTTTATATACTCACGTTATGTACTCTACTGTCTGTACTCTACTTTATGTACTCGGGGGGGGGGGGGGGGGTTAAGTGGGTAAGTTATCTATGACAGGTCTAGCAAACCAGTAGGGAATTTACTTAATCTTAGAAAAATACTGCTCGTGAATCGTGGAGGAAATTGGAGAAAGGTGCTAGTCACAGGCGCTGGAACTTCAATAACTTCTCCCCACGACGCTTAATGGCATAAGTGGGAGACAACAACAACTGTATGTACTCTGCGGTATATGCTGTACTTTAATGTTCTCTACTATCTGTACTCTGTATTATGTACTCCTTTTTACATACTCTATTTAATGTACTCTGCTGTATGTATTCTTCTTTATGTTCTATACGTTATGTCATGTACTTTATTTGCTGTATATTAGGTACTCTGCTTTATTTGCTGCACTTTATGCACTCTGATTTATGCATTATAATTTATGTACACTACTTTATACACTATACGTTATTTGCTCACCTTTATACAGTCTACTTACAGTATGTCGTGTACTCTAATTGTTGCACAAAACTTTATGCACTGCTTTGCTTGCTCTACTTTATGCCCTATACTTTAGGTCATTCATTCCTTCATTCCTTCATTCATTCATTCATTCATTCATTAATTCATGATTGATTGATTGATTGATTGATTGATTTAGGAACCGACATCACAGCATTCGGGGCATTCCCATAAGCGCTCCGTCCCCATCCTCAGCAGCCAGCGAAGAGTTCCAACACCAGTGGCAAACTGATTATATGTCCGTCTCGCCTTTCCTCTGAGCGTCGAGTGTCGGCCAAATCCCTTGGTCACTCCTAATGTCTCATTCTTACCAGACCATGGTGATCCATTTGCTCCTCCGAGGTGTACACTGCTCCTACAAGGCCGCAACCACGTCTGCCTTGTCATGCATCAATACTCCACCAAGTTTTGCAGAGCCAGCCAATGTGTCCGCCTGTTCATTCCCCAGCACACCAGCATGCCCCGGAGAAAAGATCCAGGCGATGCTTGCCACCCGTGACCTCCGAAGCGAAGCAAGCCACTCTGCCCGAAGCTTGCCTGTCCTCACCTTTCTCAGCATGCTTTCTGAGTCAGTTACAATTGCGAACAAATTCATTCATTCATTCATTTTTCATTTAATTTAATTTCATTCATCAATTCATTCATTCATTCAGTAGCATGTCCTTTGCAGAAAGCACATGACTGTACACGATGATGATCCGGACTACATAGCTAAATTTAAGGCAGCATGTAATAATGACTTCAGTGAACGTGTAGCTAATATGACAAGTATTTAAATACTACAGATTGCAACAACACTTGATCTACGCTACAAATACCTGAAGTGTTTGTCAAAAGATGCAAAAGAACGAACTTGGTCACGCATTGAACAAGAAATAGCAGTTAATGTTCATAATGAACAGATGGAGAATGCTGCAACGAATGATACTGACATTGACAATGAAACTATATGTGAACCAAATGAAGAGACTATTAAGCTAATTGAGACTGAAATGGATAAGAAAGTTGCTGAATTGGTTGACCCTTTACAATGGTGGAAACTTAATGAACATCGATATCCAAAATTGGCATTCCTTGCCAAGACTATTCTGTGCATACCGCCATCTCAGTTCCGATTGTTCAGCTCTGCTGGTTATATTGTTAATAAGACGCGCTCGTCACTTGAAGCAAATACTGTCAACATACTCGTCTGTTTGCATAGTTGGTTATTAGATGACATATGAACAAGACAAACCAGTGTTATTTCGATTTTTGAGAAATACGACTATAATGCGAGTTATATGGCTATTATTCTTTTGCTTTAATCGAAATGAACGATTAAATTAATCGTTAATTTTTCAAAAATTAACTATTAAATTTAAATTAATCGGTCGCAGCCCTAATATATATATATATATATATATATATATATATATATATATATATATATATATATATATATATATATATATATATATATCTTATATGTAAATTAGGATCTCCGTCCGTCTGTCTGTCTGTATGTCTGTCTGTATGTCCGTCTGTCCTTTGTGCGCTCGCGAACGGCCCATCCGATTGAGATGAAATTTTCTACACGCCTTCCTTTCATTCCAGAGCTGCCAACTGTGATATTTTGTTAGTGTGAAATCGCCTGCTTACTCAGTATTATTTCATTTTTCATTTTTCATCATAATTTCATATATTTCAGGGGACCTAACTCTGTAAAAGTTATTTCAAGGGGCATAACTTTTCTGTATAACTTATAGTCATATTGTGGCATCGTTTTCAAAGATTTATAAACTCTTTGTCCATAGTTATGTACCGGCATATGAGTTATAATAAATAATGATACAATCTATAAGGCATTTTCAAAGTTTTCATAAAAATAATGCACAATGCATAACATTGTAACTCATCTTTTTTTGCTTAAGAAGTTACTGTAGTCATGCAGGTGATTAGAAAGAGTTTTCATTAAAAATAATGGATGGTGTGTGGAAGAACGTTCTTTTAAGTTACTTTTTTTGTTGTATGAATTTAATGAAGCCGGACAGGGTCAGGCAGACAGATAGACAGACAGACAGACAGATAGACAGTCGGGAACAGGAACTTATATGACTACTTATATAAATTAAATGAGATGCTTCACACCAGGAGCTGTGCGATGCCGGGCCAGGTCAGACAGACAGACAGACAGACAGACAGACAGACAGACAGACAGACAGACAGATAGTCGGTAACGGGAACGGGAACTTATATGACTACTTATATGAATTAAATGAGATGCTTCCCACCAGGGACTGGGCGAAGCCGGGCAGGGTCAGGCAGACAGATAGACAGACAGATAGACAGACAGATAGACAGACGGGAACTTATATGACTACTTATATGAATTAAATGAGATGCTCCACACCAGGAGCTGGGCAATGCCGGGCCGGGTCAGACAGACAGACAGACAGACAGACAGACAGACAGACAGACAGACAGTCAGTCGGTAACGGGAACGAGAACTTATATGACTACTTATATGAATTAAATGAGATGCTCCCCACCAGGGTCTGGGCGAAGCCGGGCAGGGTCAGCTAGTATCTTATATATAAAAGGCAATGTGTGTGGATATGTCTGTATGTATGTCCTTTATGCGTTCGCGAACGGCCCATCCGATTGAGATGAAATTTTCTACACGCCTTCCTCTCATTCCAGCGCTGCCAACTGTCATATTTTTGTTTCTTCTTCCTCCTCCTCCCTCCTCCCCCTCCCTAAATACGTACGTAAATATATGATAATGATGATGATGAAAGAATCCCCGAACCAAAACGATAGGACAAGCGAAGAAAATGACGTGACTACACAGAATCGTCACACGGCAATAATCATCATCATCAAGTGCCGTGCCGGCTGGCGTAGGCGTTCATGGTTCTCCATAAGTCTTAGTCTTTGGTTTTCTAGATCAACTCTGCTGCTGATATATATGCCTCCATGCCACGGCAATATCAATAACAATTCATCTTTTTATGTGTAAGGAAGTTATCTACAGTCCTCCTCTTCCTCCTCCCTTTCCTTCCTCCTCCTCCTACC
>OY992893.1:11884858-11889858 GCA_963921405.1 Cepaea hortensis | reverse complement strand
TATTATTTATCGTGCTTTCTATTTTTGCACTGCTGAATAAATATTTCTGAAAACTGGATACAGAAAAAAGAAATGAAGGAACTCTGAAGTTAACCTTTGTTTATTGACGGTCTATGGGCCCACTTTATTCCCGGACGTTTCGCAGCTTCCTATCGCCGGCACGTTCATGTGCTGACCCCAGGATCCCCGCTACCCCAACAAACCCCCACGTAAGCAAATAATACAAGAGCCACAGACAACAACTCGCGCAGATATGACTCACCCGAACTTGCGCGTGTGTGGTGAGGCACAAAAAACACTTGGAGTCTCCCAGGACTATTCAATAAGATAGCTCCTTTCCCAAGATACTTCAACTTCTTTCTTTCATTCCTTTTCCTAATTTGGAAAGGAAAATCTAAATTTCATCCAACTTGTAGATGATGCGTATTGTGTTTGTCTTTCTGTCTATCGGCAGGTCCTTTCACAAACCGATTTTAAGAGCATAGATGCTCTAGTATTCCCTTCCTGACATCCAAGTACTTTGAGTAGAATCAGCTGCCCGCTATTGATTATCTAAGTTTAACTGATAGAATCATCCTTTATTGATTCCGCAAATTTCTACTCAACGACCAGCGTGTGTTGATTTTCTGAATTCATCGTCTTGGAGGAGCCTGCTTCATGTGGCTGGTTTACATTTAGTATTCTAGCTGCTATAATTTAACCTTGTGTGTGTGTGTGTGTGTGTGTGTGTGTGTGTGTGTGTGGGGGGGGGGTGTGTGTGTGTGTGTGCGCGCGCGCGTGTATGTATTGCGGTTTTATTATTACAGTCTTCGTGTGTCAATATTGGTTTAATTGCCGGCTGTGTGTGTCTATATTTTTGTTGTTACGGTTTTCATGTGTCTATATTTTGTTGTTACCGTTTTCATGTGTCAATTTTAATACCGCTCTCGCGAGTCTATATTTTTGTTGTTACGGCCTTGTTGTGTATATATATTTATTTTGTTTATATTACGGTCTTCGTGTGTCTATATTTGTTTTGTTACGATTTGTGTGTGTCTATATTTTTCTTGTTACGGTCGTGGTGTGTACATATGGTTGTTGTTACGGTCTTTGTGTGTTTATAGTTTTGTTGTTACCGTCTTCGTGTGTCTATATTTTTGTTGTTACTGTCTTCGTATATCTATGCGTATTTTCTGCATCTTCTATATCTTCTGTATCTTCTACGTATCTTATGCAATAAGTCACTATCATTTAATTTAAGAAAGAAAGTGCTGAAGTACTATATAGAACTTGTTTTGCTGTATGGCATTGAATCTTGGAATTTAAATGAAAAGATTAGGAAGAATTCTGAAGCAACAGAGATGTGATTTCTGAGACGTATATGGCAAGTTCCTTGGACTGCCAAAGTAACTAACAACGATTGCCTGAAAGAGTCTAATGAAACTAGAACATTATATACAACAGTAAGAAAGACACAAACAACTTTCTTTGTTCATGTGATGAGAAGAGAAGCATTGTGCAACATCATGATGACTCGTAGATCAATGATTAAGAGAGGCAGAGGCAGACCAAGAGAAATAATGTTGGAAGGATTGTTATAATAGTGTGGGATGTGGATTTTATATATGAGAATTATTTTGTTAAAAGTGTCTAGGGGATTTATTTTAGATTCTCTTGTCACTTTTAGAATGCAAGGTGATCATGGAATTCTACCACAAACACAAGAAGGAAAATACTTCACTCCTGTTTATAACTGTATTCATGTGTATGTCTCCATTCCCACTAAACCACCCTATAAATTTAATATAGTATTAGAGGACATTGATTGTTTACAACATATATAACAACCACTGTTGAACAAGTATCAACACGCAATTGACGTAAACATCAACATTTTTGACAAACAGTTCAGGCATTAAATCAAGATATGCAGTAGCATATATATAATTGTAATGACCACACTGAATAGAACAGGCATGGGAATGATTTTCAATATCAAAAACACATTTACCCCATTGCCCCAAGAAAAACAATGTATTACAAACAACACAACAACCACTAATTGGTTCCTATCTTTGACCCACTTTACATAGATAAAGCAAACAAATGGTATAAGCTCAGAAAAACAAAACATATAAAACAATGGTTTCTCACACCAGTTACAGTTCTCATATTTGAAAAATTAATGAGATGGTGTCAGAATATTCAACCAAAACACAACCACTATGTGGTTATACCCTCATTGAAAAAAGCTACTGACCTTATACATCCATGTCATGAAATAATCACATAGAAAGCATAATTGGCACTAATAATTAAGCTAATTATATAATTATAGACTTTTTCCTTAGGTGTTGCTGTCGGTTATTCTTCTCCAGTGCTACGCAGATAATGTCCATTTTTATCCGGGGCAGAAATAAATGTACTCAGTCATTTTCTCTTACATTATGTCCATTTAAGTTGGCTGGTTAATCTTTTTAATCCATAATCCAAGAATAGAATTATACACAAGCACATATTCCCTCCATGGGGCTGAATTCAAGAATGCTCTGTTGCAAGTGGGCTGTGTTCCAATTGAAATTGGTGCCTAACTCTGTCAAGCTTTCAGGAGATGCAACTTAAGCTCTTGCAGAAGGTTCTTCCCTGTATCATCTTATCGATGAAAATGATGACGACTGTCCAACAGCTCGGTTTATGTTATCCATTTCCCAATTTAGGTCAAGAGGCATTGTCACACACCCGGTTCATATCGATAGGCCATCCCACACTTGGTGATGGGGCAATCAGGCTGACATGGAACTAGCATAGTGTTCTGATTCAGTATTTCCCTTTTCAGTATATGACATACAAACATCAGCAGAAAATTTATAAATATCTCATGCAGAGAAAAACAATCATGTACATTCCTCATATAATAATAATAATAATAATAATAATAATAATAATAATAATAATAATAATAACAATAATAATAATAATACATAATACATAATACATAATAATATATAATAATGCAGGAGCCAATGTTTGTGGATTTCCTCATTCGTCACCCCATAAAACTAGAATATATATTCTTTTTTTTCCCCACTGCTTACAGCAGCATGAAGTTAGTGAACGCCGTGATATAATTTACCAATTGCTGCTATTGAAAGAAATGTTCTTATTTATCAGAAATAACTTATGCAGCATGGCCAGTTACTATCCGCAGTACTACTAAATAGACTAAAACCATATTGAGAATACATATTAGGTGACTACCAGGCGGGTTTTAGACATAACAGATCAACAATAGATCAGATATTTATCTTACGACAAATAGCCGAGAAACATTGGGAATATAAAAGAGATCTCCATAACATTTTTGTGGATGTAAAAAAATCTTATGATAGTATCCATAGGAATAATCTATGGAATGCTATGCGGGAATTTGGAATACCAAGGAAGTTAATCAACATGACCAGACTATGCATGGAAGATACTTGTAATATAGTAACATATAAAGGCAGGAAATCAGACCCCTTCCAAATAACATCTGGCTTGAAACAGGGTGATGCACTATCGCCGCTACTCTTCAATCTGGCCCTAGAGAAAGTTGTAAGTAGGGTAAAGGAGGAATGTGATATTGGAGGAACATCCAAGCTGCTTGGTTATGCAGATGATATAGATATTATAGGGGAAAATGAACAAAAGATATTGGAAATATTTACTCACTTAAAAGAAAAAGCCCAACAGATGGGGCTGGTTATCAACCACGATAAGACAGAAAATATGGTAATTTCAAGAGAAGGAATGGCTAAAAACTCTGGCCACAAACCAATAGATAATATGACCATTAAAAGAACGGAAACATACAAATACCTGGGTAGAATCTTCAACTGCTCCAACATCATAAGGGAAGAAATTCAAACTAGAATCAATTCTGGAAATAAGATATACTATGCACTGCAACATCTAAAATGAAAGGCGCTATCTCGTAACACCAAGATCACAATATACAAAACACTGATCAGACCAGTTTTGCTGTATGGCTCTGAAACCTGGAGTACAACGAAAGGAGATGAAGCCTTGCTACAAAACTTTGCGAACAAAGTTTTAAGACGCATCTTTGGACCCGTTAGGGATACACGAAGTGGAGAGTGGAAAAGAAGAAGTAACAAAGACATTTATGATCTGTTTAAGTCCCCGCTAATTACTGCTATCATGAAGGCTAATAGACTACAATGGCTGTGGCGTATAGAAAGAATGGAATATAATACTGAAACAAAACTCGCTTACACTCAGGAAATAAATGACCATAGACCCCGAGGTAGGCCAAGAAGACGGTGGAGAGATAATATATATACAGACCTATAAACACTTTGAATCAACGACTGGCAAGAGAAGGTCAACCAGAGAGACAAATGGAGACGGATTGTATCTGCAGAAAAGAACCTCAATGGCTCAGAACGCTGAAGAAGAAGAAGAAGAAGAAGAAGAAGAAGAAGAAGAAGAAGAAGAAGAAGAAGAAGAAGAAGAAGAAGAAGAAGAAGAAGAAGAAGAAGAAGAAGAAGAAGAAGAAGAAGAAGAAGAAGAAGAAGAAGAAGAAGAAGAAGAAGAAGAAGAAGAAGCATGGCCAGTTTTCTCATTGTTGCTGACAATTTCTAACCATAAATCTTCACTTATGCCCCTACCACAGTGAGGTGATGCGGATTGAAGGCACATCTTATCAGAAAATTCAATTATAGTATGTGTTTCTTTCTTCATTCTTGAGATGATACTCATCAAACATTTCATTTCCCTAGTAATATTTTATGAAATGATTACATGCCCACCTCCCATACTGTGTGGTTACTAATATGTTAACAAGAAGATTGTACCCAAATTTGGCACGATAGTTCAAGTTACAGATTAGCAGTTAGCAAAACAATTTCTCCAACATGATCGTATGTTCATAAGATGTGTTATCAGGATTATGCTTTCACGTGGAGAGAAAGTTTGTGAAATGTCCTTAAGAGTGAATCTACACTACATAGGATATTTAC